>JANUHK010000122.1:0-135338 GCA_026319125.1 Colletotrichum noveboracense
ATACGCCAAGCCAAACCAACCCAATATATCAAATCCGGGGGGTCAGAAGTTGTTTGATTGATAGTTGGCAATAGCCTCAGTTGTTTGATTTGTTTGGAAGTTTGATTGATAGATTGGCTTTAGCGGCAGCGCTGGTCCAGGCATCCTAGCGACTTTGTTCTGAGATTTTAGTCCGCAGCTGTTCAGCGTAAACGCTGGTTCCCATCCTATTAGACTAGAGGTCTAACCAAGTCTAAAACTTCATCGATATTTCGGATTACGCGGCGACTCTCAGGCTTCTTTTCATCGTCCGAGTCCGAGACATCGTCTGATTCAGGGGCGTACAGCAATGCGCACAATCCCGCTCCCAAAGCCCCCATGATGTCCGCTCTGGCCGAGTCGCCGACCATCAGAATTCGGTCAGCCTCATACCCTAGCATGTCGATGACAAATTGGAATGCCCGCCTATCCGGCTTACTGTATCCTATCATCTCTGAGCTAATCAGACAGTCGACGAGAGGAAGTATGCCAAGAGCAGCCGCCTTTTCCTCCTGGTGTTTCTGTTGTCCATTTGTGAGGATGACGACAGGTATTCCCATAATTTTCAACCGTTGCAGGGTCTCCAGGCTGTAGTTGGTTGTACTGTATGCGGCTCGGTAAATTGCCTTGTATCTGTCGCGAAACCTTTCCATCTCAGCCTGTGATGGAGTTGGAAGACGAAGAGAGGTGAAGAAATCCCGGACCTTCTCGATGTCTTTCTCTTCGTAGGTCATTTTGTTTGCGAGATAATCATCGTAGGCGCGATTAAGTGCACGTTGGTAAACGAGGTTGAGCAGTTCGATGGGAAATTGTTTTAATCCGGGCCACATACTTTGCAGTTTTGCCATGGCCTGTATCGAGGAATGAGTATGTTCGAATAAAGTACCGTCTAGGTCAAAGATGACCGCATCGAAAGGGCGATCATTCTGCGCGGGTTGGGCGGACATGGCTTGTGTTCTTTGCGAAATTGGAGCAAACTGAGCCGTGTTGGATAGGCAAGAAAGAAAGCTGAGAAACAAACCTTGCAAGAGAGGAAGACACAAGAAAGCCCAAGCCATTATCTCCTTCCCTTCTAACTTTTTCCTTCGCAGTTTGCCGGCTGGAGGCGCAGCTTTTCGGTACGTAGGCCTACATGCGAGCGTTATGCGGAAGGAAATCCACGCTCTACAGAAATGTTCCGATTAACCTCAACACCGTCTAAATTGCATATTTATGATCTAATTAATGATGCTGTCAGAATGTCACTTCATCCGTTGCATCTCTCACACTTTTCATCGCCTTTCTGAGACCCTTTTCATCCTCAGCACCCACGGCTACGTCGGCCAAGCTGACGCCGGTGTCTGGGTCCTCGTACCAACTGATGATACACATCTGCCCACTCAAAAATTCCTCCTTGAACTCACTGATAAACTCCGCCCGTGTCTTCTTTAAACTGATGGAGAATGAGGACCCACTCCAGAAGCCACGGCTGGTAAAGTGACCTTGAAGGAGAGGGAGGCACAGAGACCCGGATGTCCTAATGTTGAGATCAACAACGTGGAAATGGGAAAGGTCTTCTTCCTGTCTTGAACCGTTTGCTGTGTGGCCGTTTGGCTTTTGTCCGTTTGTCGTTGGTGCCGTTTCAAGAACGTCAGCCCCAGCAGGCCCAACGTAACCATGGCTCCTTAGCCAAACGGCAATCTTCTTGACCAGAGCGCCAAACTTCCTCTTCAACTCATCCTGTCGAGCATAGTTGATCGTGCTACCAATCCAGGCCTTGTCGTCATCAATCATTTGCTCCGAAGCCGCGAGAAAAATGGGGTCGCTCTCGTCGTCAGCAACGAAAAACGTCAAACCGTAATCTCCAACGGGGTTCTCAACCAGGTCCGAGAGCACAAGCGCTGCAGGGCGCAGGTGGACGTTGGAATCTGTGACTGAAGACAGGAGCTTGCGGAGGATGCCGTCCCTAAAATCCTTCACGACCTTTTCTCGGTCTTCCTCGGTGTTGATGATATAGGTGCCCGCCCCACCAAATGTCTGTTGGTTCTTGAGCACGAACGGGAGCGGATGCGCCTTGAGGTCGGCGAAGATCTTTTCGCTCTGCTTCGCAAACCATTCGCCTCGAGCACCTGAGCAGGCTTGAGGAATGACGAACTCAGCCGTGTCACCTTTGCACAGCGTGCAGCACAGACGCGCCTCTCCTGCAAGTCCATCAAGCTCCACAATCTTTGAATTCGGCGTTGGCAGTCCAGACTCGGCCAGGGCGGCTTTTGAGTTGAGGAACCAGTGCGTCTCGGGCGGGACAATCAGGTCATAGTCTTCCAGGCCATCCAGAACCAACTTGTATGCAATCAGGTCGATACCAGCGTCCTTGATGGGAATCTTTGATGGGCCCGGGCAGAAGATGAGATCTGGTTGTTGGTTCTTGGCGAGAACTGAAATGGTCTTGTGGGCTTCATCCCTGTCATGGGCCTTTTGCTTCTCCGTCTCATCGATGTTGAAGAGGACAACAGCCGTGTCGCCGCTGATGAAGGCATCGCGCTGCGGTATCAATGAGAGGTACTTCACGGCCAGCTCCTGCTGCTGCTTCTTGTCCCCTGCGTGGCCGTTGGCTGATCCCTCTTTTGGGATTGAGTTGAAAGGGCTGTCCTGATACAAATATTTCGCGTTTCGAGGAACGTTGGCGCTAAGCTCAGAGGCGGAGTTGATTCCGCAGAGAACTTGCGCTATCTTTTTGTTCGCATTCTTTGGGCTCGCTCGCCGGTAGAGGTCGGCGAGCGTGGTGTCGAGTGTTATTGTCGGCAGATTCGTCATTTTCGTCTTGTTCTTCTCAAGATTATGTGACTGAAGGACTGTTCACAAGGGAGAACCGCGACTCTAATAAGTTCAGGTGTTGTTCAAGTGAAGTCAACCCGCAGGCGCATGTGGATCTCGCTTGATCTCGCAGGCAAGGGGTAATTAACGCGTACGCGACAGCACATCAAGCTCCCTGATGTGGCTGCGCTACGATCGACATGACCTCTATCTCGCAGAATGATTGGTCACTAGCGCAGATCCCCCCAACATTATGGAGCAGTTCATCCGTCGGGAAGACGACGCCTCAGCGCCCAGGAGCGCAAATCCTGTTCGACATATTGATGTCATTGTTCGAAGCCACGTTCGCAGGGGGCGGGTCGGGATTCGCTTCGTTTACAGCGCAGACAGGGGCACAAGAACTGGTCGTGCGTTGCAGCACCAACATGGGTCACATGTAAGACGTTTGACGTCGGCTTCAGAGCGTCAGAGTCGCCCGTTTTCTCCAAGGGAAAATGGAACATTCTTGGGTGAACATCGGCTGTCAATGTGACCTAGATTGCGGCTGTTTAGATCCTGCGCGCCGATTTTGCAGCCCTATTAAAGCGGCTCTTGGCAAAGTTGCATCATTAGCCCAGCCAATAGCGCACACCCCGGTCGCAGAGTAGCCGCGGCATGCCAGGCTCTGGTCAGCAATACGTCATCCCGTGAGACAGCACATCGGGGGACCATTTTTTACTTTGACATTGAACGGGTTTAGCTTACCTTATGCTTGGTTTGAGGAGCGTTTTCTCCGGCGACTGGCCGTGGTTAGCTTTCATAGGATGTCTTTCGTTATTCCAAAACCATGCGCTTTCGCTGATTAAGGTACTGAAACCTTACAGCCCCTCTCATGGTGTGAAGAGATCCGATGGTACAATCATCAAACAAGGCGTCCTCCACGAGCTACGTACTATTTAAATCGCATTTTCAACGACGTATCGTGAGCTTAAGGCTGGTAATCTCAGTAACTAGTTAGTTCGCCAGGCACTACGGAATGATAATTCTCTCGCGAATGCTACAGAATTCCAGATTGCGTGTTCTGTATTTGCAGGTATGCAGCGATATGCTATTGACTATACCACAGTCTGCATGCTGATCATGGGACCAATAGGTTGGCAAAATTTGCATCGAAGAACTTACCCCTACGCGCCGTGCAATAACCTAGCCTTAATTAAAACCTGAACGTCATGTTGGAGGCCTTGGAAACAAAGCGCGTATTTGGCAGTTATCGAACACGATTGGGCCTCCCATTTCTGAAGTAGGTGCCTAGACAGAGGCGACTCCGTTTAAAATGATCCAAACTCATTGCGTGCGGTACTAAGACCCTGTCCAATGCAACTATCCGCTGTTTTTGCAGCGCTCAATGGAGGAGAGGGTGAGTGGTGATGGCCACGCCGGAGATTCGGGTTTGTGAGCATGTGGTTCCTTACGGAACCGGTCGAAACCCGTGTTTTGAACCCGTCGACTGTAAGAATCAAGAAAACCACGACAACACGGGTATGACAAGACCTCTATGTTGACGTTTGCACTGCCTCGGACGCGTAAGTAATCGCTAGACAATAGTTATCAATAGTGGGTCAAACCCCAGTCTTTCTCTTCGCTTTTCAAGCTAAGAAGATGTCAGTGAGTGTATGTAACTTATCACTCCACATCCTAAGGAGTTATGCTTAACCCCGCGTCAGCAGCTAGCATGGACTTATCCTCTTCTACGGTACGGGCAAGATTTCGTACCGCAGTCAACCTCAGAACAGGCCGCGATAACTGTACAAGGGTGTGCCCATGAAGACACTAGAGCATCGGCTGGCGATCATGCATACGCGGCGCTTGTAGTAGTCAGCATGTCGCGGACAATAGCTGCTATCATCATGGAAATCCGGTATCTTGTCATATACATTATTGCATACTAAAGCAAGCAGCTCTTGGCGATATAGACGTATAAAAATGCCATATGCGCGCTACTCAATCCTCACAAGTCAAAGCAACCTAAACATCAACATCATCTCAAGTTGTCGAGCCAGTCACGCACACGTCTGTCACCGTGAAGGAACCCCTGAAAACAACGACTTGCTCTAACGACCATGCCGCTCAATGTAACAAATTCAACCATGATGAGAGGCGTTGCTTGGTTCGGCCAGCCTTACAATGTCTCTGTCATCAACCTGCCCGTACCAGCTATCGTCAACCAAACAGATGTTGTGGTCCGGATCACCTCTTCCGCCATCTGCGGGTCAGATCTCCACATGTATCACGGATTTGGTGGCTCTCCCGAAGTTCCCTATGGGTTTGGGCACGAAGCCGTGGGCTACATCTCGAGCATCGGAGATTCTGTGACATCCCTCTCCGTTGGCGACTATGTTATTATCCCAGATAACGCTGACGATGGCCACTGGGGTCCTTCTCATCCTCTGTCTTTCGGAGTTGGTAACCCAAACTACGGCGGCCTGCAAGGTAAGTTTCCATCCGCATAAGGTTCTTACTTTTAAAATACCAGAAATGTGATCTTTTCAAAAGAACTGTCAAAGCTGACCATACTTGCCTACTGAAAAGCTGAATACGCGAGAGTCCCCTTTGCCGACCAGTCAGTCATTCCCATTCCGATCAACTCCACCAACACCACCGCCGAGCTCGACTATCTCATGATAGCGGATGTGTTCACAACCGGATGGCATGCACTTACATACTCGGGATTCCAAGCTGGAGATACAGTTGCGATCTTTGGCGCCGGCCCCGTTGGCCTCTTGTCTGCTTACTCTGCCAAGCTGCGCGGTGCTTCCAGAGTGTATGTTGTTGATCGCATCGCTAGCCGCCTTGAGCAAGCCCAGTCTATCGGTGCCATCCCCATCGATTTCTCTCAGGAGGATCCTGTCGGGGCTATCCTTAGACAAGAGCGTGATGGCGTCACTCGCAGCGTTGACTGTGTAGGATTTGAATCTGTCAATGCTACCGGAGGACCCCACAATGGGATTGTGCTAGAAAACATGGTCGCAGTCACCGCCACCTATGGAGGAATGGGAATTGGCGGCGTCTATAACGGCGGGGCGAACAGCACGGAAGGGGCACCTTACGCAGGAATGTTACCTGCGCATATTCCCGTACCTGTAGCCTCACTGTGGAGGAAGGGCTTGTCCGTCGGAAGCGGTATCGTTCTGCCCTTGATTCAGGCACCGCCTTTACTCGACTTGATCGTGTCTGGGATCGCCAAGCCCAGCTTCGTTGTCACGGCTGAAATTGGAATTGAGGAGGCCCCGGAGTACTACCGTCGGTATAGTGATCACTTGGAGAACAAAGTTGTCATTCGGTTCTCTTAGATGGATTCGCTGTAGTGATTATGATTGGATGGGACCGTCTTAGGGGAACTGGGCTGCCGTCTGTCACAAGAACTCTCAAGTAGTCAATGCACATATACTTAACGATTCAGGATGAAATAGATCACTCTACGGCTATCTTCCTACAGACTAGTCTTCTTGCCAATTACTACAAGCGGAATGTTGAATCCCTTGCGGTCTATTTCAAAATGGTGCAAGGTCAGTGAAGTAAGTGTTCACTTATGACTTTGCATTCTACCTCCCGAGACAGGCCGAATGGTCTTATCATGCGACATTAGCTCAATGAGGGGCCCTCTATCAGCTATCCTGTGAATTGCGGCACAGCACTTAGGTTCGCCACGAGCTGATGTGGCCTGCACCAACAGACCAACAAACCAACAGAATGAGGAAGGTGATAACTTCAAAGAGTTTAGCTTCAGGTATGAATGGTACCATCCTTGAGTCTGGACCTTCAGCCCAGAGTACTTATTTGGCCGCGAAGCCGGTCGTTCCTCTCGATTCTCTCGAGAAGCAATCACCTCAAACTCTCAAATTCCATCCGCACCCACAGGAAGCCCCAACTCAATATAACATGGACAGCGAGGACGTTCCACCTCCTCCCTACGTTGCAGACACTGCTACGCAACCAATCAATCGACCCCCACCTTTTCTATTGCCTTCGGAAGTAACGGCACATTTTGTCAACCTTATCCCAGGATCGGCACCATTCACCTTCGCTTACCCTGAGCCCTCGGCATTGTGGCTAAGTCGCAATATCCAACATGAAGACTGGGCTGCTTTTACTTCAAACCTCGTCAAAGCCGGACGTTCTGGTACCACCGGCGGCGCACCCCTTCCAGCGGATTCGAAAGGACAGCAGCCAATGTCGGCTGCGCAAAGCCCTGAATACGAGGAGCAAATCGGCCGCATGCGCGAAGAGCTCGCTCGATGGAACCAAACATTCTTCAAGCCTCGAGGAATGAAAGTCGTCTCAGGCGAGGATTATCGTGCAGAGACACAGCCATCGTCCTCCCAGGCCCAAAGTGGCAGCTCCGGAGGTGGTGCCGACAAGAGGTGGAAATTTGGGCCGGACAAATTCGGCTTCCAAATCGGAGGCGCCCTGTTGGGAATTGACATGTCGAAACCCGCCAAGGACAAGTGAACCTCACCTGAGGTTGGTTGCGTCCTACGTCCAAATGCACATGATAGGCATAGTTACTGACATACCAGAGCTGGTAGTCACGAGGAGGGAAATGTTAAATTCAGTTCATTTTACAGATACAGTCCACTCAAAGGCGCAATTAAGTCTACTTGTCAACTGAAACATACGCTTGGTTACCGACTAAAGCTTGTCATGCTTCTCTGTGACCTTTACTGATCAAATGAGATATTCTTCAAACGTTTGACATGAAAACAGTCAGAATTGCGCCATAAGTAGTTGTCACCACCATCATCTCCACGCTGCTGACTTTTAAAAACGCAGACACCAGACATGAGAATGTCACAACACATGCTGCTATGACTCCCAACTGCACCTCTTTACTATTCTGGTACGAAAGTGTCGCCAAGGGGATCACCATGAAGATTCCGACCAACCCGGTCATGAAGAATCGAGAAATCACCTCGGCGATCAAGACGGTATTTTGGTAGGCCTTCTTGCCAGACATACGAGTGTTCTCGACGCTTTCTGTATCCTTTGCGCACCATCTGGAGAGTTGTCGGTACCGTAAGTAGTATAAGCACCGCCGCACGAAGCGTTCCATGGGGTCTTTTGGCAAGCGCTGCCCTAGGTCTACTCTAAGAAGGCGGGTGTGGTACATTTGGTGGGCCGTTCGATCTTTTCTTAGACTTGAGTGTTGTTCATCATCGATCAAAGATGATGTTTCCATGCCCATGATGTTGTGGAATGCAATAAGTGCCTCATCTGTATTTCCATGAGCTTCTGGAAATGAGGCCAGTCTCTAGTACAGTGACTGCAAAGTCGCACTTACCATATTGCCTCAGCAAGTCACGAAGCTTAGTGACCAGTTCTTGATTAATGATCTTGGTTGATTCTGGTGCTGGTGACACGCCGCTCCATCTGGAATCTATGCCAACACGTGCACGTGAGGGCGGAACTTCGGACAGAATTTGGTTAAATAGACGATTGAGTTCAGATATCTCACCTTCGAGGAATCGAAGGTTCAGTAAGTGAATCGTTCTGAAGCGGCTGAACCCATACAGAGTGACATCTTCAACTGCGGTGCTACTTTCCCAGTGAGCGCGGAATTGCTCTTGAAGAGCGTCGGTGTCCAATTCCTCCATTCGTATCACGGACTGCACCCAGGAATAACTTTACCGAGATAAGAATACGACTGCAATTGGAAAATCCAGTATCGAACTCAACAGTAGATATACGTGGCGCTGCTAGTCTGCCTTGCCTTGAAATCTGCCTAACTACCCCGCGGTCCGGGTTCATATGCAGGGAAACACCATTCGACGAATAAAATATAGCCGACACTAAAAGACAAGGCGTCCATGCCCAAGTCGAACCGGTCGCCAACGATTGTTGAGTACGGCTACTCACTCACCACTTGTTATCGAAAGCACTGCCATCCACGTAGTTCACCATTTCAGTCACCCAGCCCAGCGTCTCCCGCCCTTCGCCAAATTTCATACCCTTGCTCATGACCTTCCTGTAGTTTTCCCCGGGGTTCACTTTACCTAGAACGTATGGTCTCCGAGTCTCTACTCCATCTGGAACTGGTATGCTCCGGCCAACAAGAGCTTCCATTCCTTGCCATGCAAAGGTTACGGCTTCCTTTGCACCACCAGGTATACCAGCATCATCCAACATGAACATCTTGACCCCGGGCAGGTGTTCTTTCATGTAATCTGTGATGTTGGGATTGTACGCCCCTCCACCACACATAAATACCTCGTCAACCTGCTTCCCCTCAGGACCATACCGGCGCCAATGGTCCACTATCGCCTGAGAAGTGATTCTAGTGACAGTAGCGACCACATCATCGGCAGACAGGCCGCGAGCCTCCGCGTCACGTATAAGGTCGTCTGCCAAGGTATCGCGGAACACTTCGCGTCCTGTAGTCTTCGGCGGGTCCCACGAAAAGTAGGGAACATCTCTGATGAACTTGTCGACAAGGCCCTGACACACTGTCCCGCGCTTGCCCATCACTCCATCCTTGTCGTATTCCATTTTCCCATCCGTATAGTGCCTTACAGTCGCATCAATGAGTGCATTGCCCGGACCGGTGTCAAAGTCGTATGCATGATCAGGTCCCTCAGGTGGAATGAAGCACACATTCGAAATACCGCCAATATTTTGGCATGCGCGAAGCTTTCCGGGATGATGCAGCAATAGTGCGTCAAAGAAGGCAATGAGGGGGGCGCCCTAACGCCCAGCAGACTGATCCGATACACGGAAGTCAGTCACGGTGGTGATTCCAGTGCGTGAGGCTATGATGGTGCCCTCTGCCATTGTGAGGGCAGACTTTGGAACGCCCTCTTCCGGCATTGAAGCAAGCCAAATTGTTTGTCCATGAGATCCGATCGCGTCGATGGACTTAATGTCAACTTCGCTATCGTCACAGAAGTTCTTGGCGGCCGCAGCGAAAACCTCCCCTAGAAGAACGTTGACTTCTGACAATTCGGACGCCGAGGTTCTATCGTGTTTGATGATGTTGAGGACTCGCTTCTTGATTTTGAGATCCATGGGAATTTCCCCATATTTGAGAAGGGAAAAGTGCATTGGCGATTCTGGTGTTTCTTGCCGAAACTGACAAAGAGCGCAGTCGATGCCATCCTGAAAGAAATTTAGCTTTCGACTAGACATCGAGATCAAACATCTTAGACGACTTGATGCTCTATAGATCATATTTCACGTACCATCGATGTGCCGCTATTCACCCCCAAGACTTTCAAGTCCAGCGATTGACCCCTTGAAGGGCCATTCGTGATCTTGTTTTCGGCTGACATATCAAATTGTCAAAACGATATTCAGGAGCTTGTAAAGATGGTCAACGGCTCAATTAGCTACAGCAGACAAAGAAGGTTCGCTCGAAACCTTGACTTCAACAGCATTGGCTTGGTCCTTATGTATTGCTTCCCGATGGTCATCAGCGCCCAAAATCAGGCAGATGCGGGGTCAGCTTGTACACATCAATGCTAACTAAGGCTCGACTGGACGTAAGGGCCTGCCCACGCTGCAGCTGTACATCACGGCTCGGTGGAGAAACGGGGAAGCGGCTACACGGCTAAGCGGCTAAGCGTCTACACGGGGTTCTTCGGCTACATGGTTAAGCGGAACTCCCATAGTAATCACTTGGCAATGCACGCTTCTCAACCCACTAGGCACGCACGACAATGGGCCCGTGGTTGTAGAATCCGGGGTTTAATTGCGGGGGGTTCTGTAGGTAGGTTTGGAGAAACGTCGGTACTTGAACAAACAGAGGACTTCGTTGCCCACGCCTAAAGCCGACTGCAACGGAAGAACAAGTATATTTGGCTTCTCCCACGTTCTCATCGAAACTTCTATCTAAACCACCACTCGAGGTGTGCAATCGCAATCATTTCGCGCAGTCGCAGTCATAGATCATAGGTCGGGCGCCTTTGAGCCACATCGTTGATGATTTGCGACGTACATCACGAACAATACATTTATCACCAACATGAACTACACCACCTGGTGGAAGCGCCTTTCGGCCAACCAGCTGAACATTGCTATCCAAGTCTTCTCGCTCATCAGCATATTCTTCGAGGGTTATGACCAAGGCGTCATGGGAGGCGTCAATGCCTCGCCTCGATATGTTGAAGAGACCGGAATCGGAATGGCTGATGGCACTGTCACAGATGCTGTCCATCAAGGAGGCATCGTTTCAGTTTATTATCTCGGCTGCATTTTCGGATGCTTTGTTGGTGGGTGGGCGGCAGATCGAATTGGTCGCATCAATGGGTATTCCATCCCATGTACTCTGCTGTCTCCTACATGTACACGCTAACGTCTGTCGAGTCTTTTCATAGGATGCACATTCTCTCTTATTGGAGGAGCTCTTCAAGCCGCAACGCAATCCAGCGACTTCATCATCGTTGCCCGCGTCATCACAGGTATCGGAACGGGGGCTCTAACTGGTATTACACCAGTAATGGTTGCGGAAACATCGACAGCGGAACATCGTGGGGGCTTCCTCGGTTATGTCTTTATTGCAAATTACCTCGGTATCTCCGTTGCGTACTGGTTGTCATTCGGTCTTGCTTTCGTTGATGGGGGAAACTCTGACGTCCGATGGCGTTTCCTCCTGGCCTTCCAGTGCTTCCCGGCCCTGCTCCTCTTCCTCGGTATCAAGATGTTGCCTGATACCCCTCGGTATCTAGCATCAGCTGGCAGATTTGACGACGCTCGTGAAGTCATTGAGCATGTTCGTGGAGGATTCGGCCCTGACGTTGAAAGAGAGTACCTTGAGATCAAGGCCGTCGCCGAAGAAAGTACAAAATCTTCACCTATTGAGTTTGTGAAGATACTTTCAGGGAACGGCTCAAAGCCTGGATTTAATCTAGGCCAGCGCGCCTGGCTTTGCCTGCTCCTGCAGATCATGGCATCTTGGACCGGAATCACGGCCGTGACGGCGTACTCGCCGGTTCTACTGTCACAAGCCGGATACACCGAGTTAACACAAAACGGTCTTGCCGGTGGCCTGAACACGGTTGGCATCGTCGGGACCATAATCAGCGCCCAGATCGTCGATCGCCTCGGACGGAGAAAGTGCTTAATGGGCGGTGCCTTCTGCCTCTTCACAGTCAATCTCATTGCAGGGTCTCTGTACGAAGGGTCTCGTGCAAACCCTGACAAAGCTGCACAGTTTGCTCCTGCCGCTGTGGCCATGCTATTTCTGTTCAATCTTTCATATGCCGCCACGTGGGGGACAGTGGCGTTTCTTATCCCAACAGAGGTTTGGTCTTCTGATCTGCGTGCACAAGGTAATGGGTTCGGGATCACTGGATGGGCCATTGGAGTCGGCATGACAACTCTGGTGAATCCCATCATGTTCGACGTTTTGGAAAATCGCACCTACTTCCTGTTTGCCGGCTTGAATCTTGTCTGGATACCCATTGTCTATTTGTGTAAGAGAACTCCCCCAACCCCCCGACATAATACCTGATATTGGCCGGATACTGACCTACTTTAGTCTACCCCGAAACCTCCGGCCGTTCACTCGAGTCGATAGATGCCCTCTTTGCTGCGAACAGTGTGTTCACTTGGAATATGGAGCGTAATTACAAGGCCCACAGCGATGTTCTCGCTAACCGCGGACATGGCAAAGAGGGGAATGTCTTCGCCGATGCTAGGAACGTTGAAGATGCGGACTTCAAGCCCTCAGGTCAACACGTATTGCACAAAATGAATGCGTGAGAAAGCACATGCGGATGATAGCCATGTGTTTGTTCCTTGGGAATTGGGCCACTCCGGCGGTGTGCTTGCATATCACTTGATAGTTCGAGACAGTAAGGTGTCATCACGTGAAGTCATGGAGTAGATCTACTGGCTAAGATGCTTTCACATGGCTGTCATTAGTGTTTGACTTCCCTATTATTCTTATCTTCTCCACCATGCCAGATCTGAGATCCACCTAGATGCCAAATCCAAATCAAGTGTCTGTCTTTTCGCTTGTTATTTCACATATTGATTTCAGCTTTTAACTTTGGTCGTCGAAGTACGGAAACTGACTCTGATACATGTTCAGACTCCAGTCCCAGTCACTTAACAGGTCATCAGGGATCTGAAATAGTGGTGACATCTTAGAACTATCTGGCAGCCCAATGATCGTCGTTTCTGTGTTAGTGTCTGCAGGCATCGCTTCATACGAGAGGAGTACTAATAGCGCGCTGGAAGGTCTTCGGAACTTGGTGGAACGCTGTCAACACCTCGTTGACAGCGGAGCATTTCTTATCCAGACCGATGTCACCTTCCAGGGACAGCAACGCCATGCGCAGAAGTGCAAGCGTTGCTTGGATGTTTGCTGCCTGAAAGCCGTATATGTCCTTTTCGGCGACACCGGTCGCCAGACCGAATTCTTTGAAGCGATGGTGCAGACCGCAATGGAGACTGTTCACTCGCTCTTGTAGTCGGTGCGTCTCCAAGCTTGAGTGGCAGTCTCCGAATAGATTGAAGCGAGAGTGCCGCGTTCTCAGTTTGCAGAGTACGTGCTCCAATATGCGGTAGAGATCTGTGGTGAAATTCCACCCTTCGATCCAATCTGGATTGCCTGCTGATGAAAATCCAGACTGATCACCTTCAGGATACTCGACTCTTGAGTGAGCCTCCTGGAAATGAACGCAGCCATCCCAAACGATTGACGTGAATACGTCGAGCGTGTAAATGGACCAGTACTATTACAATCTTAGCCACTAAAATGTCTGCCAAGCAGATGGGTCAACAAAACTTACTAACCGCCGTCTCTCCTCTTTTTCAACCTTACATAGGCTTGCTGGCCAAGACGACTCTTCATGCCAACCCCATGTTGTGACCATCGTAAAGTAATAGCCAATGTACATGCGCATTACTTTGATCTTGCCATCTTGAAGGCTTGCGAGAGCTAAAAGCGCGCAGGCTCGTAAGGTATCGAAACTTTGACTGTGCGAGAAGTCGGATGGCAAATTATCATGCGCAGCTTCGAACAAAGTTTCTGGCGTTATTGCTGTTGAGTTTCCCAAACGCTCCCTCGGGAAGACCAGCGCGCCATCACTCACGCGAGCTGAGGCCAAGGAGCAGGCAGCAATGATTGTACAGAAGAAATCGCGGTTTCGGATGTGCTCTTCAGCAGCCATCCGCTCCTCAATATTCTTCCGATCGAAGAAAGGAAAGCTCTAATTCTTAGCTCGATGATTCCATCAGAATGACAGCCCATCGAGTAGACTCACATAGGGTAGACTGTTTCGAAATAAATTCCGAGCAATTCTTTGATTAGAGTGGTTGACACTGAAGCAAATGCACACCAGGCTGGAGCTAGCGTGCCTGTGGGGAGTTTTCTACTTCCGATATCTGTTCTGTCGCGTGATGGCTTAATGACGGGGTCGTGAGACACAGGCTCTGGAGGACCGTCACTCTGAGGCTCCCGATTTGAGGGGACAACAGTCGCCGCTATGCTGGAGTTTGCTTCTGTATGCTCGGGATCTGTAGTGGATTTCGGTTCATTTACCGTGCGCCCAATGCGCTCCAATCCGCCCACATTGCCCCTTTTCGATGGTCGGGACAACTGGCATTCAATTCCAAAATCGACGCAGTTCTGACATTGGCTCGGGGCTGCTTCGCTGCTGCGGCACTTGATCCTGCGTCTATGGCAATAGTCACCTGCAATAACCTATCAGCCACATCTACATTGCATATTTCATACGCCTGGGCACCGCCCGAAGTGGAAAAGGGTTCGGCGTACAGGCCTTCGTGGAGCGAAGTTGACGTTTTTGACGTGGTTCAGGCATTGCAAAGACGCCGGGAAACGTGGGACGAGTATTTCGTTGAGCAAAAGCCGCGAAATTACCACCCGATAGAGCATAATGGTGATAGATTAGACGGCAGCTGAGCTTGTGAAGAGGAGGTAAAGTGTGGGGGAACTGTATGGATTTGCAGCAGCGCGGCTAAGCCACAGTGGCTGTGCTTTCCATGCAGGAAGTCTCCTGGTGGCTTGGAGTTCTTGTGTTCGTGAAGGGTTGATCGTTGGGTACCTACATGCAACTTACCATGTCAATAGAATGATTGCTCTGGCTGAAAAGTAGCCAAAGAGCCATAGGCTTGACCATCGCTTGCTGGAACAAAGTCACGTAGCCCCGCTCAAATCGGGCGCATGCAGTCATCAGGCTGGATCCCATTCCTCCTGGAAGAGCCGCTGTGTCACTTCTCCCCTGGTCGTACTCACATGGTTCGGAGGGATGTAGATCCGATGGCTGCTGACGCACCACCTCTCGTTCCACAATCACCAGGCAAGGCTCTGACCTTTCCGTCCCTCCCTCGGGAAGTTTTCCCGTGCTTATCTATCGCCGAGAACCGAAAACCGCCTATCTCGAATCCCTTCTTCTTAGTTATGCCCTGGCCAGACTTTCTAGAGACTGATGCGCAATGTCCGACCCAGGTATTTACACCATTGGTTGGATCTGCGCCATCACGACAGAGTTTGTCGCTGCAAAAGCATTCTTGAATGAACAGCATGACGCCCCACTATCAATCTCGCAGCATGATAATAACAGCTATTCCCTTGGTCGTATGGGAAGGCACAATGTGGCCATCGCAGCTCTGCCCAAGTCGGAATATGGCACCACAGCCGCAGCTACCGTCGCGAGAGATATGGTTCACAGTTTCCCAAATCTCAAGGTTGGGCTTATGATGGGACAGGAGGTGGCGCTCCGAGCAAAACGCACGACATTCGCCTTGGTGATATTGTCGTAGGGACTCGCGACATCAACGCAGGTAAAGGAGGCGTGGTGCAGTATGACTATGGCAAGACGATACAAGACCGGGAATTTTCGATGACGGGAAGTTTGAACCAGCCTCCACAGTCATTACTGACGGCAGTCAGCAGCCTTGAAGCCCGGCATATGATGGAGGGCCACGACATCAACGGCAAGATTGAAAGAGTACTAGAGAAGTATCCTCGTTTGAAGAGAAGTCATCGCCGGCCCCCCGTCACCTCCGACAGGCTCTATCTGCCGCACATCACGCATCTTCAGACGGACTTCTCAAACGAGTGCAGTGCGGTCTGTGAAGGAGACCAATCTCAAGTGGTAATGCGAGCTGAGAGAGGCGTTGAAGACGACAGCCCTGCCGTCCATTATGGCCTCATCGCGTCCGGGAACAGGCTGATGAAGGATGCCAACATAAGGGACCAACTATAAACAGACAGGAGCGCTCTGTTTTGAGATGGAGCTAGCCGGTTTGATGAATCATTTTCCCTGTCTAGTTATTCGGGGGATTTGCGACTATTCAGATACCCACAAGAATAAGGAATGGCAAGGCTTTGCAGCGATGACGGCAGCGGCTTACACAAGGGATCTTTTAGAGGAAGTCTCGGCTGCGGTTATCCACAGGGAAGACAACCTTGCACTGGCCATTAAATCTCGTTAGTTTGAAAGCTCCCGGTTTCATCTCTACCGACTATACTGACCCCCCAATAGTGGAAGCTTCGCAAAGCTGGCAAAGGAAATCTATCCAGGAAGCAAATCGTACTGCCAGTGATATCAGGACATCTCAGCGGCACACCGATCTTCGGAGGTGGTTGTCCCCCCCAAATTCCTCCACAAACGCAGACAGCGCCAGGATTGTCCGACAGGAAGGCACTGGCTCTTGGATATTTGACGAGCCTTCTTTTCAGCTATGGCGGAGCGGTTCCCGCCAACATCTTTGGCTGTATGGACTCTCTGGATCCGGTAAAACCGTTCTCAGCACCACGATATTCGATCGCCTCAAGAAGGAAGATGTCCGATGCCTCCTACAGTTCTACTTTGATTTCCGAGATCCCAAGAAACAAACGCTAGATGCTATGCTTCGAGGACTGCTCTACCAACTTCATATATCCACCGGTGGGACTGTTTCTGGCCTCGACGCCTTGTTCTCTGAGTGTTCGGATGATTATAGTCAACCTGCTTTCGAAAAGCTATCGAGTTGTTTTCATGATATGCTAAGGAGTGTGGAGAGTGGCGTCATAGTGGTGGACGCATTAGACGAATGCGTCACACGTTACCCGTTGATTCATTGGATAAGAGATTTGGTATCTACCAGTGACCTCGGACATGTAAAGATGCTGCTCACTAGTTGACCAGAGTACGAGTTTGAACATGAGCTCGGGATAGTTCTGGGGCCGGAGAGTTGCGTTCCTCTAAGCAAAACCGCCATCAATTCGGACATTCGGTCGTATGTGGAACAAAGACTTGACCAAGATGCTGGGTTTCAAAAATGGACAACAAACCCTGGCATCGTCAAATTAGTGTGTGATCAGATTACGAGCAAGGCGGACGGGATGTAAGTGATCATCACTACGACCACGGTCTATCCAAGGGACAAATAACTGAACCAGTATTGCAGGTTCAGATGGGCAGCATGCCAACTTGACAGCCTGGAGAACTGTCTTGACCGAGAAGGCATAGAAACAGAGCTTGACTCACTGCCCCGAGATCTCAACGAAACGTACCCACGAATTCTCAACAACATCTCGCAGACGCTGAAATCCAAAGCGAATCGCCTTCTTCAATTCTTACTGTACTCAAAAACACCTCTTACATTGGAAAAGGCCGTGGACATCGTCGCCGTTAGGCGGGACTCCTTCGACATCGCAGACAGAATGCCACGGCCCGAGGAAATACAACGAATATGCTCCAGCCTTGTGACATCGGTGGCAAATGGAAAGGGGCGGCACAGAACGATTCAACTTCAACTCGCTCACTCCTCCGTCCAGGAGTTCCTTCTCGGTCATGCAGATGTTGGTTTCCAGCCCGCAGCTAGCATCAATCTCACGCGAACTTGCCTAGCTTACTTGAGGGGCATTGCCTTTCACGAAGCTAGCAGAGGAACAGAGATCTTTGGCAACGGCAAGGGAAAGGGGTCACAGTGTATTGGGGAGGAACCCAATTTCCATTTAGGGTTCCATGCAGCAATCAGTTGGATGGACTATGCCAAGAAAGCAGACGAGCAGAAATGCACTGAGCTAATCACCACAGCTGCGGACCTTTTGCTTGATCAATATTGTTATACCGCATGGTATCAGCAGTATTGGCCAGCTGAAAGTGTACAGCATGAAGGCGGCCCGTTGTACTTTGCCTCCAAACATGGCCTCCGAAACCTCGTTAGGGAATTGATTTCTCGAGGTGAAGATGTTAACGCCCACAGCTGGAGCGGCCCCCCGATTTTTGCCGCTTCGTCAAGCGGCCACACGTATATTGTGAAATTACTCATTGAGAATGGAGCAGATCTGGACGCCCGAAGCAGCTATTGGGGGCAGACTTCACTTGAGGCGGCCTGCAGAAATGGTTATAAAGCTGTCGCAGACCTTCTCCTGGACTCGGGTGCAGATTGAAGGACCTGGGATCAGCAAGCACATCAATACACCGTGAAGCCAGGAGACAAACAACGTGCATGTTCGTCCCGATGCGAAGTAGTGACTACTAGCCTGGTTGGTTCACGTGTTAAGGTTAGCACGCTGCCATTCACGTGGGAGACGCGGACGAGCAAGAGGAAAAGAGAAGAAAAGCCAGCGTTGTACGCAGATGCTTTGAAGGCCAACGATGAAAGCGATATATCAGGTTCTTACTTCAAGTTTCAGGGTGTGCCTTATAGGCAGTAGTTTCTAGTTAGTTAAGACTTACCTCACGATTAAGCCCTAAATCGTTTTAAACAAGAAGAAAGTTTTAACTCTGAATTATAAGCAGCAGTTCACTGCGTAGTGTGACTGGGAAGGTACTCCTTCGCGGACCAAACAATCTTTGTGATCATTACGTCAACGAAACCGCCCAAAAGTTCTTTTCCTATCTCAATAGAGTATCTCGTTCTCACCTGAGGTGGAGAGTTAACTCTACGCTTGTGAGGAGCTGAGTAGTGGATCTACCTTACCCACAAGGGGGGCTTGGGCCATCACCCGGGATGTCTTCTCATTCTTTAGGCACCGGGATTCACCCTCGTTCCTCATTCGCTCGCTCGCATCAAGTCCCAGCCTCAGCTCGATGTTGTCTTATCATGATGATCAGTTGTCATCAACGCCAAGACGGCGGTTTGCCCATGAGGCAGATCCTTAACCAAACAGATTCACAGCTCGCATTGGCCTCCACAAGTATGAAAGTCGGGCTCATGTCTCGCACTCCTTCCTGAATCCTCCGAGAGAACTTTGGACGACGTTGAGCGTTTGCCAAGCCATACAGCCAGGAATCAGCTGCCTCTGTTCATGAGCTAGGCCCAAGGGTTCGTGCAAAACGAAGTATAAGTAGCACCCGCGACTTCCTGTTGACATTCACCTTTCTACCTCTCTCACCATCATCCCTTCAAGACTCAAGCATCCTTTCAACACCCGCACTCTTCTCATCGAACCCAAACTACACCATCCACCACCATGCTCTTCTCCAAGACCATCCTCCTCATCGCCGCGGCCATCGTCCCGTCAGTCATGGCAGGCTGCAAGGCCGGGGCCCCCTTCCAAGGCACCTGTCTCAGCTGCACCTCCGACTGCCACGACAGTGAGTCCACCATCACGACATCAAGCTGAAAAGATGGACCGTCTTTCTTACGTTCAAAATTCACAGACTACGGCGGCCCTGACAGGCAATCTGCTCTCCAGCGTTCTGGATGCATGACCGCTTGCCTCATCATGTGCGACGACTGCTAAGCTGCTCACTTACACTGATACGATGCGTAGAGGGCAGTCGCCACAACGCACGAGTGGGTCTCGGAGGTGGTGGTTAGGAATGTTTGACTTGGAGGTTTGAATGGAAGATGACTTAGCCAGGGAGTTCCTGTCAATGAAAGTCAGATGTAACCTAGACTCCAAGATCATCCGCATCACAAATGACCCTCAATCGACACATAAGCAAGAGCCAATCCGCATCTCGATGAACAATGATACCAACACCAAACTTGGTTAAGAATATGTGAATTTGGAGCTTCCGCTCAAACTATCCTCACGACCAGGACCCGACGAGGTGAAACGAAACAAGTAGTTCTCTTCCTCGCCCAGTATCCCCTCAACAAAACGAACCCATCCTACACAAAGCGTACGCCGACTCCAAAAGCCTTCCTCCCAGCGACCGTGCCCTTTCGGCGACCCCTTTTCTCTCATCATGTCAGGTATACTATACAACAATTGGTTCTCGTCATTAATACAGCGGAAAGGATATGAGTTTTCTGTGCTTCTTCCGTAGTCCCCTCTCACTCGATGTCCATACCATCGCTCTCGAGGTTCAGGTCGAGAAGGCGGGCGTATTGGATCGTCAGTCGTTGAAGTTCTCGGAATTTTCCTGTCGTGATGTGTTAGTAAAGTTGAACTGAAGATAGAATCGTGGCGAGACATACCGAGAATCATGACCACGCCCTTCAGCAGCTCCTTCCGGTCCCAGCCGCAGATGTCCTCCTCCTTGCTGAACCAGCCCCTACCCGTCTCTTTCTCATCCTTGTCCTTGAGAATGCCGCCAATGAGACTGTTGAGGAGTTCCTCGACCTTGCCGCGGTGGCCCTCGGCACCGATGCGCTTGGCGTACATGAAGAGGTAGAGACGGAATTCGTCCCTCGCATCCAGATGCAAGGCGGCGGCGATGCGGTTCTCGAGATGGGCAATGCTGACCGTCGACTCAAAGCCTTCGAATCCATCCTTGGAGAGCAGCATCTTAACAATGCGCTGCAAGGTGTATGCGCGGCCCTTGAGCAGGAATTCGTTGGTAGTGTGACGCTCGAGGTACGGGATGATACCGGCAGAGACGTTGGCGGTGTCGGCATCCTTCGGCTTGGCGGGTGTGACGGGGCCGACGGCGGTTGACTGAAGGGCACTAATAGCGGAGTCGTTGCTGTTCCAATATTGAGAGCCGACAGCCCACCAGGCCTCACTGACTCTCTGCCAGCAGTACATGTCACGGGTATAGTAATAGCCATCGCCGTTGGTAAGGGTGACAACGATGTGTCCGGCTGAGTTCAATTGCGCCGATGTGATGCCTGGGCCTGGTGTCGTGGAGTTGAGGTTCAGGGTGGTAGTAGCAAGCTCGAGAACGGGGCCAAGAGAGACTGGTGGGTGAATGGCTGCTTGCCTCTGCACATCCCAGACGTGACATAATCCGACAGCGTTGATGCACAGGAGATAGTTGTGGCGACAGTCGAGGATGACGGGCTGTGACTCCATGATGATTGGGTTCATCAGCCGACGACCGGCGGGTGTCCAGGTGAAGACACTTCCGTCCTCGCAAGCTGCCGCCCAGAAAGTCTTGTTGCCAGTGACCAAGATGACTGCTCTGGGGAGGTAATCCTGCCACAGCAGTGCTCCACGCTTGGTAGCTGAAATGTGAGATGGATCCCTAATCTGAACTGGGTTTCGAGCTTCCAGGATGATGTTCTCCGGTACCTTGGACGCCTCATCGGTGCTACTCTCAGGCAGCAGGACACCCCGCTCCAGGGGACGTACGATTTGTGCTCTGACCTTGGGAACAGCGAGGCGAATCTGTGCAAAGGCGATTGATGGGTTTAGCACTGCTGGACGGAGGTACTCCGGTGTAGGTACGACTCCATGTAATGCTGGCACGACTGAAGCTGGCTCAGCTCCATCCACACCGTTGAGCACGACTGCCGTGGGACCAGTTGTTGCCTGGCGCTTCGAAGCGTGCTCTTCGTCTTCCTCGCCTTCGATTGCCGCTACCTTCCGCTTGTTACCCAGAAGCATGGCGGCAACTCCTCCCTTGGGAAGACCGTCAAATGGCCTGTCGAGATCCAGGATCGTTTGCGGGGCATCGTTCTGTGCTGCCTTTGATGAGGTAGATCCGACAAGTTGTGTCTGAGGGAGGGATGATTGACCGGTGCCAGAAGCAGACACCAGAAGAGGCGCCACACGTTTCCTGCCGTCTTTGCCAACAGTCACCCGCGACTTGAGCTCCTTGACCCTCTCCGCCGACTTGTCTGCGGGCTCTTCTGCCGGCTTCTCCTTTTCCTTCTCGGGCTCGACGTTGCCGTTGGTTGGCTTTGGTGTTGAGGTGCCTGTCGCCGAACCACCAGGCTTTGTTCCGTTCGTCGTAGGTGCTGCGTCCTTCGATGGACCGTCACCCATGAGAGCACCCATTCGTGATTCAGCGGCCCTGGACTCGCCGGCCTTGCTCTGATTCTCCAGGTTGAGGTTTTCGATATCTTCCGCGATACCCATACCCTTCCTCGACGCCCCGTATTTTTGCAGCGCCTTGTCGTTCTCCTCCGCGTTGGCAACCCACCCGAGCTCTCCGCGATCGAATTGAATGCCAACCACGGAGCCGTCGAGACTTGAAGCGAAGATTGTTCCGCCGTCGGGGGACCAGGCCAGATCCGATATTGACTTTCCAGCGACGTCCTGGAGGATGACAACGGGTCTACTGGTGTTGGTATTCCATATGCTCAACGTCTTGTCCTGACCAGCTGATGCGATGACCGTAACAAGGCCGTTGTTATCAGGATTGTCGGCTGGGTTTTCGGTATGGAATAGGCGAGGGGAGAACATGCAGACTTCGGTCGGGCCCTCGTGGCCGATGAGGTTGATCTCACTATCCCATCGCGTGCGCTCTATTATGGCCACGGAGCTGACAGGACCGTTCACGGCGTTTGGCGCCGCAATGTGATTGCCGTCGGGGGACCAAGAGCATCTGCGGAAATACGTCGTCAACGGCGAGCTCTTAAATGGTGCGCTGATCGTCGTCTCGAGCACGAAGTTGTTGACCATGTCATGTTGTGTCGCATTCGGTGCGGGAGGAGTGAATCGGAAGATCTTGATGGTTCGGTCGTCGGAGGCAGTCGCGAAGAACTTGTTTGCAGGGTCGAAGGTGATTCCCTTGACGTGACTGGAGTGGACGGTGATTGTCTTGAGCCTCTCGAAGCTGTGGCCCGACCACACGACAATCTTGGAGTCGAGACCAACTGAGACCAGTATGGACGAGTCGAAAGACCAGGCGAGGTCCTGAACATCGTTCTCGTGGCCGACTAGACGCTTGTATGTCTTCCAATTCTCGACCGGGGGAGGTTCGGAGCCCAGACCTGAAGTACAATGTTAGAGCTGCAAACAGCGGGGCGCATCGCGATGGAGGAGGGCGCATTACCGAAAGAAGCCACGGGAGGGCTCTTGTCGAGGTGGTAGACGCAGATGAGCTTGTCGTCGGCGCCGGAAGCGAGGTAGCGACCGTTTGGCGAGAAGCGGACGGAGTGAATGGTGCCCAGGTGGTGGCTCATGTGGCAGAGCTGTCGCGGCTTCTTCTCGGAGCCTTCAATGGCATCGCCGTAGATGGCCTCAGTCGACCAGACGCGCACATGTCCATCACCGCCCGCAGTCGCGAGGCGCTTGCCGTCGGCGGAGACGTGACAGCTGTAGACCTCGAAGTCCTTCTGCTCGCCGCTATGGCTCAGCCATGTTGGCTTGATGACGCGCATCGCGAACGGCCCGAGGGCATTTAGGGGTGGATTGGCAACCGCTGAGAGAGTGCGAACGAACGTGGATAGCTTGGGCGGTGGGTGTCGATGCGATTGTCGTCGTCGTCGTGACAGGCGGCGATGGGGTGGGCGGTTGTGGTGTTGAGGACAATTAATTGAGGCAAGCACAAGGCGCAGAGGAAATTGGGGCTTGATTGGCATCCAAAGAAAACGCGTTTTGCGGAGCCCTGACGCCCTGCTTCGCGTCACACACTCAGTCCCAAGCTTCAGGTTCTCCGTTACGCTAAATGGGCCGCATCCAATTGCTCCCAGCGACTTTCTTTTGGTGCTGCTGCCACTGCGAACCTCCACCCTAGCTCACCTGAATGGCAGCTGATGTAATGCTGGGACACGGACCATCTCAAGCTCAGGCGCCTTATGTAAGGTGGATCCTGGCACTCTCTCGGCTCGGAATATAGTACCTGCCGACAGCTGCTGACATAAGGCAGTCCCTTATCCCGCCAAGCCAATCCCCGCCGGCGAGATGTCAGCCCGCTTTTTGCCCTTTTCCATCTCGAATTATCCCACGCCGAGGGGCTAATTAGCTACAAACCGGCGTCTTCATTCCTCCATCATGTTCAACACCCGCGTCCACGGCGTGAGCCACGGAAGTCCGCCATGCTGATGCTGACAAACTCCGCGACTACTCTCTCATTCGTAATCTGCGTCAACACAAACGTTATGCTGGCACTCAACACCATGTGGACGCGTCGCATTTCTCCGCCAAGGGGCGTTGACTAGCCAAGAGGATTCCGATATCGTGGACTTCTGCCAGACTTGCGTGATTTCAAGTTGCAGATATAACACTTGAGACAAGCCCACTACATCAAGCTTGGCTCCATATCCTCAGCATTATCATCGTATTTACAGCCTCTCGATAGAATTTCATCAATATTTCACGTCATCCTCTACAGAAACCTCATCATGTCTGTTACCAAGAAGATTCTCGTTGTACTGGGCGCAACTGGTAACCAAGGCGGCTCCGTCGTTCGAACTTTTCTCAGTGACCCATCTTTGGCATCCGAGTGGCATGTTCGTGGAGTCACCCGCAACACCTCGTCTGCTGCCGCCACTGAGCTGGCCAACCTTGGCGCGGAGATGTTCTCTGGCTCTCTTGACTCCGTCACGGACCTGCGCGCAGCCTTCAAAGACGCAACTGCCATCTTTGCCGTCACAGACTTCTGGAGCGTCATCCAAGATCCAGCCGTCGGCCAGAAAGCGCAAGAGAAAGGCGTTCACCCCGCCGTCGTCGCTCAAGAGACTGAGGAACAATGGGGCTACAACCTCGCGGCCGCCGCTGCAGACATCCCCACCCTGGAGCGCTTCGTCTTTAGCAACCTTCCTGGTGTCAATGAGCTAAGCCACGGGAAGCTCAAGCATGTGCACCACTACGATGGCAAGTGGAATATCGTCAAGCACATCGAGCAGACCTACCCTGCCCTGTGGTCTAAGACGTCCCAAATTTTGGTCGGACACTACGACTCCAACATCCTGCCGGGCTCCTACTTCGTCCCGCGCTGGAATCCCGAGACCAAGCGGGCCGAGTTCGACGGCCCCACCTCAGGCGACGTCCCCGTCCCGTTCATCGATGCGCCGAAGAGCACGGGCCCGTTCGTCAGGGCCCTGATCGTCGACGAGCCGGCTGGGACCATCCTTGCTGCGTACGACGAGTACCAGTCAAGATTTCAGACGGCAGACGCTCTTGCGCGCATCACTGGTCGAGAGTTTGGTTATGTTCAGAAGAGCGTGGACGAATTAGCTGCTGGTGACCCTTTGGGTTTGGAGGTGCCTCAGACTCACTTGTTCGTGGATGAATACGGCTTCTTTGGTGAAAAGGTCGACGGATGGAAGGATAAGCTGACTTGGCCTTCTGATCTGAAGGTCAAAATTGAGCCTCCCAGTCTTGCCAAGTGGTTGGAGAAGCAAGATTGGAGTCCTGTGTTTGCAACTGCCTGAGTTGTGTAGGAGGTCGACCTCACCCGGGCTCACCGCATATTTCCTCCATGTCGATAGACGTTCCTCGCTCTTGGCCTTCGCTAACCCATATCTCTCAATTCAACATCTTTTCTCCCCGTCCAGCTATCTCTGACCCTCACGGCCAAGGAGCTCGCCGCTCGCCGACCAGCTATCTTGATTGCCATACCTGTACTACACGCACAATCAAGCCACTTCGTGATATCGTCTGCCACACACGCTGCGAGTCGAAGGGATCAGGATAACTACCACCTTCCCAGATGCTCAGAAACCCGGCATTGATGATGTTGGCCTCCCCCGCCCGCCACAAGCGAAACACCTCATTTGTCTCAGGGATGCTATGCCCAATCCAGCACTTGATCCGATGCGGGCAGAACAAACAGCGAGCAGTCAAAACTGTCACATGCAAACTAAGAAGCTTAACTTTGGAGAACGACGAGCGGACGTCTCCGGTGTTGATTTTGACGATTGAAATAAGTTTCTGGGTATTTGCCAGGCATCGGGTGAGCGGCACATGCCCCTGCAACATTAGCAAAGAACGCTGTCAAGCTTGTTTTTCTCCAGCAAGGCATACGATCATCGTGGTATTTGAATCACCAAGAACAAGAATGGTGCGACTTGAATTGTCATATTCCTTATCTAACACGGCAATAAAGCGGTCGCTTTCGCGTACTGTTGAACAGAGATCCACCATGGAAAAGCCAAGACATCGTCTCCAAAGAAGCCGAGTCCCCTTCCTCTCTCGCTTCTTCCCCACTCCAGCCTCTGCCGATTCCGAATCCATGAGACGAACGCACCCACATGGCATCCACGCTTGTAACCCTATTCAGAAGGTAAAATCATGCCAGCCTCTCACAGCCGAGCCAAGGAAATCACCCAAGCTCCGAAGCGCGCTTAAAAGCCAAGTTTTGCCCGGTTCACAGCAAACCCAGAACCCTCGTGGGCAGAATGATAGGGACAGCCCGACAATCGCAGCGTCCCTGCGGAATCCACCAACGCCGGGCTTAAACCCATTTCGACAGCTGCTTAAGAAATAAGGACCCCCCGGTGGATCGGAGGTGGCCGCAGGGTGCACAGGGTGCGCAGGGCGGCAAGGGGTGTCCTCCTCCAGTGCGGGGATTCGCGCTGCGTGGGTGGGACGGGATTCACGGGAGACACGGGAGAGACTTCCTCACCGGGCCGTCGACGGCGCCCTCCTGTCTTCTGGCCCCAGGAGGAATGAGAAGTTGGCGTTACAATGCCGTTCGGTAGATGCGGCCTGACTAGCGCACGACATCCTCCACCCCGTGCCCAAGCCACCAATGAAGACGGAGAGACAGAGGGCAGTTCAATAAGGAGTGATTTGGCTTTTTAGCTTCTATTTTCCGCTATTTGTTGCTGGGTTCGCTTGTGGTTTCGACCAACCACGGCCGCGTTCCTGGCCATGCGATAAGATCCTTACAACACACCTTCCGCTTTGAGTGACCGGCGATCGACAACGCGACAGGGAAACCCGGCGCTGACAGCGCGAGGCAACCCCAATCATCGCCGCGCCCCTCCGCCCAGCGCCGCCGCTCATGAGCTGTCTGCCCAGCTCCGTCAGCTGGGTGGAGGAGGGGGGGAAACCGGTGATTGTGCGTTGCATCTGTGACGGGGAACAATGTTCGTGTAGTCGTCTCCCTCGGGAAGTCCAAAAATTCCCCATCCATTGTGAAATTCGTGTATAAAGACGGTCCACCCCGCGATGTCTTGTTGACGTTTTCTCTCTCTCGCCAGGCCAGTCTCACACACTCACTCTCAGTCTCTACTCGAAACCCCCGCCCGCCGTCAAGATGCAGCTCCCCGTCGTCCTCGTCTCCCTCTTCGCCCTCGCCGTCTCGGCCGTCCCCGCGGCCATCGAGAAGCGCTCCACCACCTGCGGCAGCACCACCTACTCCACCGCCCAGGTCAACGCCGCCTCCAACGCCGCCTGCTCGCACGTCAAGGCCGGCACCGTCGCCGGCTCCTCCACCTACCCCCACCGCTACAACAACTACGAGGGCTTCGACTTCGACGTCAGCGGCCCGTGGTACGAGTTCCCCATCAAGACCAGCGGCGTCTACACCGGAGGTGAGTCTTGTTCCTTTTGTGTCTTGTTGCGCTTCCCGGCCCCTGTGTTGCGGAAAGCGTCATCTGTGTTATGTTTGGCCACAACTAACGAGTACAATAAGGCTCCCCCGGCGCCGACCGTGTCGTCATCAACGCCAGCTGCGGACAGGCCGGCCAGATCACCCACACCGGTGCCAGCGGCAACAACTTCGTCGGCTGCTCTGGCACTTCTTAGATGCGCAAAGGCATCTGAGATCCTACGAGGGATTGGGGGGGTGTAGGGGAGGTGACAGGGGGATTTATGGATTATGAACATATTTTGATTCAATATTGAACATACTTATGGACGCTTCCTTGCGTCACTCCGAACATATCCGAAATCTGAAAAGTGCTCCTATTGAATGCCATTTCACTAACAGGCACGACGCTGGTTTGTCACCTTCGTGGCCATCAAATGGCCTGTAACTTCCCGTATTCTAGCGAACTTAGACAAAGATAGTTTGTGTTGCAAATCAATACGACTATTTTCAATTCATCGCCCATCTTATACAGCAGTCTGGTATGCTATTTCAAGGGCCGCTTTACCGAGGAAACGTGAATGTTGATAGCTAACTAACCACAGTAACAGAACCCAACTTCCTTATCGGGTACATCTGATCATAGCCTGATCATACGACATCGTTGTCAAGTCCTCGATGCTGAAAATAATCCCGTCGTGCATGTTGGGCTATATGATCAGCCGCTAATTAGCTGTTTGCATCCATGAGCCCGTGTGCAGCTCGGCGATGCGAACAGCGCCCATACATGTGTCGCGTCTGGGAGCGGAGATATGCCAACAGCCTGCAGTCAGATATGTATTGCCTCAATTGGAATTGTGTGTGGATCATTGTACGTAGTGTGGGGTACGATGCTGTTGGTACGCATTGTCTTGAAGAGGTGTGATGGTTATTAGTTTCATTGGACCACGACAGCAAGGCAAAGTGTGAGGCGCATTGGGAACAAGTACTCTGCATTGTTGCGAGGGCGCAGCCCACTGCTTAACACCAAGCGCGAGGGATTACCGTCGCTTTATAGCGGACCAAATCCTGCATACCTAGTAGAGTCAAACCTGGAATGGTTCATGCCCATTGAAAGAGCCAGTCTTGATCCCTTGCACGTTTGAATTAGTACAGCTGGCGCTGCTCTAACAACATGTTGGAAGTCTTCGGCGCCGTCCTGGCAACAATTCAATTCCTAGGATGCCTCACGAAATCCGTCCACGAGGCTAAGCAAGCCTACGACGACATCAAGGAATTCGACGAACAGAGGAGGGAAATGGAAAGCATGATTGAGATTACCAAATCACATATACACAACCTAAAACGATGTCTCAAACAACACAGCAAAGATTCACCATCCGGTGTACACACCAAGCAGGCTATTAAGCTGATGCCTACGCTTAAAGTTTGTAATGATGCCTTCGTCAAACTGACAGCTGTATGTAACAGAATATGGGCAAAAAGAGACTTCTTGCGCCGTGCCAGAGGCTACTGTCGCCTCGAATCGTCTCGAGATCAGATTCACAAGCTTCGGGACGTCATCAAGTCATGTCTCCATGCTCTTGAAAGCTCATTGTTTCTAAGCAAGTTGTAAGAGTTTTTCCTCCGCCCCTATTGGATTTTTCTGACCACTCATTCTCCTTAGTAATCATTTGAAACGCGATACCAGAAGAGGACTTGGGCGAGTGGAAAACGGATTGAAAGAATTGACCGAACGCGTGAAGTCAATCCAAGAGACACACCAACTTCATAGGCTCACGCCGTCACCACAACCTACAGAACCGACAAGCTTAGACACAATGATAGTTCAAGTCAAGCAGGATGTCATAGTTCTTTTTGACCGACAGGGTTCGGAATCTCGACTGCCAAGGCCCTCAGCAGCCGTCCGATTTACCGAAGTTCTCAACACCCTGGATGCGATCCGGAGTGAAGTGTCAAAAATGACAGGAATATCAAACCGGAATTCCAGTCAAGTTCATCCAGAGGATTCGACGGTGGATTTTGAGATCAAAGAGATGGCGAATAAAGCTAAACTGGCCGTCAAGGAGCTGAACGCGAGCGTCTTATCTGCCGCTTCCATGCTTGGTTGTGCGTCAACGACATCCGTGGCCCAAGACTTCGATCTTTGCAATGCGAAGCTGCCCTGCGAGAAAAGTTTTGACGCCGTCGTTGGCGGGCTGGATCCTTTCAACTCCATTGGCCCTTGGTGTGATGAGGACAATCAGAACGTAAGGAATTGGGTCGAAACTCTGTCAAGTGCAGACAACACCACACAATTCAATGACGGGTCCACAAGTGCTACTTTGGACCATGGCAAATCCTCGCCCGCATCGGATGCTACTTCCGCTACAAGTTACACCGATGTCCATGATGTGGATCAGCAACAAATCGGTTACGTTGAGAGCATGATGGCCGAGAAGAAGTATCATGAGGCCGTCGAATATCTGAAAGACGCATTCGGATGCGAGAGGAGGAGAGGGTGTCGTTTTCCCCAACTTCTGTTTCAACATTTCGCAACGGCAATATGCCAGGCCGAGTTGAATGGCCTTCAAGCGATACGGGCATGTCAAATCGCTCCAGATGTGTTGCCTCTGGTGGACGCTGCTCGCCTAGAGAAAGCGAAGGTTCTACTCAACCATGCCGAGTTCCGCAGAATCAACTTGCTCCTTAGCCCGTATGGGCAAGCGGATGCATTTGAGCGGACTGAAGGTTTCCACTTAGACTCCATTCAAGTGGAACTTCGTCTTATTCGTTGTATGGCCCTGGTTCGATTTGGTGCGTCGGGCGATGCTATTGCCGCCTTGCAAGTGTTGCTTCATTGCAAAGAACTAAGCGAAACTCAACGAGGCTACGTCAATTACTATGCAGCCGAAGCTTATTTTCTGCAGGCGTCTTTGGATACGGACCTATCTGAGCACAACCTGGAGGAGGCGGAGCAGTATTGCTCCACAGCTTACAACATCTTGGAACACTCCCCAGAAGTTGGTCCAAAAGTTCTTGTAGGCTGCATCTCACTTATGATCGAAATTGTCTCCGAAATCTCTCACGAGAGTGAAGCCAAGTTATGGAAAGGACGGCTTGCGAATGCGCAGGCAAAGTGCACAGTTGCCAAGTCGGTTTCTCTGCCGCTAGAGCCACGTGCTCCCCCTGTGGACCCACAGCAAAGATTCGGCGACCTTCTGCAGAAGATGGTCGAACAAGGGAATAACGACATTCAAGGAGCCGCAGATCTGGTCATCACGCATCTGAAACACCATTTCAAAGTTGATGCACTCTGTTCAAAGTGGTACGATACGTCCAGGGACAGTCCGCCAATCATTTGCTTTGACTGCATACGGCAAAGCATCATTACGCTCATGAATCATGGCTTGATAATTTCGTCTTCTTCAGGCAATAATTACCTCTGCAGCAGGCACCAGAATCCTGAGAATTGGCAAGAATTTGATGGTTTCGACAAACCTCCCGAGGTCCTCTTGGGTCCCGGATACAAGTCTGACTCCTACCGGAAGTGTGAAAAGACCCCGAAATTTGTTCCTTGCTTCAATCTTCTTTCCTTCCTGGCCATAGCGGACCCTATCTCGAGTGAACTACTTGCGGAGCACGTCCCCGGCTGCGTTGGGGAGATCAAAGCTTTGTTCGAGTTCGCAAACTTGGATCATGAAGGTATTCGGGAAGTTGTCAATACTGCCGTTGCTGTTCCAGTTCCTGGAACGAGCACATCTTCAGACAAGACCATGAATGTCTTGAGGACACCAGTCTGGCTTGCGGCATGCTTTGGCCAAATGGAAGTGGTGAAGTATTTTTTGAGCCTCGGAGTGGTGGGCAGCAGTCAATTTTCATGCGAAGGCCTACTTCGATACCCTCCCTGTTATCCTCAAGGAATTGAAATTACCGCCAAAATCAACGACTCCCTCGTCACACTGTTCGATACAATCGCAGAGTCACAGGCAACCCATCTCCTCAGTGTGGCACATACCCTTTGGTCCTGGGACAAGCTGCCAGTTTTTGATGCTCTTCTCTCCAAAGCTGGATCGAAGTCTCTCAATTCGCAGCTGGTCATGGTAATTCCGTACCTCGAGGGAGCAAAATGGGTTGTTCGCAAGGTGAATATGCATCTGACCCATTGCTTGGTTCAGTTTTGGATCAACACACCTATTCAACCAGGACGGGTATTACCCATACTCAACAGACACGGAGCCAACTTCCGTGTCAAATACAAAGGACGAACAGTGATCGATATTTCACGGGCTTTAGCGGGGGTGCATTTTGAACGGCACATTCCGTCCGCAAGAAGGCTTATCGGACCAAATCCTCCAGCGCTTACCGCAGGCAATGCACAATGGCACCGAAGAACTCTACAACACATAAAGACGGTGCAGTACCTGCTGTATGCTGGAAATGGCGACTTTACTAATGTAAGCAATGACTTTCAAGCCGAGATACAAGGGACAGTATCTCGTCTAAATGCGGCGTTGGACATTGATGTCCAGGATGATGCACATTCAGAAGCATACCATGAGTTAACTGATACGTATTTTGGAAATTGAAGGCTATTTTTTCGGACAGCCGGGTGAGGGAATTTGGGCGGTGGTCTTGGCTAAATTCGAGAAAATATCTCCTGGGGATATAGCATTCACGAGAAAGTTGCGAATGGCAAAATGACTTCCTGTTTCTGCTTCCAGCTCCGCCAATTCACGTAATCATGCTGAGCGTCATGGATGACCATCAAAAGACGAGATCGAAGGCCCACGCCAAGAACACGTTTCAGGGCTGCGCCAATTAAGAAACTTACTCCCGGAAAGGTGATGGATGGCATTAGACATATTCCAAGTTGTCGCAAAAGAAAACTCAAGCTGAGTCCATCGGACGAGAATTAATGTGTAGAAAAATCGCGTTTAACGCAAGAAGCCCTCCCAGCGGCACGCTCGAACATTGATAATCATAAAACCAGACCGCCGCAATTGAAATTTCCATCCCGTCCTTGGCAGGGAGAGGCTCTCAAGCATAGAGATGTCAGAAACGGAAACCAATTCCCCCGCTCATGACCCCTATGAAGTGGTGAAATAGCAAGGGTCGAAAAACACGACGAATCAAAAGCAGGACTAAAAGTTCAGCTCTTATATTCCTGCCGTCGCAAAAAGCGCAACTTTGCGTTAGCTTGCAGTCTGCCTGGAGTTGGCCCAATCAGGGTAGCGTGTGAAACGACAGATCCTTGATAATCATGATCAGCCTAGGCGTCCCTCGAGGATGAGGCGTTCTTGGCATGATAGGGCAGAAAGAACAAGCTCAAAAATAAGGTGTCTGGGCTGTTGGGCATTTTGCTGCGTTCTCCGCCCCTCGACGCCGATGGTCCTTTTGTGTTTCCGGTTGTTCTATCCTACTTAGATTCTTTCTCTGCAGCGATATTCTCGCAGCACATTTCTTCATCTGTCTGCCATTTGTTTTCTCGCGTTCGAAATGATTGAAATCACTGTTGGATATGTTGCTGGTTTCGTTGCAGCTGCTATTGTTGTTGGTAAGAATTGTGTGATCCAGTCCATTCACCGTGGTAGCGGGTTATAGTCAAGTATTGACCCTGATTTGTAGCTCAGATCTTCTGCCCGACAGCGATCGCTCTAATATTAGCGGGCTTTCTTCGAGACACAGAGACCGTGGCTACTTGGTAAGTCTGTTCCATTGCTTAGCTACCTACCTTCTGTACCCCAATAGTTGATGCCTGCTAATGAGCAAATGATGCAGGAACATTGCCAGTCGTGTTCTCCAGCGAACATGGTGGCCCACGATCCTTCAGTCCGACTCCGTCCAAAGCCACGGCGTCCGACCCAGGATCTCTCTCATTTCCTGGGCGGTCCCTATCATTGCGGTCCTCATCGCCATCGCTGGTGTTGTTACTCCACTGGGCCTTTATGAAGAGATCGATACACTCGGGAGTAGGCTTGGATCCTTCTCGTATGTCAGAGACAGCGGGTCTTTCGGCGCAGCTACATCGCAGAGAGGACTTCACAATTTTTCTCGCACCTGTAGCTGGGGTCACAGCCTGCTGGATCAAGGCCCGGCACCCTGCCCTTACTCTGGGAGCAGCGTCATTGTCAGCGGAAGCAACCGCACCCTGAACTTCACCATGCCCTTCGGCATCGATTCCAAGATCCACCCCATCGCGAAGGAAATATTCTCCAGCGGAACGAGAGGCCGCACGACCATTTCAAACTTCTTCGACATTGAATGGCGGCAGCTTACAGCCAGGAGACGGGCCTTCGTCGATAACGGCACCGAGATTGCTGTCGGCGCATATCGTCAACTAGAGAGCCACATCATGGACCCAAGCATCAAGGTCGTTGAAGGACTGATTGTTGACGCGGCTAATGGTGGTATCGGTTTCCGGAACCATACCATACCCACCAACATCGATCAAGGGGCTAGCTGGTCCGAGGACCTGCTGTTTATTGAGCCAATCACGAGTTGCGTTGGGCTGAACTTGACGCTCGACTTCGAAGTCAATTTTACCGTTCCTTCTCCGAGCATTGACAATCTCAGACTCACCGACCGCGGGGGGTTCGTAAACATCAACCGCACGTACCCATTCTACAACAGCGAGAATACACAGGCAAATCCAGACTTGGATGGTAGAGCCTACAAAGGAGCCTGGCTCAATAACTTTTGGACTATGGCATATTTGAACGTGACGGCGACGAGTAACAAAACTGCCGGCAGGAAGGCATGGTCGTACGTTGACTCCCACCTGGGTAAAGAGTTTCCGCTCGATGTAAATGTTCTCACAAGCTATCGAGGGCTCGGGCTCGGCAGATTCGGCAGTTACCTGGATCTCAATCATTTTACTATTGGTGCAAACCCAGCTGCAAACTGGTCAAATCCATTCGGCGTCGATGACAGAAACTTCTCAGACGTTGAGGTGCTTTGCAGCGGCGCCGGGAACGCAGACCTCGCCAACATCTCACACATTTACGTTGGATGCGGCCTTCTTCGCGGCGTGCCACAGAGGGTTGATGGAGGTAGCAAGCTGGCTGTATACGAGAACCACAGCAAATGGTCTTCTCCCCTTCACTCCTGCGCTGCGGCTGTGCGGGCAATAGTAAAGACAGTCACCTTTACCGTCAACGGTACTGACGGACTCAGCAGTCTCAAGGTCACGTCTATCATGCCAAAGAACTACAGCAGCCCCGAGGACTACCCGCTTTGGGGCATGGAAGATTCTGGCCTCAGTATGGATGGTATTAGTTCCATCTGGGGTATAATCTCACCCGAGTACGCTTCTCGGCCCAATGTATCAACAGTCAAGCAGCCGGAGTTCCACATTCCAGGGTATTCCGCCTCTCTTTCAATTAGCCAGCTTGAACCCTCTCTCGGGTCAACGACGTATAACTTACCCGGTAGCGACTTTCCATCAAGTGTAATGAAACTTCTCTTGCCTTACGATTCGAATCAAGGGGCACTTAGTAAGGAGTGGCCCTTCGATTTGGCTGGTGCGTCGAACATGCCCATCTTCGAACGGTGGCAGGCTCTTTCTGCGGATGCGACTGGCATCTCAGATGTCATCAAGCTTCTATGGACCGATCTTGCGGCTTCAGCGGTGGTTGGAACAAAGGGAACGCTAGGCTCAATCGATAACTTACCCGAAGAGGCCGTCGACATCTCTATCCAAGTGTTCGGACGGAGGATCAAGTATCACTACGCGTTCGGAATCCCGGCTTTCCTTCTACTGTTGGCCATGCTGTCGATCATTCTCGTCTTGCTCGTGACTTCAATCTCTCAATCATCGACTGTCAATGTTCTTCGACGTCGCCTTCAGCAACTCACTGTGGGCAGAATTCTCACAACAATTCTGTACCCTGAGAGCAGTAACCTGGCCATGTCCAGTAAGGAATGGAGCAGCGCAAACGGGAGCAAGACAGTCCTTCTCAATCACGCGCCTCAGAAGACTGCAGTGGCGGAGGATGAGAATCTTACGAAGTATCGAGCAAACACACCGGCTGAAGAGGTGAAAGTAGGATTGATGACAAGCCACAGGAGAGCAGAATGATTACTTTTGTTTTCTCAACTTTCTTTTCTCTAGGAGACCCGATTTTCTAGTTCCAGATTTGACTACGATGCTCCGTTTTGTCTTTTACATTCGGGAACTTGATTCAATGACAGTTAAATGTGGTTGCTGACGATCCGCCTCCATATCACTCGGCCGGCAACATCAGACCACTGCTGCGTTGAATGACAAATGCCGAGCAAACACCGAGCATGATGCCTTCTAACCCATCAGAAAAATGTCAAAGCGCATACACGAGCTTCGTAGCGGATATATTGCCATCACGGTACTCCTGGAATCCTTTATGAACTCCCTCAAGGCCACCAGGAGTAACCTTGGGCTTGTTAGGTTTGATCTTGCCTTCCTCAACCCAACCCGGAAGCTTTTCGAAGAACTCAGTCCCAAGCTGGTGGTCTGCCTCATGCGCCTATTTTGGTCAGTCATTGCAAAATATGCCACGGTGTGCGCGTGTGGAGAGAACGGCTTACCGGCCAATGGAAACTGCCGTAGCGATGGTCCTTCAAGAAGGCAGTCCAGACAAGCACATCCGTCACCTTAGTTTGCTTGGTGACATTCTCAGTGTTTGCCTTTCCGGGTCTTACAGTGCAAAGGCCGCCGCCACCTCTCTCATCGATTGCTCGAGACGCCAAGCCTGAAGAGGACTTGTTGCCGATGGTGTCGAAGACGTACTTGAGACCAGGTGCCGCTTGCTTGATGGACTCGACAACATTGTCGTCGTGGTAATCGAAGGCATGCTTCGCGCCAAGGGATTTGACAAGGTCGAAGTGGCGTGGACTACACGTTGTGATGACCTTGAACCCGTGAAGTGCAGCAATTTGAATTGCATAAAGTCCAACACTCGCTATTTATTATTAGTCGAAACGCATGCATACTGATGTTTGGGAAAAAGACTCACAACTACCGCCCCAAATGAGAACAGATGTATCTTTTCCTCCGTCTCGAGGAATCGCGAGACAATCTTTGGAGAACAGTGCAAGCCATGATGTCATGGAAGCAAGCGGCAACGTGGCCGCCTCCTCGAGGCTGATGTTCTTTGGTACCCGGAAGCTGATGTTGTTGTCGGCCACAGTGTACTCGCTGTACCCTCCGTTGCCTTTGATTTCTCCTATGCCACAGTCAGATTTGTCTATACTAAGCTTCCAAGGCAACATACCTCCCCAAATCAGCCCAGCGATGGTGTCGCCCTTTTTGAGCTTGTTCACTTGATCACCTGTCTCTTCGACTGTTCCGACAAAGTCGCACCCCAGAACCGCACCATCGCCAAAGGCATTCCCGTCAAAAGACTGGACTAGAGCCGATCTGAGAATTATGCATCACTTTCTAAATTTGGGGTCATGTACTTACCGTCTGTAGGGTTCTGTGCGATGTGTGAGATTTTCACAAGAGACTGGTTGGATGCCGGCACGGGAATCGGGATTGACTTCCTGACCAACGATGGTTTACCATTAGGCGCCTCAACCACAAGCGCTTGGCATTCTTTCCCACTCATGTTTGGATATTTTGACAAAAAGACACCGTATCGATAGTAATGGAGAGTGAAGGGAATTGGGTGAGGAGGCTATGGAGAAATATCAGCCGGACGTTGGCCCGGTATATATCAAACTCTCAAGGTGCGTAGTCTGTTCTTGCTCATCAGAAATACGTCATGAAGGCTCGATAATCGCGTGTCTTGTTGCTGCGGGGTTGATGGCTGAAAACATTACAAATCGGTCTCGGCCGGATGACTATTTGCGGGCCGGTCGACACCAAGAGCCAAACATACAAGCCGGAGTGGGGTCGGATGCCGGCCGGCCCCGATCGGTCGGGTGGGGACCGGATTCTGGAAGTGCAAGTGCAAGCGCAAGCGCCAGGCGTAGGTAGTAAAGGATGAACATAGTCCGGATGATAGTCAAAGTTGTGAAAACCCTCAATCACTGCAGTTTAGTAGATCAGGTGACGTTGCCTAGTGCACCAGGTCCCTCACGAGGCGGTATCTTTTTCTTCAGTTGAAGTGGTTCATCCTTCCTTCAGAGGGCGATTACTAAGGAGGCACCAAGTGCGCTGCATGAATTTCTCATCTCCCCACGGTCTGCTTGCTGGCCAGCTTCTGTCTGAACATGCTCGTCTCATTTGCGACTCCGAATCGTGGCCGTCATTGGCTCGGCTGGTCTATTATGCGGGACAACGGCAAACCAACTCAATGCGAAGGGAATAGAGCAGACCGAAACGCAGGAACAACAGAAGTATCACCAGCGCTACAGGTTGTTGACAGTGACATTGATTCATGCATTGATAGTTTGATCCCCCAGAACCTTGCACTCGGATCTTCGGAGTAAATGGTACGTTCCCTTTGTCTAGCTGTGCATTTCTGTCCCGGGGAGGTATTTGGAGTTTCTATCTATTCAAACTCACCCACCTTCCAAATCGAGCAATCTTTTTACAACTCTGGCACCACAAACATAGGAGCAGCGACCGAGCAGCTGGTCGGGGCATGATGTTGCCCAAGCTTCCTGTCGAAGACTGCCAACTCGAGCTAAACCATCCGACCCCATTTTCCGTCACCATCGATTCGGAGCTTCTGATAGTCACGGAGCAGAAGCTTCTCTACTGCAGATTTCCCGAAGAACAAACGGATTTCACTGATGATGACTGGTCTCAAGGTGCAAAGGTTGCACACATTCGGGAACTGGCGGAATATTGGAGAAATGAGTACAACTGGGAAGACCAGGAGGCAGGTTCCCCACGTCTCAACTCTATCACTTTCTCTTCATGATTGTAAGGCTGACAAGGCACAGGAGCGAATAAACAAAACGTTTAATCATTTCCTTGTCAAAATTCGAGTTCCTGATTATGGCCTGGTCACGCTGCACTATACCCACACTAAGTCGCCCAACCCGGACGCCATCCCGCTCTTATGTGTACACGGCTGGCCAGGTTCCTTTCTTGAAGCTAGTAAGGTCGTTGAGAAATTGACTACGACCGATACCGAAAACGACGATTTCCCATCATTCCACGTTATAGTGCCATCCATCCCTGGGTTTGGCTTCTCACCTGCCCCCTTGAGGTCTGGAGTTGGCCCTGCAGTGGTCGCTCGTGCGTTCAAAGTCTTGATGACTGATGTCTTGAACTACCCCTGGTTCGTAACTCAGGGAGGCGATCTTGGCGCTTTCATCACTCGCTGGATGGCAATTCAGCACCCCAGTGTTATACGAGCGCAACATTTCAATACGTTCCCGGCGCCCACCCCAACTTTCGGTGCCGCGCCCTTTGCTTATCTTCGCCTGCGTATGTCCGGCGTACTCTACTCGAAATACGAAAAGAGACTTTTGAAGACTCGCAGTGTCTTTCACAGAGACCAGAGCGCATACATCGACCTGCAGGAAACACGGCCTCAGACTTTGGGCTTTGCACTTGGCGACTCCCCCATCGGTCTGCTAGCGTGGTTCGTGGAGAAGCTTCAATCTTGGGTCGATGTACCCGAAGCGTTGAGCAACGACGACATCATCAACTTGGTCATGATGCACTGGATTCAAGGGGCAACCCCAGGTTTGCGCTTCTTCAGAGAGGCGTTCGGAGATAAGCGGGAAGCTGATAAAGCCTTTGACGGGCATCTCAAGGTTCTCACAGGCGTGAGCATCTTTCCCGGAGAGATCCTGCCAGTCAGTACAAGTCAAACAAATGTGTTGTGTTTACTTCGCTAACTTTGAGTCTGTAGTGTCCAAAGGACTGGGCCAAGCAACTTGCGAACATCATCTTTTGGCGCCAGCATGAACATGGCGGTCACTTTCCAGCTCTCGAATGCCCTGATGACTTAGTTAATGATATTCGAAAGTTTATGTCCTCCAAAGAAATGAGAAAGGTTCTAGCCAAAAATGGGAAATGACTTTCGGCTGGAAAGGGCATTTGAGATGCACGGGGCTAATAGGCGAAGATCTTTAGTATTATCTAGCAACCGAGCGGGGTGTGACTAGAGGTTAATGTAGGGTGAATACGAGCCAGAGCGTGGAATTATATCCATGGATCTCAGAAATTGTTTAGAAAGTTTGGAATCGTGCGAGACTCCGTCTCACGCTGGCACCAGCATGTCACAAATGAGACCCTCGGGATTTCGGACCGATCAGCCTGCTTTCGACTTAACTCGGGATAGGGGAAGAAGCAGTGAGTTAGAACGAGCATGAAAAACGTTTCGAAACTCCCAGCTAGAGCTGAAGCTGGCTGCTGCCGTCTCAAGTCCGAGCGCGAGATCCTCGCGGCCCCATCCTCAGTGGAAGCATGCTGCGGCAAGACCGTAAACAGATAACCTCCGTTCACGGGATGTCATGACAGAAGTTCAAATGTTCCACAATTACGGACGTATGCAAAGACGTTGAGACGTCGTGCCGTACATTGACGTGCGTCCCACCTGCAGCGGACGGGGAAACCATTGGGAGCCGGTTGGACCGACCCTTGACATGCCCGTGCCGGGGAACCCGGCCTAACCCCGTGCTCGGGGATTAAGGTGGCATTGGGAACCCCGCTCCGTAGTGATCATCCTGTCAAACCGGCATGCGACCCGTATACTTCTGTTCGTGTCTACGTAAGCGAGAGCTTGCGGGCGTGAAGCGCAGGCGTTTACCGCAAACAAGCGAACAGATGAAGGGGCGAAATTGTATATGATCATTTGTGTATGGCTAGGGATGTACTGAGGCGGCATTCATTACAGGGATCAAAGGTTATGTCAGTCAACGTCAACTGGAGGCTGTGTGAATCTGCCGAGATTGCTGAGACTTCTTCCCACACCACACGAATAATATCTCCGAAAACGTCAGGTTACAGCCGTCTTGCTAGTGCACACCCACATCCAACAAGGAGACTGCAACCACATTCCAATGAGCAAAAGTAGCATCGTTGCAGCAATCCTTCCTCATAGTTGCTTCAGGTGATTGTACTAGGGTTGTTGTCATGTGGTGTTATTGTGTGGGTTCAGCGGAGAGGATCGAAAGGCCGAATGTTTGGGGCAACGACTGGTAGTGCGCCGAAGAGCTCTCAATCTTTTGTACTCTGCGACGATTCTGAAAAATCTTTGCTTTGGCATTGTGATATTTTCTGCCAACTCGATGACGATGTTTGGTCCTTCCTGGAACGTGTACACCCCTGAGCGTTCGTAAAGCTCATCTCTGACAGCCGGGTACAAGCGGCTGAAGGCTCTCTCTTCGTCGTCGGTCATTCTTCGGTATTGTCGTTGATAAGGGTTCATGTCGTGGGTGCAGAATAGCGTGTCGCTGCTGAGTTGGGATCTTGCACCAGGTTCTCCACGCCGTACATTTGCGTCCTAACTCAAACACCGCAAGCCTTATATATCTGATCCTTTAACCCGCTGAAGCTGCACTGAGCTGTGTACTAAGCTCCTGATAAGAACGAATTTGGGACTTCTGCGATCCTAGGATTGGGCATATGCAGCTTTCTGGCGGCGACATGTACAATTTCGAATGTCAATGCCCCATGCCGATTAGCGACCATGAGCAAGGGAGTGGAAGTCGGTGAAAGGATCCCAAATTCTACGTACGCCACTCCATGGTCAACCTGCGACGAATAGGAGAATTGGCATGCCGTTCTCGACCGAACCTTGCACGCCGCGTGGAAGGGCGGCTGGAGCTTGTTTTGCGTAGCGCTAGGATGATGGGCAATTGGGCAGACACTACCAGCCCAACAGGGCCTCGCATGGATCCTTGTAATATTCGAGCTGAGACATTGCGTCGATTGATGATGCCACCCAAGACGGAGGGAATGTTTGTCAATGAATGATGCTGGCCGCATCGTTTCCCATCTGTCATTTTCCCCGTGCGCGTAAAGGGGCATGCTCAGCTCCACACCAGATTCCATGGATTTGATCTGCTGAAGTGAAATCCATCCTGGATTGTAGAACAGTACAGTAGATTAACAGTATCATTTTACAAAGCCTTGAAAGGTAATGATAGCATAGAACGAACATGCCAATGAGCACAAATGACGTGGAAGGTGAACCCCGAGGAACCACCAGCATCCATGGATACTCATCGTGACTTCGAAAGCCAGAACCCAGCTTGTCGAGATGTCTCCTGAGCTTCCAAATAACTGCGTCGTGCAAGGTCAAGCACAACGGCATCAACAGGCTCCATGCCATCACCATCACCGCTTGCCAGGACCGCAATAACAAACCACATGTGCATCTAAGACTGTGTATTAGCGATATTTTTATGCCACCCTATCGAATTCTCAGACTTACAATAGCAGCCTCTGTTACCACCATCTCGGCAAAGTTATCTCTGTTCCAGAGGTTGTTGCGAACGTCTAGGTAGGTAGATACAGTCTTTGTGACTATATCCAATCCTCTGCCAGAACAGCGAAATTCTCTGTACAGATTCAGGTGAAAGCGCCGCCAAGATGTCAATCAAAAACTCCCGGTATGATTGAGCACCGCATTGCCGAAGTATTCGTCGTATAAACGCCGCAGCTCCGGAATGAAATAACTCTCTGATGACTGGTCCATTAGGCTCTGGCCTGGGTCTGATGTAAACAAGAGACATATTTTGTAGGATAAAAGCAGCCTCGAAATAAGTGGTTGTCAGTATTGATGCAGAAATGCAGTCCAGCTGGAAGCTCCCTGTACCTTTATACTACGTTGTCGGAACTAGGCATACCCATCCATGGATACATCAAAGCTGAAGCTGAGCTCATACATAAACATATGGTTGATAATTTCAGCTGAAAACAATTCAGCCACGCGTACTCTGTTTGCATTGCCAGGAAAACCACCTCACGAATCTGGCGAGATAGTTTCTCGACACTCGGATAACTGTGGCGCAGCGCTGCTTTCAGGAATATGCTTGGACTTCAAGTGACGACTCGGAGGTACTGAATCACCGGAGCTCAACACGATGCAAATTCTTTATGGCTGAACTAGTTTTATTGTCCTGAATCTCTCACGCCCGACCTCTCGCAGCATTTGTACCTGACGCCATCTTTGCCGTACACCACGGAGGAGCTTCCCAGTCCGGGAACTCGCTAGAAACTTCGCCCATAGCGCTGTCAATCAGTCTTTGAAGTTCTATGCAATGATCTTCCGCCTCTTTGATGGTAATAGAAGTAGCTTGGTTTCGCACGAACACCAGCCCCTTCAGCTCGGGCATGCGCATTGCAAGTTGTCGAATGGCTCGCGCAGCCAAATTAGAGGCAGCGCCTTTGACTGTGCTATTGCCCAGTACGGAGTCGTCGATCGCTAAGTATCTGACGGCACCTAGGTCCATCGGATTGCATAGAGACATGGCAGTGAAATACTGCGCGGATGATGCCATGAATCCCTTTGCCGGACCGAAGTGCAGTATGTCTATTTGGGGATTGAAGAATATCTTGGGAGGACCAGCTACCCCGAAACGTAAGTTATAGTATCGCATAGCCTCTTGCCTCGACTCGCGACAGGTGTGTAAGTTGGCTGGTATTATTGCTGGGGAGGTCCCCCAGCTTGAATCGTTCATTTCGAAGAGAGAGGTCGTGCTACATTGAATTGATACGATCCGGGTCCTCGGAAGGCTTAGGTGCCAGATCATTACGCGAAGCTCGACCGGAAGCTTGAGGAAGAGATGCTTGATGCTGTCAGTTTGATGATGTACCTAAAGTACGGGCATAGAGGGGACTGCACGGCTTACAAAGTTCATGTCCGCGACGCTGTTATCTCCATACATCTCTGAAAGTTGTGACAGCTGGTGTAACTTGAACGATGAACCCAGTCAAATAATGCACAAGAAATTGAGAAAACTACAACTCATCGAGACATGATATTCGACGATGAGTTATTCCATGGTGACGGCCGGATTGCCTGCGTCGTGCAATCGCAGCCCCTCGAAAGCCGAGATTGTCCCACAAGGGGCTTGCGACGGTCTTCGACAAAATGTTGGGCGCGCAAACAAGGGGCTTCTCAAAGTCGATTCACAAGCTGGGGTCCATCAGCAGGTAGAAATCGACGAAAAAGAAAAGAAGTATTCTGATGCCTTTCCTGACGCGAGGGGTTATTGCCCGTGTAACTTTAGTCTAGACCATTGTATGAAAAACAAACTACTTGCAATGTGCTAACGACCAACCAGTTTTCCATTCAATGCCTAATCATATCTCATGTTCTGTATTTCATGTTGTCTTCGGTTACACGGAATCGCGATTGGTGCGCGATTGCGTTAGTGGTCTCAAAATATAAACAGGGATTCTTGTGCATCAGGTCAGCCGCTGCCGCTTCCAAAGCTAATTTACCCAATGTCCAAGCTACTCGCTGGGGACCAATACCAGATGTCTATCCGTCGCCGCAAATCCACTTTGTCCGACTCGATCGGACTCGGAAACAAGGTAGTTGGACGTAATCGGGGAGACCGAGCTGCGACTGATCATCGGCATGGATTACCATTGGGCAGCATAGCCAGGGCCCAGGCAGATAAGATCGTGCATTCTCCAGGTATGGGTGGACTTCGACTTGAAAGACCTAATGAGATAATGACAGGAGACTCGCAAGGTCATCAAGCGCAGGCTATCCCTGTTCTGTCACCTGTCAGAACCGAGCTTCAACGGGCTGAGCTGCACCACATCGCCATCACTTGATCAGCGTACTAAAAGCCTCCACCGGCTCCGAGACTTTAGGCTGTAAAGCTTCTCCAACCGCTCGGTCAAGGGATCCACGGGCGATCTCTCTGACCTGGGAATTTGGAACTTGATGCCCAGCCTCACGCAAGACTTGTGGGCTCTCGGACAGCTACCAAACTCAGGCAGCGCCGATAGAAGTGGCCTGATTTCGCCAGGAAGAGGAAAGTCGGTTTCAAGTCAGCCAACCAGCTATTTGGCGTGAGCCCTACGTACCTGAAGGCCGGGTTTGGGCGACCACGTCACAAAACATGGTGTAGCTGATTGAGTGACGATACGTCCATCTCTTGTTGCAATGAATCTTCATGATATTACAACCACATCAGCCTTCCTCGTCAAATGAACTACTCTTGTTTGTGGCGGCCTCCTTCACCCGATAACTGGTATTGCCCTTGGACCCTGGCGCTCGAGCACCCGTATGAGTTTCACGCAAGCCAGCGCGGAAAAGCTCCAAGACGTCGCAGATGACTCGAACAGCAAATTGTGGTACATATCTACGCGAGCGGAAATAACACATTAGCATGCGTGTGTAATCTATCCAAATATCCATATTCCAGTGCTGGAGCTGTTCATTTTCTTCTTTCTAGGACTAAGGTGCGTGTGAAGCGCCAACGTCAGGTTGCATGTGGACCATATCTCGTGCTTGACCACGTGGAGACAGAAATCCTGCCAAGGAGAAGATGTATCATCACTGCATGCTGTAGATCCCGAGTTCGCCGACCTAAGCTTGCAGGTGTACGAGGGATGCGGTATATTGGACCACCTTCTGAGTGGATTGCATGCGTCTGAAGGCCAGTTGCGACAAAATGGATCGTTTGGCAGAAGTTTCAATATCGTTGATAGGTGGAAGCGAAATACATATCGGGATAGGAAGCAGGGGAAGAGTGGCATGGCGGTGTCGGACAGTGATTAGGGGCATCCCAGACCCTGGTAATGTCAGTGAGGGGCTATCTACGATGTTTTCACCACCACTATTGGGGAGCAAGGAAGAGACTCATCCTCTTAAATACGATATTTCGAAACATGCGAGTTTTACTGTCTATTGGCCAGGCGAGAGCTACGGATTCGGAGGTAGCTCCGGCCAAGCTTCAACCCCATGCAGCTGACGTGAACGCAAGCGGGGCCGGCTGGCCTCCCTAAGGCAACGCGTGGTGTAAATCAGACAGATAAGTATGGTAGAGCCGGTAGAAAAGTAACGAAAAGATGCCCAAGGTTTATTTGGCCCTTGAGCACTTCAATACCCAACCTGATCACATAGAGACATAGCCAAGGAAGAGATGTAATAAGAACACGAAGAAGTCACAAGGGACGAGAGTTTCCATTGTTCTCAAGTCCTATCAGACGTATGGCCTCGGCAATTCTTTGAAGCTCAATCATTCAGGTTTCGCCCAATCATCACCTCACCGGCCCTTAAAACACGTGTGCCATGGACCGCTACCCTTGTGTCAACAGAAACAAGTACACCGTCAACTGTTCATCTTGGGTTTGGGTATATCGCGCTCGATGTGAGGACTGTGTCATTGCAAGTCAGTTGAAAGCATGATCGGATAATTTCTGACTTTGAGCAGCATAACCGATAAGGTCTCTAGGGTGGGACAGAGCGGAAATTGTGTGCTTTAGCCGGGTCAGAAGGATAAGCTGGAAGGGCCATGCACGGTCGGTAGAGAAAAGTCATAATGATGGCCATATGAGAATGAAACACCGTGATTGAATCTGCGTTCAATTATTCAAGAAAAGGGTGGTACACACAAGCTCAACAGTGAACACTTGTAGCATATGCCTAGAGAACCGCTTGCGAGTAAGAACAAGAAAACAAGTAGTTACCGCTCCCTGGACACTCTGTTACTACCAATACCCCTAGTTGCAGACCAGTGAGGGCCGAGACTGAGCGGCACGTAGCTACACCTAGTAGGAGTTACGTCCGCTCACAGATGGACAGGATTGATATCCGAGCCACCTGCACTGAAATGCCTGCTGATGATTATACGTCAACGGGACCTCCACCCATACGTCAGAGGCGGCTATTTGACTATTTCCAGGGAATTCGTCCCGTACTCATGGGAATGAATGTGCTACGCGCGAATGGGTCCACATGGCCTGACATCAAAGTAACCGATGGCTGGGTGCCACCCGTTAGGCGCCCCGCAAGCTTGACACGCGGCAAATGTATCTCCCGGCTCTACTCTGCACTTGCTGGCTGTTGCGAAAGGTTTTCAATGGTCTGTCAGAATGCGCCTTCAGACTAGTGGTTCGTTGAACGAGGGAATGAAAAGACACATGTCTCGGGCTATCCGGTGATGATATCCAAATCATGAATTTCCAAGGATTCCGTAGTAGTCGTACGCAACTCATGTGCCGAAATGCTTGGCTGTGAGAAAGAAGTACCGGGGCCAGAAATAGACTCCTAAGGGGCCCCGACCTTTCAGGGGTTATCAAGACCGGTATCTCGGGGTGTAGCCTCTTGGAAGAACAGACAGAGACCCGATCGCCCTTGCTCCCGTCAGACTTCAGCGAGTAGAAATTGTCCAGAGCGGCACGGAGCCATATGCGCACCCCTGGTCGTTTGAACAGCCATCTGTAACGTAGAGGTCTAGCCAAGAGTGGCCACAAGGGGTAGCTATTAGGCTTTCAGCACAGCCCTTACGTTTGGGTTGGCAGCTGAGCCAATTCCCCCGCCCCCACTTAGCCCGCATGCCTCGTGACGGGTACGCAACCCCTTTGATGTTGATCAGCCTTATATGTAGCCTCTATGTAACCTTTCAACGAGCATCCTACGTGCTCGACGTAGGATCTGTAGCCTTTTCACTGGTCCTTTTACGAGCCAAAGGTGGCTTGCCCTCTCTCCCTCGTTCCAAGCTTTGCCCAATATGGGAAACACCTGCGCTCGTTGTTGGGAACGGCCGTAAGACTGGGTATCAACCAAAATTATGGACATCACATTGAAAGATTGGTTCATAACTCGATCTGAGTAGTTCACCGCTGTTACACTACGGCCTCCGCTCGCGATACAGCGGGGCTGTTGCGGTGGCGAAGGGTTAACTTCAGAACATTCACTGTGACCCAGAGAAAAGTCACAATCTGCATGTCTACCAGCAGACTTCATTTGATAGTATTGGCTGGTGCTGTTGAAGGCAATGACGATGTAGTTTGGAGTTATATAGACCTTTGGCACTGATAGATATTTACTGAACAAGATTGCATATTGATCTTCAATGACCATGAACATATTGTCATCACTTGACAAAATGTACTTTTGGTATATATTGAGAAACTCATCTCTCATCGTGCTTTTAGGTGTTTTGAAGAATGGAACTGAAACCGAGATGGTTCTATGTCACGATGAACTCAGCCAGTAAATTTGATGTTCCGAGATCAAGATTTTCAATCTTTTAGGCCGTAATTCGTTAGTCATGAACTTTATTTCATTCTAAACTATTTGAAAAACTCTCCTCGAGTTATTGACGTCGGCTCCTTTGAGTACTTTCTATCATTGCCCCTGTTTTGTCGTTCCTTTTGTTGGGTATATTATTCCTACCCACTTACGTAGTCAGGAGATTGAGTTCGGAAAGCAAACCGTACCTATGCATTCGAAAGAGTCCTAAATTTACGATTTCGATGACGTTGAGAGCACTTCCAAGCTGTGGCGTGTGTCAGCAATAGAATCCAGCCTCGAGGAGGTCGTGATTCGTGAATTTCACAGACTGGGTGTGGAAATCGAAGAAACCCTGGCCCGACGAATGAGCGACTCGAGATCTCACACAGTGCGCGTTCGGTGCTGCATTGTTCCTGCGCTTGCCGTCGACAAACATGCATCTCAATGAAAAATACCAAACAGGAAAGCAATGCGCCGTTATTGCTACCCACCGTACAACGTTGTCAGGAAATGAACCGGTAATATCAACTACACAGTTTTAAAGGCGGGGTCCTCAGCCTGGGAATACTCCTCTAAATCTGCAGTGAGATTCACTAGTCGTCTTTGATGGCCCGATGGAATGCATTTCTCCAGCTGCGGGAGATGTTTGATTGGTTCTCTACCCGCATTGTGTTACTCGGCACAAGCATTCGATCCAGAAGCCGTCCACGTTTCGGACAGCATAACCATTTCGTCTAGCCCAGAGCCATACTTGATGTCACCTCGCGTCTGAGGATGACGGCGAACCCATGCTGAATGCAATCTTTGTCGGAAAACAAACATGTTTAATTAAAGTGAAAGTCGGTGAGTATTTTAGTATAAATGGGTTCCTAAGCTTTGCCCATCCTGCCCGGACAGTCCGTTCCGACCACCTTTGGGACTTGATCTGAAAATCACAACCCATTTGTTGACTGTAGCGATGGAAGAAACGGTTCTTGTCTTCGGCGCATCCGGAAACATCGGAGTATCTGCCGTTATCGGTGCCCTCCAAGCTAAGCGCAAAGTCATTGCTGTTGTTCGTAATCAGATAAGCGCCGAGAAGATATTCGACTACGTTGGAACCCGCGATGGAATCACGATTGCCGAAGCGGACATCACATCTGAGGACTCTGTTAGAGGTATCGTTGATCAAGTTCGCGCCGGCAAGCTGCCGACGTTTCAGCATGTTTTTGCGTCTCGTGAGTACTTCTTCACCCCTTATCGTTGATTCAGGTGGGCCTTTGGGATTTGCTTTGAGGACAAGTGACTGATACCAACTTCGAACAGCGGGTGGTCTTTATTGGGAGACTAGCCTGGTTGATCTCGAGGCTTCTGCTCTTCATGAGATTATGAAGATCAATTTTGAAACTTATCTATGTGAGTGGCCACCAACATATGCTAAGCTCGTCGTAAATTTTGAATCTAAACGATCATATCGTAGACGCATACCGTGCAACTGTGCCCTACTTGCTAGAAAAGGGGGTCTCAAACAGCTCTTGGACGATGTGTTCTGGTGCCTCAGGTGATATGGGTCGGCGAGCGGCTCCTGCTGTGACTCAAGGAGCCTTATTCAGCATGGCCACTGTGGCTGCTCGTGACAATCTAGACACCAACATACGATTCAACGAGATCTACCTATCCTATCGAGTTCAGCATCACGTTAACTTGGAAGACAAAACACAGTTCCTCGGCCTGGCGCATCTCCAGACTTCGAGGGAGTTCGCCCCACTCTACCAGCAACTATTGGACAGAACGGACATTAGGAGCAAGAGGGTCAATGCTATCAGCCCTGAAGACGTGGTTGATTTGAAGTACGAAACTCGTTACCGAGACTTCTGAGGGGTGTCAGTGGGCGGTTTGTATGCGGAAACTCATTCACTTGAGTTAGAGGCTCGTTCACTGGCTTTCTGTTTGATTATATAGGGGTGGAACGTCGTGTTGCGCTAGTTACCTGATGGGTAAACTTGATGTTAAGGTGTATCTACAAAAAGGGGCTGTTTATTGGTACCTCCGGATGGTTGTGTAGACGTCCATGAGTAGACATCTAACAAGCTAGAAAGTTGGCAATTGTCGTGTCGCGCGTGTATTTCAAGAACGATGCTTCCTGGCTTCCGCAAAGACTTCTATCTGCGATTTATATCCAAATTTGAGACCAACTTTGAGATGGGATATGATGTCGACTGAAAACGAATGCGATAGAAGACAGCGGAAGAATACAACGAACTCAGACAGTGGAGGGAGACAATGGACCGTTTCGTCCGGAACCTGCGGGGTTGATCACTGACCCCTGCTCCTCACTCAGAGGCAGTTGAGCGCGGATGTGTGGGTTGAGATTGAGAAGAGCTCCATGTCATGTGGAACCCAGAGCGACAAAACCTGCATCTGTTCGTTTGAAAGACAGCTGAGGCGCACATGCTGAGGATCGGAGTATTATGAGTAATCGCCAGAAAACCGCCAAAAGAAACATCACAGTCTGCGAGGGCAAAACTCCACGGCTTCCACGGCCACGCGGCATTGGTTTGCCAAGCAAAGGAGACGGTTCAGCCCACTGACGTGGCGGGGAATAGGCGGCCGGTTTAGGGCTGACCTACAGGGATCTTGCATGCAGATAACACGTTGGACCGAGCTAGAATCCTCCATGGGCCGATACTACATTGCCTCGATATTGACGGCAACATCGAATCATTCTGTTTCCTGTTCATGTTAAAGCTGTAGACTAAAGCTCAAAGGGAATCAATGTAGCCAAGGTTGCTGCTGAATGCAGTTGCTGTTGGCCTGTTGCAGTCTTTCCCCGATTCGACAGCTCGCTGGCATGATGCTATGTCGAGCTTTTGCGCGTCCCATTGTCTGCTCACTTTGATAAAGAGGCTTGTCGATAAACATCGACTTTGATGCGAATCTTTCAGACATTTGAAGTCCATCTAAGGTTGCGTTCAACGTCGATATCCCCAACTCAAGTTGCCAAATCTTCCGAACGGCTCCCTGTGCGACCATTCCGGCGACCATCTCATCTGCCTCATCCCTTGAACGAGGTGAGATGAAGGCCCGTGCCCTCAAGGCATGAATCGGCCAAGTCGGTGGTTGATTGACTCGCCAGCTATTTTAGTTCCTAATAATCTCCATCCGGTCTTAACGAAAACGAGTAAAAAGTCCACAAAACGTCGCGCTAGCGCAAACTCTGTCGTCAATGTCTTGCCAGTAGAAGGGCGGCGATCTCCGCTAATTACATCATCAGGTAAGACAAAACAACACCGGGCCTCGGGCCTGAAAAACTCAACCTCATCTCATCAAGATGCCCGGCATGCGACGACGCTCGACTCTCCGATCCGTCGGAGAAGAGGTGAACTCGAGTTCATCCCAATCTGTGGCGACCGATGCTCCCAAAAATATGAGTACCGATGACCAGCAGCCCGATGCCGACCGGGAAACCCCCTCGCCGGAGCCTCGTCCTGCGGCTCCGGCGCGGGCGCCGACTAACGCGACGAGCGCCAGTGCGGCAAGGAAGCCGCCTCCGAAGCCCAATCTGATGACCAGACTCGGTCTCGATGTGCCAACAGTCATGATGATGTTTAAGGGCTCATTACCACCGATCATTGGTATCAGCATCTACCAATCGACACCAGTTGCGCAATACTTCACCACCCTGGGCTACCTCGTGCCCATTATCTCAGTCCTCGCTCTCGCCATTCTCCCGAGAGGCAAGTATCTACAGAATCTGGTCCTCAATGTGTCGGGAATCTGCATTGGTGCCGCAATCTCAATGCTGGCCCTGTGGACTGGTGTCCGAGCGCGACACAACACCGCAACAGCGGAAGAGCTGGCCACCGGCTTGCCCATCTACAACTCCAGCCAATCGGCTGTTTGTGGCATTTGGCTGTTTTTTAACATCTGGATCTCGAACACGCTGCGTGCAAAGTATCCGGCTATGAATCTCCCCGTCATGATTTACTCCATCTTCATGAACGTCGCGTGCACCTTCGGGCCGCTCATGGTGACAAACGCGTCCGCAGAGTCATTCGTGAGACGACTTCTGGTGGCTATGCTCTCTGCTATGGGCATTGCTACCGGTGTCGCCCTCTTCATCTTCCCAGTGTCCAGCCGAAAGGTTGTCAGTGCTGAATTCAAGGGCGCGATTGGGTTGGTCAGAAAGTCGATCAGACTGCAATTGAACTACCTGCAGGTTCTGTCCAGCGATGACATGTTGGAACGCGAGCCGACAAGAGCAAGCAGCGCTTTCAGGAAGAAGCCGAAGGGGCCCGAGATGACGAAGGAGGCCAGGGCTGCGGGAGAGTTGAAGGGTACTGCTTTAGCTATCTCGGCTCTGTTCGGAAAGATGCATGGAGACATGGTCTTTGCCAAGAGAGATATTGCGTACGGGAAGTTGGATGCCAAGGACATGAGCGAGATCTTCAACCGCTTGCGTAGCATTATGATCCCCCTGAACGGAATCAGCACGATTGTCGACATTTTTCGGCGCGCGGCTGAGAAGCATGGATGGGGTACGAGCGACGAGGGTGGTGACACGGATATTGAAAAGTCCTTGGAGCAAAAGGTGTGGAACGACATCATGCTGCAACTCTACGAGCCATTCGAAATCCTCACCGAGGCTATGGACCAAGGACTGGAGCACGTGGGTATCGTGCTCGAACTTACACCGAAACCCAAGAAGTCAAAGACCGCCGATGTCGAAATGGAGGCTGGGGCGAAGGCCTTGCCCAAGCCAGGCGAGTCTGGGTTTGCACAGGTTCTCGCGGACAAGGTCCAGGACTTCAACGACAAGAAGGGAGAGATGCTTAAGGCTTGGTTGAAAGAGAGACGCGAGGCTACTGAGCTGGAGCGACAGGAACTGCACCTCAAGCGATTGGAGACGAGGATGAAGGAGCGCGACCAGACACAGCTCTATGTCATGCTTTACATGGAGAAGCTCATGCTTGCGCTTGGTGAGGCGGTTCAGGACTTGGTCATGTTCGCTGACTCCAAGGTGGCCGACGGAACCATGGGCAAGAAGCGTTTGATCATCCCCTCCCAAAGGCGCATCATGAAGTGGCTGAGGGGAGCTTGCAGCACCCAAGACGGAACACCAGAGCAGAATCCGGACATGGCGGACATGGGAGCGAACGTGGTCTACGCCGGTGATGGGTACAACAAGAAGAAAGACCCCGAGCATCTCCCCGCGCACGGCGCATGGCAACATTTCGGCAACAGGCTTCGAAAGATCTCGGCATTCGTCGGTTCAGGAGAATCGATGTTCGGCTTCCGTGTGGCAGTGGCAACGATGACTGTTGGCATTCTGGCTTTCCTCAAGGATACCCAGACCTTCTTCAACGAGCAGCGTCTCGTCTGGGCGATGATTATGATTGCCATCGGAATGACGATCACTGCAGGCCAGTCCATCTTTGGCTTCGTGTGCCGTGTTGGCGGAACCCTCGTCGCCATGATCTTCTCATACATCATCTGGTACATTGTCGTTGAGAGAACTGCTGGAGTCATTGTCTTCCTCTGGTTGTTCACATTCATCGAACAATACTTCGTCCTCAAGTACCCCAGGTTCATGCCCGTATGGCTCATTATGATCATCACCCAAGTCCTCATCATCGGCTACGAGCTTCAAGTTCAGAAGATTGGCGAAGTCGCCGCTGCAGCCACCGGACAGCCGTACTACCCGACATACCTGCTCGCCCCTTACCGTCTTGCCTGTGTCGCTGCTGGATGCGCCATTGCATTCATCTGGACCGTCTTTCCCTCTCCGATTACGGATCGCCGATGGCTTCGCATGGACCTCAGCGCTTCGCTCTACCTACTCGCCAACTACTTCAGCGTCATCACCGAGACCATCAAGGCCACCATGAACGACACGCATGGCGACATCAAGATGCCGGGAACGCCCGCCCAGAAGATGGAGAAGGAGAGACGTCGCATCTTGGGCAAGCTGTTGCTGCTGCTCCCTAGCTTGGACAGCCATGCGCAGTGGCAGAAGTGGGAGCCCGATATCGGCGGCAAGTTCCCCAGGGCCACCTACGAAGACATCATCAGACGGTCTACGAGCATTATGCGCTATCTGACATTGATCGCGTACACAATTACCTGGAAGCCTCGCGATAGACCATCCACGGCCTCGTCAGCGAGCGATCGCCAGTGGCTCCGTGCCTTAAACCAAGTCCTCGCTGGCATCGAACCGACACAGCACACAATCCTCTCCACGCTCACCCTGCTCTCGAATTCCTTGCTCTCGGGCCAGTCGCTGCCTCCGTTCATGCAACTCCCACGACCCAATGAACTCACTCGCAAGCTTCTCCACCTCCGCGCCCCTGAGCCCGAACCGCAGCCAGGCATCCAGAGAAGGGGAAGCGAGTTGGAGCACAGGCTGGTCACTGTCCACACGCACACAGGCGAGGAAGTCCGGTCGACGACTCGCAAGCCCAGTGTCACGAGTGACAATTCAACACTGGCAGGCATGGCTGAGCTGGCGGAGACGATAAGCCCGCGAGGCAGCGGAAGCATTCTCGACGTCAAGAATGTGGAGCAGCATGGGTACACAGAGTTTGCGGTGCTACAGGTGTGCAGCTCGCTTGTATGCGACGACCTGGAGGGACTGGTTCGTGCGGTCAGCAGTCTGGTTGGCGTAGTGGACTTCAGCTTCAGGGTTAACGGCAGTGAGGCGACCTTGAGTAGCAGTGAGGAGGACGATGTGACTGGAAAGGCGAAGAGGCATTAATGAAGAAGTAGACTGTCACGAGCGCGTAGCTTGATACTCCTTGATACCTAATTGAATCATTCTTATGAGACGCCCGCTGCCCACTCAAATCATCAGCACTTTTGTTTTCCAATGTGTTTGCATCTCCTGCGAACCCTCATGTCTTTTGACCAAGTGAAGTTTGGGCACCTTGTTGAGGTTGTTGCCTAACCTCTCCAGGTGTCCGATGGCTACCTACATAAATAAGTACGAAGGTTTGCTGCTCGTTCCAAGAACATCTCAATTCTTTTGAACTTATGTTTCCTAAACATCTTTATCAAACCTGCACATAACCCTGCGAACGATAACGACAGGAACGAGGACGACCAGGGACGAGAACACGTAATCCTCGTTCGAATCCTTTCAGTTTGACCAACACATCGCCACAAATTCGGTCACAGGCAATATCACTTGACTTCCCTTGAGCTTTCGCTAAGCCATCATGAACATTTTTACGTTCCCACTGTTCTCCAAGCTTCCAAGAGAGCTCCGGGACATGATCTGGGACAGTGCTCTTCGTCCCTTGGAACACGGTGTGCATTACTTCTCTGTAGAAGAATCAAGTTCTACGGGACCGGCAAGCCAGTATGCGCAGCGGGCGGTTGAGCTCTGTAGCACCGAAAGCGACCAGAACCTCTCAACCTACATGCAGCGCTGCCGCAAGTGCAAGCAAGTCAATTTTGACCCCCATACTTATCAACTTAGTATTCCTCCCCTTTAGGCTTTGATTATTAGCTAACTTATAAGTTAGTTAAGTTAATTCCTATAGCCCCTAGCTTACTTATCTTTACGTATACTTTTACGTATACCCTCACGTATACCCTTATATACCTACCCTTATATACCTATATAAGTAGGGCTAGGGTTAATTTATAGCCTCTTATTAAGTAGCTATTTATATATAAAATATTAAGTCTAATAATTTAATTAAGGGGTGTGAAATTGCTCACTTAGGTAGTAGCGATAGCGTTAACTTAGCTGATTGGCTTGTATTACTTAGCAAGTGACTTGCACTTGCGGCAGCGCTGCCTACATGCTCACACGCGGTCTTCTAACAGCTTGCAAAGAGTCACGAGCTGCAGTCGAACGATCTCGACGCTACGCACAAAACACGCCTAGAATCATCACCTCCAAACTTCACGGAAGAGTACAAGAGCTATTCTACTGTGAATCTTCTGGCATTATCATCCTCCGCCTCGGCTGGGGTAGAACAGGACACAGTGTCTCAAATTGCTTGGCAATACCAGAATCTGACAAGAGGCACTTTGGAGTACCTCCCCATTTCCCCAAGCATATCGGTCTTGAGATTGATCTGGACGACTACTTTTGGCTTTTGAAATGGGAGAACTCGCCATCAAATCGTAGCCAGCAGCATGAACATTTGAGACACTTTGTGGATTCCATGATGGACTGGGTGAATCACGGAGCCACGTTGCACTTTATCTGTCCAAGCGAGAAACTCTATACCGACTATCAGTGGATAGAGCGTCGAAATCTTCAATTGCGTCAAGTTGAAGGGCCGGTATTCAGCGACAACATGTATAAATATCTACCGGTCTTACCATCAAGCTGCTTAGAAACATGGCTTGTTGCGTTTTTCATTACGCATCTAAAAACAATATTCCAGGATATTTGTAAGCTGGACTCTTGCGTGGAATTATGTTCCTCTCTGAAACTGTTGGGTCGACAGAATATCTCTCATGATAAGACAACAGATTAGGAGGTGGCAGTTATCTTTCGCTTGAGGAGAGTTTGAGACACCTTCAGTAGAGCATAAATACGAAAGAGATATCATTTGACATCACATATTGGGTGATTTGAGACTACTTAGACTATATCTGATAGCCCGGTTACAGTGACCATCCGGATACAGTTTGTTTAAGCAGTGATGGGACGGATACTCTGCGGGTTGCGGAAAACATCCTTCGGATCCCAAGCTGTCTTGATCTGCTCCAGCGCCAGGGCATTACCCTGCCAATACGACTCTTGCGCATCCATTAGTGAGGTGTCGACAAATCCAGGGTAAGTTCCAGTAGCCTCCGTTGGTACGGTGTTGAGGATCTTCCGGTGAAAGTTTTCGAGGAAGCTCCTGGTAGTCTTGCACTCTCCAGCGGCGTAAGATTGGTAGAACATGAACTTGTCGCGGTGGGCGAAAGCCGTTGCGCCTGTGGGGACCTCTGAGATGGCACCGCCCACAGCCTGGAACCGAATGGACCAGGAGTTGTCCCCTGCTTGAGATTCTAATAATTCAAAGAGTTCGGCGATTGCAGGCCGAGAAAGTATGTCGTCCGGAGTGAAGCCGAGGCCCTTGGAGAAGAACTTGCCAGGGCTAGCAGACAAGTGACGTGACTCCTCAGCTGCGTTCTTCGCAATGGAGCTGTCCCAAGTCTCCTGGCTGAGGGAAGCAGCACCGCCAGCCGGGAGTCTGCCCATAATGTTGGACTGATGAAGCTCCCCCCATGAACCGTACCACGTAGCCGAGATGCGCACGCCTGAAGGGGTCAAGGCAAAGTCGGTGCCGAGTCGGTTGTCCAGGGTTGGGTCGGCAACCAGCGATTGCCAGCTATGGAATGCTTCAACCTTATCATCCAGGTTGCTGAACTTTAAGTCGTTGGTGTAGAAGAAAACCTCCTCTGGGGCGGGGTGCGTCTTCATCACGAACTCGGTGACGATGCCAAAGCCAGCACCCGCACCTCGCAAAGCCTGAGGGAGGAATCAGCATCATGGTCTCGGAATCTCCGCGAGGGAGATCTTACGAAGAAAAGGTCGGAGTTCTGATGGTTGCTTGCCCTCGTGACTGTGCCGTTGGCAGTGACAACCTCAACTTCTTCCACATGGTCCAGTGTGGTTGCCCACATACGAGACATAGGCCCGATGCCTCCCTTCACAATATCAGAACACTGGCACACCACAGAATGCAAATGCAGAGACTTACGACGGTGGCGTGACCACCAATCCCAATGCCCCCGCAAAGACCATGGGGGATGACTCGCTGATGACCACGGAGGTGCTCGTCAATCTGGCCGAGCCTCGTACCACCGCCAACTCGAACGTCCCGAGAAGGAGTCATCATGTCGACGGAGGTGTATTGGAAATGGTGCATGTCAACTGAGATGGCACCATCTTCACCGCCAAGGCCTAGGAGATTAAAGTCAGCACATTTCGTTCCCGTAGCGAAAGGTTTGCTTTAGGCTCACCATGGTTTCTCTCGAAGGTTAGTAAATGTCAATAAGCAAGGGTAGCTTAGTACTCACCCAAATCCGTGCCCGCCAGCCTTAGCCTGGACCTTGGTGTCGTGCTTGAGAGCACACTTGACGACACCCGCAATCTCCTGGGCGTCTTTGGGCCTGATGATAGCAGCCGGGACGGAGCTCTGGCCGAGGTTGAACGGCTGAGCCCATTCGGCCGTGTTACCGAATCGAACGCAGTCGTCTCGGCCGGAGCACACATCATTGAGGCACGCCTCAAGGCTTGAGGAAGCCGGTGCAACGATAGGACCAGAACCGAAAAGGTACTGGGCAATGACAGCTCCACCAGCGAAGGTCAGGGCAGCACGCCACGTCTTCTGCTCGGTGGAAGCCATGTTAAGTTGTAGGAAAGTTCAAGGAAGGAGTCTAATAACAGAGTGCAGTCGACTGGATCCATAATCCCTCGGACAAGCGAATATCGAGCTCTTATACTGACGAAGATTCAGCCCGTCGTCCCTCCTGCCGGTCGTCGAACAGGTATGCGGCGGCCCGCATCGGCGATCGGCCTTGGCCCGGAACGGCCAAGTCTGTCTGACTTCCGACGGTGTAGCCGGGTTCGGGATGAGACAGCAATCGCGAAAGTTTACCCCTCGATGAAAATGCCGGAATCCGGTCTGGCGGTTCCACGATGTCTGACGACCCCTCACTTCCACGACGATCACTCGGATAAGACTTGCGAGAAACTCAGACAGCATCCTGCTTTGAGCATCCCAACGGGTTCAAATAGTCCCAAAGTCGACTAGGCTACCTACATATCGCCTGTGCCAGATAATCACGTCGGACGAGATTGGTCATGTTTCAGTTGCTCAAGAGACATGTCTCAAACTCCGTCAACTACATTCAAGGCGGCTTCCTTGGCTATTGTTGCGTCATGTGCACAACGGCAAAACCTCCTTCCGACGACAATCCCGCGTGCTTGCACTTGTTGTGTGAACTTTGGATCCAAAAGATGACTCCGCTGTGTCATTGAAAACGCGTTCCCCTCATAGCAGGAGTTATGGATTGTCAGCACATGCCAATTTAGGACTCGGTCCCATGCGGTGATCGTGACGTCGTTAGGGATAACGGTAGTCAGACAGTTATGGTTTCTACTGATGGCATATTCTCAGCCGCAGATTCAACTTTCCTGGAGCGTCACATGCAGAATCTATTGATGTAGATCATCCCGCGCCCGTCACGGGGCCATCTCGACCCACCGGCAGTGGCTCGGCCCCACTGCCGGCTGTGGAATGACAACGACGACGAGCTTCAAATTGGGATGGAGAAGTAAAGCCAAGTCAACAGAGCGCAAGTTACCACATAAATGACTAATTCTGGACATGAATGGAGATAAAGGATTCTCTAAACTTGCTTGACCAGAGTACCTAATGACCCCAGTCGATTTGCATAGGACATGAAGTCGTAGCTCTATGATCTCGCGCAAATGTGTTACACACTTCATCACACAACGGCAATTCTCCCCTGATGGATACAGATGGAAATTCCCCTAGTGGTAACTAGGTGTCCTCCTCTCCATGATTTGACTTCAATTTGGAGCCGGTATGCTTCTGCCAACGCGCTTCCGACTCTCGTCCTGCCCAACCCAGAGCTATCGCCATAACAACAAGTCACCTCCGGGCTCCCATTGCCACTAGCATCGCTTGATCCAGTAACATGTATTCCAAAGAGCCGAGTCACTTTGTACTGTGTAGATCACTTGCTTTGGACCAACTTCAACCCCGTTACAGTAGCAATATTTTGTGGCTAACGGGCCTGATCCAAATCTGTGTCCTCGGGGAATCGACATAAAATAACTCAAGAGATCGATTTAATCTTCCTGTGTATGCATGGCTATGTCTTCTGTGTCCATAACTGCTTCAATCCAGGAAGACAATAGGTCGTAGAAATAGAGACAGAGGCCACAACGATGAGGAACGACACCATCAGACGATAACAACGAACGTTAAACATAGACGGTAACGGCGGAAGACGACAGGCAATCGTCCACGCAACGATTCAAAGCCTTTCGCACTCCGAGACAAGTTGCAGAATCTGTGAAAAAAGCACTTGCTCTCTCTACAAAACGCAACACGAATGTCCAGAAAACACCCAACGAGGCAGTTTGGGAACTCCCAGCCTCTGATCGCGGAAAACTTCAATCATCATGACCATACGACAGCATACCCAAAAACTTGTTTGGATGTTCGACAGGCCATCAAAAGACGATTCGACACGCCATGACAACTTCGTAGAGACAGTTACTCCACGCGTAACGCAGACAGACCAACCTTCCCTTACGAGTCCTTCGCACCGTCAAACGCCGTGAAACAAAACAAACACCCCCATCGTGACGATCCTTGAAACCACTCCCATATCCAATGTGTCTTTCCACGATGGACCAGTTGGTGAGAGGATTGTAGAGGGTAGTCTGCCCCCAGGAACGTTCTACCACCACTCCCACGAAGAGGCTGAATCTCCAGGCTCCTTGTTGCTAAACCAAAACATACCGAAGACCCCCGACATCGCAACTACCGTCGTAAGGTAACCTACACTCACGGATTATTCCGGTCTCGAAGACTCTGGCAACCGCTCAGACCGCTCCCTCCAAGACCGCGCGCTCGATAGCCTCGGCTACCTCCCTCCCATCCCCCATCCCCTCCCCCACTTGCCTTCTATCCATTCCTCCCCGGCTATCCTTGACCATGTATATCTTCGGGTCGTTCTCGGTATTCGAACATCGTATGATCGTTTCGTGGGACTCGTGTACTAGTATCTTCGTGTGTCTGTAGAGTGGGACGAGATGAGGGGGTGTTTGTTGGGGTGGAATGGACAATGGACGATGGCCTCCAAGTCTCGGATGGAACGATCGGTAACGACGATGGACGGTGGACGAGATGGCAGAGGAGATCAGGGACGGGTGGGCTATCGAAGAGGTGATGCTCGAAGACGCAACTGCCGCGAGGAATGCTAGTTTGTCTAGTTAGCCAGTTAAATGTGCCTCATCGAAAGACGCGCATCGACACTCGTCACGCCAACTCCCGCGTTTTCCTTCGTTTCTGTTCGTTTCAAAGCCGTTAAAAAGACTCAGGCAAAACCGCATTTCGATTCAAAGAGTCGAACAATAATGATAGTAAGTTCTGTAAACTACGTATTGCAAAACCCGGAGCAGATTCGCCCATACAAATACCGCTCCTATCCCCTTTATCCTACTTTGCTCCCCCAAAGTCTACTGTAGATCTCACAAATGACCGTTCTCTAGCGCAACCAGAAACACCTCCCGCTGGGCCAGACGGCGCCGGCGGACGGTTAGCATAAACCAAGCGGCCGTAGACTCGTGCATCCCTCCGGTACCGAAACACTCTGAACCAAGGAAAGAAAAAAGACCGCACCAGAGCACGAAGAAAAAGCCCCCGAAGGCCAGCACAGAAAATGCACCGCACGACTCTGGCAACAAGCTTCTACAGGTTTCAGAGCATCCAGACTTGCTTCTCTAATGGTTGAACTATGCCGGTGCCAGAAGACGCACCCGTCCGCGGCATTTGTCTCGCTAGGCATCACCCCCTCCCCCCTCGCCCCCCTTTGTCGTCGGTGACGGTTTTCCGGTACGCGACGATTGCCGGCATCCCTACCGTAATCTAATAACATTTGGCAGCAATATATTCGAAGAAATATGTTACGTGATCCTGGATGGCAGAAAAGTCCGTCTGAACTATTCTTGGGCCCATGGTTCAATTTCAGCCTAGCAAATATTGGATGCCACCTGTGGCGGAGCAAAGAGTCTCATCTGCCCAAGGCTAAAGAGACACTCTCCGGGGATTCGTAATCACATAAAAAGAAAGCACAACTGGTCGTATTCTGAACCTTTTCGTCTGTGCATCCATCAGTGCACAGTGACACCGGCAGTCGAGTCCCCCGCATGTCTGAGCGGTCGAGTGGAAGTGCGATCGATCCCCCGTCGCCCGGCCTGAAGGGAACATCAACGGGGAACCGTTGGTGCTTCCGTGACATATTTGTGCATGCGTCAGCCCGCTGACATCCCGATATGATGGCGTCTTTTGCCACTGATGATGGTCAACCTCGACAAGTCCGGCGTGATGGGCCTACGTTCCGTCCATTGGATGCCCCGATCAAACCACTTGCTGCGCATCAACGGCCGTTGGAACCTCCGATCGTCGTCTCCCGTACACTCGACGGCGCGATCGCCGTTTTGTCTAGTGCAAATGCACGGGAGTCGTATTCCAATCTAGATAGTCTGGTCCACCGCATCGCACGTACGAGGCCGCATCATGTCCGCAAACTCTGCAAATCACACGATCGCCAACAAACCGGCTTCATGCCTGAACAGTCGAGCGCCCAACTCCACCCGGATCCGAAGCTGCTGCGCTCCTCATCACTCGCTTGCAGACCGCCCACCGCTAGCTGCTCTCGACTGAGATTGTTGGTACCTCAGCGTCGCATCGTACACCGGTTCAGAGGGCGATGTAACGGCGGCTTGCCGAACCGTCGTTGGTGGCGGTCTCTGTGAACTGGCGAGGGGAGTGGCCGGAAATCCTGGGCTGGCAAGCCGAAGGTGGCCGCGGGTGCGGATGGAATTTGGTTCGTTTGTTACGAAGGGCCAGAATCGTTTCCATCCGTCGCTTCAAACGAAACAATTAAATCTCCGGGCCCAACCCGTCGAAATGAGGAGAAGCCGGCAGGGCGATCGGACGCACTTAGAGTTGCAGTACAAATTGTCCGACCAGAGAAAAATGCTTCGCTAAAGGGCCTCAACCTGCAGAAGCGAGGGAGGGCAGCGAGGGACGCGAGGTTGGTGATGGAAAGATGGTGTGGAAGGTGGGGAAACGGTGAGTGAAGACTTACGAGAGTCATACACGAGATGTCTGCGCCGTGAGGGATGCGGTTGACATGGGAAGAGCTTGGTCTTGGGCTTCATCAGGTAATTATGACTTGGAAAATAACCTAAAACCAAGGAAAGCCGTGGGGAAAATATCAATATTTGCCATGTCGTCGAGCGCCCGTTGTCGAGGTCCCCCAAGGTGGCCTTGGGAGTGGACAATGGCAAGATTGCCTAGGCAGGGCACAAGGCGACCGGCTGCAATTTGCGAGCCGCGTCCCGCCCGGTGTTCCGAGTCCAAATCAGGATTCAGGCGAGAAGCGAGGATGGGCCAGCCCCCTTGTAGGGCGTCAACGATGGTGGCACTGCGTTTGACAGGAATGCAAGAATAACGGGAGCATATGTGCCCAAGGCCGGTGGGACGTCGATATGGTAGACGAGGCATCGGATTGTACCGTCTGAAAGCATTTGCTGCCTGCCGCAGAGGGCCACACCCTGGAGGTCGCAGTGGCGGCCGCAGACAACATGCTGTCAAGGAGCATGATGCAGCCAGCCAAACAACGTCTGCACCAGCAAAATGGCGCCGCCGTTGAATGATGCGGGCTGGATGACATGGCCAGACAAAGATGGCCGTGCTGGAGCTAAAGGCTCAAGCCGATCGTCCAGCGCCTCGTTTGGTTCCGAAGTGGCATGTTCGGAGATGTTGACCAACAGGCGTTATGGCCATCTGCGATACCGTGCTGATGCTGATCACTGGTGAGCCGTTTAGCGGAGGGCCGAGCTCTTGTCGCTATTTTGGCACAGGCTTGTCGTTGATCGCCCCCAGAGAGCTCCAACCGATATCAGGATAGTCTCTCGACAGAATATTGGGCAAGATCTTCTGCTCGGTTGCGAACTCTTTTTGCAGGATTGACTGAATGCTCATCGTCGCAACACCGTGTGGCGAGCCACGAGCGAAGAATGATTCGACACGCAGCATTCGCATTGCGGCAATCCTGATCAGGGTGGCAGGTTGATCTGCGGAGTGCTCCGCACCGTACGCGACTCTCATCTACACACTGCTGGCGACTCTCATCCGCCAGACATCGTGAAAGGTGAAGCCTTGTGAACGCCGTTGGCTTCTCGATGAAATCCATTGGAGTTGGATAACTGTTCTCGCGGAAAATCGTGCAGAGGCATCGGGCTGACCTGCGCTGCCAGCCCAAAATAGCCAAAACAGGGCAGCAGTCGCAGCGGCGCATGAAACATGGGGCAGTCAATAAAACGTAGGTGACATGGGTTGCTCTGGAGTCTCGAACGACACCTTGCCTGGGGTTCGGAGATTCGAACTTTTGGCGAGAACCCCAAGTCGTGAACCGGCTGGCAGTCTGCCCAACCACCCTTGATCTTGGTCACTGGCTCGATACACAAGTCGTTCAAGTCGCAGACGAGTCCAGCGCGCCATTGTCGCACAGGCCCATCGTTCATTTCGTTATCTCGCCGGCAACGTAGCAGCACACAAGAGCTCGAAATGTCACAAACGACAACCAGCGCCAAAGAATCATCCCTGACCAGTCCATCTGTCGCCTCTCGTCGCTCGGAAGATTTGTCGGAAACGTTGGACCGACGCGGGCGACAGTTTGGCTCTACAAGGATACTTTGGCGACTGACGTGACATTGGGGGTGCACCATTGCCAGACTGACAGGCACCGGGGTGGTGGTGGGACCTGGCAGAGTCCCTGAAGATGCTGGGCAATTGGCCCTTCTTCAGCGGAACTTTGCGATTCGTGAAATGGATCCCCAGTGTCAGCGTCGAATCGCCTAGGCGCTGCTTGTCGAAACGAGATTGAGTTTGCCAGGGACGCCTAGCTTCGTGCGACAGCGACCCGCCACGAACGGGCGATGCGGCAACGAGCAATACCGGCTTCGTCTGCTGCCGCGTGAATGCCAGTGGATGAGACGAGGAACGTAAAGTCGTTCGATTAAGGTTGGGACCTTAACTTTGCAGATGTCTGACAACGCCAGATGTCAGTCAACGTCTTTGTTCGTCTCGCGGCCGGCAAATGTCGCACAGAGATTCAGTTTGCGAGTAATATCGTCTGAGCACTGTCTCAGTGTCCCACATAGCACGGAGTCTTCCTTGCATCGTGCGACTTGCCTGGCAGGCGGAAGCGCAGAAGTATCTGATCGCAACTGCTTCGAGCCATGGTTAGGTACACCGTCCACCGGAGGCGCCGATCGTTCTGTTGCATGACACGTTGCGACCAGCTGGTTGGCTGCTGTGGGCGAGCGCGGGCAAAGTATCAGAAGCACATGCAGCCGTCGCGTTTCTCGCGGTACAATGGCACCGCCTGGATGGAATGGCCGCGGGAGATTATCAAATCTCTCGAGCATCTGATTCGGCAATTCCTCCGTTGCCGCCTCTCCGTGGTCAATTGACATCACGACGTCGCGGCTGGGCTCAGAAGGCGGCCGACTGAGTGTCCGACATGAGCATGTGAGAACAAAGGGCGGTTAAGCGACACTGAGCGTCACCTGGGATGATATTCAACCATGCGTGACGAGATAGGCGCTCGCTGTGATGATGCAGGTCATTCAACCTCAAAAGCCTAGACTCTCGATACGCGGGGTCTGGCTAATTGACCGTCGGTGACTCACACCATGTTCGTAGATATCCCGTCGCCTCGATGCTGGGCCTTGCGGGCCAAAGTTTGACAGGATGCACCCGAAGCCGGTTGGGACCCTAATGACGGGGCGCAATCCCGCTTTCAGACAATGCCCAGGTATTGGTGTATCGGCCGAGTCAAATATCCGACGCCATTCGCGAGGGCCTCCCGTGGAAAGTCCAGCCACATCGGGTTGTGGGTGGCTTGAAATGACAAGCGGTGGGTCAGGGGTGACTTTGACGGGGGCGTGACGGGAAGCTTGCCAACTCCCGGTATTGCGTGCAGATGGGCGATTTCACAGTCAGGCCCGGCGGCTTGACTTTGGACGTTGTGGAGCAAAGACACATGTCGAGGACATCGCGGAAGCTCGAAGAAAAGAATGCCGAGTTGATCTGCGGGGTCTGAATTAAACGGTTGCACAATGCGATAGTGCATGAAGAATGGATAACGGTTGATGTCATGCCGTGGTACCGCCCGGGACCTTGGACCGGAGTCTGGAGCATTGCAAAATGTCGGCTGATAGGAGCAACGTTCGGAAGCAATTGCCCATGCCATCCGTCGCGTCATATCAACGGAACAGGCTTGGCCGCCCAACTCAGGCCCACGATAGCTCTCAGACCGCGGGTGCTGTTGGATCATGGCGCTGACTGGTGCTCTCGTAAGGTGGCCGGGTCTTGACGTCTGTAGAAGTTGAGAAACGATGTGTTCGGGTGATGTGCAATCATTCCTCATTGGGATGAACTGGGTGTCGGGCCCATTCCCGTGTCAATGCCGCGCACGGCATAGCCCAGCGGAACGACCTCAGGCCGGAGCCGATTATAGAGGGGCGGGAAGCGTTAGACGGGGTCTAGGCCTGGTGACGTGCATTTTGTCAACCACGGATTGTCAAGTGTCAAGACTGAGCCCTTGCGGTCGTGCGAGCGGTTCTGCTTGGCAACTAACAAGGTAAAGACTGACCATCGCCCGGCTGACAAAGTGAGGCGGGTGGTTATGACGGATCGCGACTGATGTCGACCGATTTGGTGAGCTTCCGAGCTTCTCGCTCTCGCTTCTTTCGTAGCCCCTCAACCAGCGTCACCATCTGGGAGGAAAGGGTATCCATTGTGTATTTCAAATCACGAGACCAGACAAAAGCGGTGCTGATCCAAAGAGGCAGATTGGGTCCGAGGTGATACCCGTGAGGGATTTGCAAATGATTGCAATCGTGCCATCATATTGCTGCGTTGCGTTGACGGCAGAGGCTGTGACGCCTTGTCGAGGAGCATGTTGTCTCCCTGCAGTAGACGAATATGGGCCCAACGGCTGCAGGGGCGTTTCGAAATATTTTCAGAAAAATGGTGCGGTATGTACTGTACACAGCAGGTGGCAGATGGCGAGTTGACAGCGGATGCATAAACGGGAGCCGGTGAAGATCTGGGGGATGAGGCGATCCCGTTTTGCTGTGGAGGGCGGCAAACAGGGGGCGAAGGTATGGAATAGAGTTGTGCCGTCATAAGTGCGAGGAGCGGCGCCAGGGATGGTGTTCAAGCGGACGCGAAACATTTGTCCACACTCTCTGCGCGCCTGTTGGTTCCGTAGCCTTGCTCGGTGGCCAGTGACATGCCGGCCGGTGCAGCACCAGAGCTCCGTGTCGACTCTTGGTGCGGCGCGTCCTTGTCAAGCCTGCTGACCAAGGGAACCATCAGCGGCGAGGCGCCGGGGTTCGGCGGATGGGAGGCGTGGAGGGATCCAGGAGTGATTCGAGATTGCACAGCCTTGCGGCGCCCGTTTGAAGGGGCAGATGTTTGGTGTTGTTGAATTTTCGCGTGCCCACCGTAGAGAGGAGAGTTTCCTTTTCCTCGTCCCGCGGACGACCCGCCCGAAGCCGAAGGGAGCTGACGGGAAGCTCCCCACGAATGATGGAGACGGTACGGGGCTTCTGAGGAGAGAAGGGTCCGTAAAGAGGACGAGAGGCTTTTTGCGACTCGTCAATTGAGAAGCTTCACAGTGATAGGTCGTCGTGCCCATGCCAAGATGAGGTAAATCTCCGCTATGCCGACATCCGCAATTTGACGATCCGGTTGACAGAAGCCGAAAGCGCGAAGCGACAATGTGACGATGCTGGAACGGAGATTGGAGATGGACAGAGTCAGAGGGGTGCAGTTGAAGAGGACCTTGGGCTCGTGGAGTCGTCGGGTCGAGGGCGATGGACTGGAGCCCCCATCCGCCGGTGTTATTAGGCGGTGCTGGACGCTGTGTGTCAGAACCTAGGGAGGTGAGGTCCAGTAAGGCGCCGTCCAGGGACGGAGGACGGTCCGATGAGGAAGGATGTCGGACATTGCCGCAGTGAGGTCAGCAAAGTCAGACAGATTGTCTCGCGACAGTGCCGCTGCAATTGGTCGAGGGCGTGATGGGCAGCAGATGGGTTGATGGCAGTCGGGCCCGAGGCGATGCTGATTGACGGGGCCGTGAGGTAACGTTGGCAAGGGAAGGAGATGACAGCGGCAGCGGGTGGAAGGGGAAGGGTGAAGGGGGGGCGAGGAGAGGGGGGACGGGGGGCTTGCTTGCTGCTAGGGCGGTAGAAGGACGGAAGCTTCTTTGCTTGTTCGATGCAGATGAGGAAAGTCTGGAAGGGACAGCGAAGGGTACCTATGGAGGTTAGAGGGAGGTGACGTTGTCAACGGATGGACGAATGGGAGACCTGGGACCGGGGGGGAAGGAGACGGAGGGGGAGATAGTGTGGCCGGATAATAATGGACGGGACGGGATGAGCACTCGAGTTATGCACGTTGGAAGAGGAAGGGACGTTGGAAGGTTGATGTCTCTGTGCCTGCGGTCGTCGTTCGTCGTTAGGTCGTCGTTCGTCGTACCTGACAGTTTGTGGTTCTGCGCACCTCACACTCACCTCTGGGCTGCGTCGTGCCTGCCTTGCCTGGCTGTTTGGAGGGGGAGCAGGAGGGGAGGTGGGCTGCCTTGGGACGGGATTGGCAGGACGGGAAGGAGCGAGAAAGAAGCCGAACGAGGGATGCCAGTCGAGGGCCAATAGAGGAGCATCACTGGCTAGCGCGAGAAGAAAAAGGTGGAGCTAACGCCGTTGCGATTCACATTGTTTTGTTGAATGCGCGCACTGTAACGGCGCACTAGTTTGTTGTGTCAAAACACCGTGCCAATTGTGGGGTTTGGACGACCTCACACGTCCAGGAAGACGCCGGACGACGAGGGAAGGCAAGGCGCTGCACGGATACCCACGACAGTCAACGTAAGGCAGGAAGGGCCGCCGGATATACTGGTGCGGGCAGGCACGCAGGGACAGGAAAGAGCAGTGGAGGAAGACGGGAGAAAGGGAAAGGGAAGGAAAGAGCACGCTTGGCGCTTCACTCACTGTGAGAGGCAAGAGACACCTTCTCCGTGCCCTGCTCCTGCTCCAGCACTCGCTGTCCGACTCGACTCTCATCGCGTCCTGCCCTGGCTGCGAGGCTTCCTCCTGAGCATTCCTTGGTCCAGAAACAATCAAACGGAGCGCGACTTAATTGCTGCCGGGATGCCAACAGCACCTGTCCCTGTTCCCAACCCAGCCCGCTGACATAAGGCCCTCCATCCATCAATCTATCCGTACCCGTAAGGCACGGAGAAAGATGCCCTACGCAGATGCAGATACAGTGGACGTGAACCGGCGGCTGTGTCTGTGGCCCTCCTCTCCTCCTAGGGCGAGAGGTCAAAGCCCAGGCTGGGGTCAATGACAGCTGTCAGATGAGCCACTCTCGGAGCAATGAAGCCTGTGACAGGCCCTGGAGAGTCGAGAGGCCCTAGAATAGCCGTACACTAGGACGAGAACGACACGAGATGCCCTGCTCGCTCGCGATGCAAATGACGCCCAACAGGGTTGCGACCGGCGTGGTTGCGCGATGGAAGGCCCCGTCGGACGACGAGAAGCCTTCCTGATCAAGAGAATTGTGTTTGCGAATGATGCCCTGGCCTACCCCGTGTGTCCGTTCACCGAGCCCCGTGTGGAGATGGGGAGGCAATCGGAGGTGGCCGGGCAAGGGAAAGGGGGGCCGAACGAAGGAAGGAATCGTCGCGGTTGTCGATTCGATGTACGGGTAGGTGAAGATTGAATGCGAGCGAGCGCGATGGATGGCGAGCGATAGCGATGATAGCCTTGCAACCCAGCAATAGCACCATCGCCAACCACCCCAGAAGGAGATTTGATCCCGAGTCCATCGACAATCGTCCAAGCAAGTGTCTCAGAAGCTTCCATTCATGCCTTGATGCCTACCTTCGACAGCTTCTTCCGCCGCGCACAGACGGCCGAGTGGGGCCTGTGGACTTCCGGACCGGCCACGGTACAAGGATGTTTTGGCGTCAGGGGACGAAGGGCAGGGCAGGGTTCATGGGTGCTGTCTGCGTCATGGGTCCAGTCAGTTCAGTGTCTCTCGACTGTGTGAAAGGTACCTACCTGGTGTACCGTACCATACTTCGTTCCTTGTCTCTGCTATATCCAATGTCCAAAAGTCCGCACAGCAGGGGAGGGACGAGCTCCAGAGCCGTGCAGCATCTGGACACTGGATGATGGGCGATGGATGGGCAGGCAGGCACACAGGCGTCTCTCGTCTGTCCTGGGCGTCACCGTTCAATCGTTCATACCTGTCTGTTACATCTGCAGACTGCGCTGCGCTGCCCTGCACCTCAGTGGGGGACGGGCAAGGGGTAAACACCACCATGCCAGCCCATGCCCAGGTGCGCTGTGGCACTAGTGCTGTTAAGGCAGTGAAAGTGGACAGTCGAATTGTGGAATTGTTCTCCTCTGCCAAAGCACCTGCATCAAACGGGTCTGCTAACTCGATTCTGGACCTGGGACGATGATGACGGAGCGTGGCCTCTGCAAATCTTCACCAAGACGAGAAGGCTCCAAGACAGCTCTCGCGGTGCTTGGACGCGATCATCATTGATATTCCCTCCCAGATGGGGCATTATTCTTCAGCTTCAGGAAGAGGAAAAAAAAAATAGAGATGCATGTGAGGTGGGATGTGGGCGACGGCATGGATTGGATACCCCCCATCGTCCATCGTCGGTCGCATGTGCAACCGCTGCAGTCCCATCTGCTGCAAGTGCAACGGATGGCATGGCATGGCACGACGGGCAGCAGAGCAGGGCGGGCATGGATAAGGTCAGATACCTACCTATCTCCCCGTCTTATGTTGCCTTGCCTTGGGTACGGATATCTCTGCGCAAGAGGGACCCGATGCGCGATGCGATGGCTGTATGCAAACAGACCCTGCTTCCAGGCACATTGGCCAACTTCACACCTGACCTGACCTTACACGGCCCGTCCAAAAGACATTTCCATCCTGTTGCATTTCTTCAGTGCGTGGCATAAGATGCAGAGTGCATGCCTGCCCAACGCGCCTGCCGGCCTGCCTGTCTTCAGGGTAATTGGCTGACGGGATCTAAGGAGGCAAGAAGAGATGGAAGTGACGAGAGGTACCTACCTTACCTCCTGCCGCGACAATATTCCAGCGCGCTATTGTCCCAGACAGGATGGAGAAGCACCATCGGGGTGCACCTACTTCATCTCACTCACCCAAGGAAGGAAGGGCCAGGAAGAAGGAGAGAAAAAATAAAACAAAACGGTTAGGTACTCCGTACAGGAGGCAGGTACCTTGGTTCCTTCCCTGCTCGCTCTGCGCACGGGTCATGTACCCTCTACTTCCGCGCCTGCATCCACAGCCCAATCTGTCCTTCATCGAGTATTCGTACCTCCCTGATCCAAGACGGGGCAGGTACGTACCCTGTCCACCTCAGGATGGCCCCGGACGCTTCGCTCGCTCACTGGGACCTGAGGTGGTGGTGGACGTGGACTGGGCATGACAACACTGGACACTGGACTGACCGGCCATCTCGCCGCCATGATCCATCCGAACACCCCTTCCCTTGCCCGGGTCTTTTCCCTATCCACGTCCAAGGCAAGGCAAGGCAGGGCAGGGCAGGGCAGGGAAAGGCAAGGCAGGACAAGGCAGGCCTGGCCAGGGTCCCGTCATGTCCAGGGCACTGTCCAATGCGTCCCTCTTCCAGTGCAATGTTCAGTCTAATGCCTGCCTCTGCCTGCCTCTGCCTGCCTTCCATCCTCATTACATGCTGGCTGCACTGCACTGCACTGCACTGCATCCACTGCATACCTTACCTGCCTCCACAGTCCAGGTATCTCCGTAAGGTAAGGTAGGTGGTAGGTAAGGTAGGCAAGTACACCTCACATAACGAATGCCGTTGTACCTGCCTCAGGATGGACCTCTGTGCAAGGTTGAATGAACGCACCTGGGAGGGAGGGCAGGTACTTGCCTACCTACCTACCTACCTCACCCTACCTTACCCTGCCTTACCTTCCTTCTTTCCCTTTACCTGACCTGACCTTGCCTTCCTGACCTGGCCCCGGGTGTTGTTCTGCGCTGTTCTGCTCACCTCGTCCGTACCAATCCGTCTCTGCAGCTTCCATCTCGACTTATTCATCCCTCCTCCCAGCCCAGTCTGTCTCTTGTCATTTTGCTGCCCAGCCATCGCCAACTCAGCCCGCAACGGCATCAACGCTTCTCCAACACCACATAATATCTCCGGTCGAGGGTCCACGCAAAACACACACTTGCAGCATCCGCCTCGTCTACACTAGTGCGGCCAACTCCAACACCTCCCTCTTCCCATCTCTGGCCACCAATCCATCAGAGAGATATCCACACTACAGACCACAGACCTCGTCAACGACTTCATCATCTTCTTGAAGCCGTCCAAGACCACACGCCCCCCCCCCCCCTTCCCAGACATCTTCCTCGACCCCGTCCAGGCTACCTTGTTCAATATCTCCTCTCGGTTGCATTCCTTGCCTTCCATAACCTTAGACCAGATCCACTGTGGTGCTCGACCAGGACGCTTCAACGGCTTTCAAAAGTACCTCTCCAGTGGCCTGTGTTCTTCTCCTCGTCCATCTCCGTGCTTCATGCGCCACCGACTCGGCCGCACGGAGCTTCATTCAACTCGAGTCTCCCATCGGCTCCTTCCATCAACCTCCGTCTTGAACCATCTTTCTGTTCACATATCGACTGTCCCTGGCGACGACACCAGGCCCGAGTCCTCTCGGTCAACTGTCCAGGCAAGAGACCCCGTTCCAGCTACGACACTTGCTCAACTCTCTCTGAGCTCCCAAACGAGCCTCGTACACACCGTCTCTGGGTACCGACTTGCCTGCATATCGCAAACCTGCTCCAGGGTATTCCAAACTTGGCTTCGTTGACCGCCCCCAAGTCCCGTTGTCGCTTGACAGCTCGCCTACTACCAACGACTGCCACCGACCAGGGGGAGGCGACAACCACTGCCAAGGGATTTGCTTCGCGGCACAGACGAGAGCAGCGCAAGGATTACTACTCCTCTTTCCCAGCGACAGGGGCCCGGTCTCGTCCAGTATTTGACATTTTGCACCCTGATATAAGGCACTACCTTGCCTTACTCAACCGTCAACTTCTCTGTCTCTCCAATTCTTGCCCACCTAACCCAAACTACGAACACTTCCGCCTTCTATTCAACAATTTAGTCTTTCGATACCAGCATTTAACAACTTTGATCGACCATTATTCCTACGGTTGATGGGGTCTTCGCCACCATTTTCTACAAAAGCAATCGTCTTTCGTTCCACGGAACGACAGAACTTGGACCTCTATTTCCTCAAACTCAAAAACACTATCCAAACGCCTTCGCCATGTCGAGCCAATTCTATGACTACAGCCAGTCCATCCCACCAAGGCCATTCCAAGGTGATCAAACCATGTCTCAACCAACGCTTGGCCACAATGGAAGCGCACCAAAGCCGAACCTGTGGCTGCGCATGGTGCAACAACCGCGTAATGCGAAAGTTGCTGGCGGCAAGGATAAAGGTACGTTCTATTGCGCTTGATGTTCTTCGCACATACACTGGCTCTCGCCTACTCTCCGCCTCGAACTCTGGCCTCTTGCTCGCCCTCTACCTTGCCTCTTGGCTTGGCCTCTGACCAGCCCTCAGTCTGCCTTCTAGCCTATGACCGATTGGAGGAGTAGGCTGGAGGGACGCGAGAAGGTGGAGGGGGGAGGAAATTGAAGACCAGAAACTCGAAAGAGCTTTGTGGCCGAGATCGCCTGTGTAATTATTCTCAAGCCACGAAATCGGGCACTCAGTAGCCGGATGGGGCTCTTGATTGTTTTGCTTGCCCGTGGAACAACATTTGTTGACTAGCTTCGCAGATACCAAGCCCATCGATCCTCCACCCGTTGTCGAGTTGTGCGTCAACAAGAACAATTGGGACTGGAGCAGATATGGGAATCCCGAGGCCGTCGTCCACAACCCTCACCTCTTTCTCACGTGCGAATTGGTCAGCGTCGATTCTAAAGACAACGACAAGAAGGAAAAGACGGACCTCTCCAAGGCCCTTCAAGGGGTGACAGTGTCTTCTTTGCACAAAGTCAAAGACCAGCATGGCAGCGATGCGGCTTATTTCGTTTTCGGCAACCTTTCCGTCAAAGTGCAGGGGACCTTCCAATTACATTTTATCCTCTACGAGATTTTCAACGGGGAGGTTTGTTTTGAATGGGCCGAAGTCCTGTCGGAGCCGTTCGAAGTCCATTCGCCGCGGAGTTTCCCGGGATTGGCGCAGAGCACGACATTGACCAAGACTCTCAGCGACCAAGGGATCAGGGTGCGCATTAGAAAGGATTCGCATAAGGTCCGCACTGCAGCAGATACCGCGAGGTTTGCGCAGGCCGTCACTCAAAAACGAAGATTCCACGAGGACTCCCAACCGACCGTCGTCAAACGACACCGCGGCGAAGCAGCCTCTGTCATGCCGCTCCAGATGCCGCTCCAACAAGCAAACAACTACGTTACTTCGGGGGGCTCGCAGCATAGCCCGTTTGATATGGCACAAGTTCAGCAACAGTACGCCATGGCGCCGACATCCTTGGCCAGCTACCCTCTTACGCCAGCAGCCACGGTAACACAAAGCCCGCCACTCTGGTCGAACCCAAACACTCTGACGCCAAACTCGGCCGGTGGTTTGACACAAAGTCCGCCGCTCATGTCGGATCCATACGAAAGCATGATGAGGATGGGGGACAGGGAGGCGTCCTGGAACGCGCATGCAATGTACAGGCCCACATCGCAGATGGGCTACCGATACCCGCCCCAAAACAACGTCAACTAGCAGAAAGTCGAAGTTTTGTACGGCTAGGCGATTTTCGAGTTTCGAGCAACAAGGAAAATGTCAAGTTTTCAACAACAGCAAGGAGAATGTCGAGTTTTCGAGCAACATGGAGTTTACTTGGATCGAATCGATTTCTGCGGAAGCACCGTCCTGGGATTGCATACTTGGGTAGACAGGCGTTACGGGTTTAGGATGAAGATACCCCTGGGTTCCTTGGGCAGGAGAGGCAGCATCTTGGGGGAAAGATGGCACATCACAGCACAGCATCATAAAAACATCATCCTTTGTCGACAATGAAGACCACTTCTACTCATTCAGGCGTGTCACTGCGTTGTTCCTGCTATCCATTGCCGCGCCGTGAAGCCACCGGACAACGACGGATTATCCGGGTACTTGTCCCTTGGACAGCGTTTCAAGTAGTAATGTGGGCGAGTCCAGGAGCTATGGAGGAGTGAGGTGAGTGGTTTTACCCCTGTCATGGTCCCCACAGCGATGCTACTTGAAACAAGAGTGTGGGAGACAGATTCGGAGGATAGCAAGGGGGTTCGGGGAGGACCCTGATTGCAGCTTCAGCCAGTGTCGAGTCACCTCGAGATGGCCTTGACAAAGCGATATTGACGCACGAAGGGGCTAGACCAGACTGGCGGTGCGAGTAAGCATGTTGTTGTCTGGGTTCATCTGTGGGACACCAAGGGCAGAATCCTTAATTCGAACAAGAAAGGCTAATGGCTGGGCTGGGTACAATTACTTGCAGGGCATTCTGGCTGCGCAGTCTACGTGGCGCATGCGCAAGAAGCAATGCCAATGCGGAAGTTTAAAAAAGAAGACCCGGCATATGACACAGTTTGGTTTGGGAACGAACCCGACTGACTGGGGCAGGTTTAGGTTCTGGGTAATTGGTTTGGGTAAACGGCCCGTCAAGCCCAAGGAGTCCAAGGAATCCATGATTCAGGTAAGCTTTTGGGGCGAGTCAGGACGATCTGAGAGGCATCAGACGGAGGGAGAAGAGAGTAAAAGTTTATTGCTTATTGATAATGAATTGGAGCTTTGATCGGAGGAAAGATCACAATGCGGAAAAAAGGGAGGGGGAGAGAGGCTCGAGCGAAGTGGTGCCGTGGAACCAACCCACCACACAGTTTTGCTACTAAGGTACTAAGGCAAGGAAGGTAGTATGTCAGTGTATCCGTCAGAAGGGGATGAAGGTTTGCTGGAAGGGTTCGATGAGCAGCCCTGCAGCGCTCTGATGGCGGATGAGCAGGGCAGGAGGGCCGTGAACACTCGGGGGTCAATTAATCTGAAGCGATGACAGGCAGCGGGTTCCTTGCACGGTGTAGGGCGCCTGCCGATTTAGGGACCGCAGCTTCAGCGCATTGCAGGGGGCAAAGATGGGGGGTTTTTTGGTCGAGGCTCAAGAGGGAAGGAGATTTCCGAGAGGCAGTTGCAGTCTGCCGGGTTGACCGAGCAAGGGCGCTCTTTCTGTTTACTCGTCGCGCCTTCTCTTACGGATGAGGCACTCACATGCGAATGAGGCAACAGCCAGCGGTGCCTGCCTGCGACTGCGGCGTCGCGAAGCAAGGTAAGGAAGGCAGGTGCAGTGGTGTTTCTGTTTCTGCCCCGCTGTTGCAGCAAACCTGAGGTGCCTTCCTTCACTGTACGGATTGCGAAGGGCGGGTACGTACCTAAGAGGTGCTTGGTCGCGTTTTCTCTCCCCCTCCTCTCCACCAACTCCTCCAACACACCACCTGCACTGCACCGACGCGATCCACGACGACCGCAACAACACGACATCATCACCCGCGCGGGAACGCTCCTCCTTGCCTCAATTCTTCTGCTGCAATGAATCACATTTCCAGCCATCGTCAACTGCATAGCCACGCCGCATACACCCACTGCGTCTGACGTATTTGTCACCGCTTCGGTCCGGCAGGCGCAGCGGCCATCCCAGCCAGCCATCCGGACGATCAATCGCTCCCCTGCCGCTTGGCCTCTGCTGAAGAACAATGCAACGCATGAATCTGGCCCTCTGTCGACGTCTTCGAGCCATTCAGTCAGAGCTTACCGATCTCCAATTGCGTCCCGGATGTTCGTCCCTCCATCCATGCCAGCCGTGGCTGTCGTCCCATCTCTGACCACCCGTTCATCCACACCACCTCCGAACGGCCGGACCTGGACCTGGACCGGGCCCCGACTATGACGTGGATGATCCCGACATCTGTCGATGCATGGACCACGAAGGCAGAGATCCGGGTGATCATACGGAATCCAGACGCTGATACAACTCTCTTCGCGGGTACTCAATGCGCCAGCGACGGCGGCAGGCGACATGAGCCTGGCAGGGCTGGTTAGACTCGAGCCGCCTCGTCGATCTTGCCGCTCCGCACCGGCCGTCCTGCGTTCCGGCGCCCGAACTCCGATGACTGTCTCAGGGTTCACAGATCGGGCCGCCTGTCGCGCTCTTTTCTCCGATGGACAGCTCCGCGTCGTTGGAGATCGCTGGCGGGATCATGAGGCTCAACCTAAGCGTTGTCTTGCCTGCCGCGGCCCATTCTGAGGTGTTGGACTCTGAACGCCACCCGCTAGGCTCTTTCTCGGGTGCTGCCGTCACTTTCAAATGCTTTGGAGGCTGCCACCGCCCGATTGCCTCGGCCGACAAATGCGACTGTTTGCACCAATCTTCTAGCGCGACGTTCGATAAAACAACTGAATCGCCTGTATCTCAGAACATTAACTGGAGACAGCCGCTGCAGTCGAGATCCAGACCCAAGCAAGATCGAACATCAAGCAACACAGCACCCCGGCGATGGTTCCCTACATCATAGACAACTTGCCTTTTCTGGCCGCCCTCCCGGACAAATCGCCGCATTTGTCCACAACCGTTTGATGCACGCTGCCTCGATCGGAACTCTGCGATGCCGCCCTAAACGTCGAGGGTCCCTCGAACCAAGCGCCAGGAATAATGTGTCCCGGATGCCGGCTGGACGCATGCACACCTGCCGACGACAAGGGCAGGCGAGACACCTTACCCTCCATCTTGAGCATGACGTTCGATCTCGTCTGATGTCCGCCATCCCGTCTTGGTCTGTCAACATGGGCTGAATACTAGACGACGGTTCGGCTTCTGCCATGTTCCGATGACAGATGACACGCACAGAGCAGCCGCTCTGGCGGAAGACTTGCCTGCCAGAGGGCTTCCATCCATGCGCCGTGGCTCGAACTTCCGCTCCGCCGCCGTCTGTTCGTGGGGGAATGCCACCCCGGCCTCCCTCCCCACACCGCCGAAACCCTGGCCGAACTATGCCAGAGGCTGAGTTGCTTCAGGATCTTTTCTGCCAGAGTCTGGCCTCGCCATGGACTTTTACCACCTGTTGACTCCAACTTCACACGGCCAGCACCCCTCACGAAGGCAGAATTCGAAATATTCTGCCCCTTCTTCCGCAATCACTGCCCGCTCTGTCAGCGACACAGCGCTGTACAACAGACGGCCTGCTCGCTTGTCTCGCTTGGGCCCCCACACCCTGGGCGATGGAGGGGATCTCCGACACAGCTGACTGCACGCCTTAAACTCTGATTTTTTCTTTTTCCAACTTCCGTTTTGCGGCTATTGACGTTACGAGATCTCGGCTGCGTACAGGCATCTCTGGATGATCGCCATTCGCCTTATTCCGATGCAGTACCGACATGGATTTTGACTCCCCAGCCTGCTGCAAGCCACTCGAGGTGTGCTCATGTACCGGTACAACCACGTTGAAGGCCCGTTGTATTGGGTACATCTGCTGGCGTACCTGAACCGCACATACCCAAGACTACTTCTGCGGTGCAGTGCAGCAATAGCAGACAGCACACCTCCATTGGCCTGCAGATAAGCTTGCATTTACACACCACCGCCCACGCCGTCGACACGCCCTCTTTGCGCCCCCAACGCATGGCGAGAGCTGTTCTGGGTGTGGCGCCAACGTGACAGGAATGCAAAGTTTGAGACAGGCACACGAACTCTGCTGCGTGTGAAATGGACATGACATTGAAATGGGTAATCGACAAGGGCTCAATCCCCGAATCGGCAAATGAAATCCAGAATGGGCCTGGCAACCATCAACGTCTATGCCACGTCGGAGAAACAAACGAGTGTCGATGCGCTGGAAGTGATGCCACTCGAGCTCGCCATGCAGCTTCTTGGGTCTTACCGATTGGGACCTGCGCGTTCTCGCGCGATGCAGCCAGTCCGCAATGGGACGACCGTCGATTCACCTTTCCTTCTTTGCCATTATACTCACCGCAATTATGCTCGTCTGATATCTGCGAGCTAGCTTTGCTGTGGCCTAGCATGCTGCTCGCTGCGCTTCTGCGTCAACGGTGGGTCATGGGCGGCTGTTCTCCTTCCCCTCACCGGTCCCCGCCTGCCCACTTGTCTATTTACCCCGGGCTCGAGTTAGGCTGGCTCGCAGCTCTCCATTGTCATGGGTGCGCGGGCGAGGCGGGCGCTGCCGGAATCGCGACTCCGAAAAGTTGAAACATTGTGTGAGGAGGGCCGATTCAATCAGGCCCTTCGGTACGTCGGGGCTTTTTACCCTGTGTTGAAATCCCAGGATCTCAGGGAACCCCGGAGTTTGTGCGAAATTGATGGGGTCCGTCGTCTCAAAAAATCGTTCGATTGAAGCTTGAGAAGGGATGGCCCGTTACAATATTGAGCAGTAGCTCATTTCGGTGACATTGATAACGCCGATCCAATCGACGGCCTGGATCGCACAGGACATCTGTCAAACCTCATCAGCGCCAGCTTAGTGTGCCTGCCAATACTCGCCTCTTGGCTGGCAACGAGCCAGGTTCACGTTGGCCGCGTCTCAGCCATGGACTCCCGGACTCCCGTGAAGCTGCCTGCCGCAGAGTCTCCGCACCATTTGTGTCGCGCGCTGCGACGTTCTAGACCTGAAAGGTCCGTCATCCCGCCAACACTATGGAAAGACATGAATCTATTGGCGGCTGCGATCTGCTTTACAGTCGTCGGGACCCAGAGACGGGACAGTCGGTCGGTGGCATTAGACATGCCGTCCCCACGTTCGCTTGCATGCGGAGAAGCTTATGCGTAGCAACTGAGGCTCACCTCTTTCACCGGTTGATTGCCAACTCCAGGCGATGTTACGGGGTGTCCTGGAAATGGCGATGTTCCCATGGAAATAACGTCTTCGTATTATCGCCAATCCTGTTTGACATGCTTAAGACAGTCTGATATTGCTGTCAGATTGCCACCGGTAAGCCAAGTGGCTGCCAGCCACTGCCGTCCTCGTCTCGCGAAGCGCTTCAGTCGATCTTTGGCAATATGGGGAAGGAAGACCCCATTCGATGGCACGTGGTCAGTGCCAGATCTTAGCTGAACGTTGCCTCCCGTGAGATCAGCGGTGGCTAATAACGTTTTGTTGGTGTTGTTGGTTGACGCCCATGCGCCGCGACGCACATTGCCACAGCAGAGTGTGTGCGGGCTTCCACCAAGTGTGGCGGCAGGGCGGCTGCTCAAAGTAGTGATCTGCTTCCCGTCGTCCGGATCATCTCGCCGTGAGGTGGTGGGATCAGCAGGTACGGATTTCCAATTTGAACTGAAGCGAGCTGGTCTTTGGGGGCGAGGTTTTATTTGGCTGGGGCAGGGATATGCGTCGGCACCGTGCCGGTTGGGAAAGGTAGGGGTATTGGAAGGCGTTGTTGGTTCGCGTCGCGGTGGCGTTTCTTGATGTGGCGCGTGGTGAGGGTCGTGATCGACGCGTGTGGTTTTGATATCCGCAGTTTAGATAGATGATTTCTGCACCATCTTAGGAAATGCAGACGTATCTGAGGAAGCGGAGACGTTGCACAAGATTGATAATGTTTGGGACTGTGGGATTAATGAGGATTCTGTGACCGAGCCATTGGCGACGCGTTGCCCACGTGTGGGTGGCTGTGCCAGTTGCGGCTTGCTGAGTCTGAATCAACACAACCTAGTGTTGACTGACACTGGTCGAATATGAGAAGTCATTAAAGAATAGAACCATGTCGTCAATACACAGAAATAACCGGTATTTTGTTGGGGTCATTGTCTACCGAGTACCAACGATGCATCTCTGCCTGACTTTGGCTTTTCCCAGGTGATTGCCGTCTTGGTAGCGAAATAAATATTGAAGAACAACGCACCCTGATCGGCCCTCCAACAACAAATGTCTTGGGGGAGGAGTTTGATATCTGGCCGCTGGTGTCCTTTCGTTTAGAGGCTGAGCTGCTGAGATGATGTGTTGTCCTAGTTGACGTTGTTGAGTAGACAAGGCTCGGGCTCCTGTTCTGTTTCATTGGTTTTAGAGTATTGTGACGGATGAGCGGGAGGAGACGAGTAGAGGCAGTATGCATGGTGGTTATGGTGATGGGAGTTTGGATACGTGGATTTGCATGTTTGGGGGTTGATGTTTGTCCACAATCTATGTGAAGTACTCAACCACTTCTGGGAAGCATTTCTATGCCGGATCCATCTTCAACATTGCTGAAGAGTCTTAGATATAGTGCACGTCTTGGAGACTTTTCGTTCGAGACAATGGCTGGCGATGGAATGCAGCTCGCTGTATGAGGGTTTGGGTTTAAAAGTGAAGGTTGGAGCTATGATGCGTGGAGTGACAAGGCAATATAGCTTCTATGTTTCTCTCGGTTTAGTACTCGGGGTAGCGTTATTGGCATGAGCGTTGGGTTGTTAGTCCCTGGAAATGGGCAAGGCGCTGCGTTCGGGTTTCTTCCTGCGGCGCTGTCTTGGATTGCTCATGCTCGCGGAATACCTTCAGGATGACTCGAGTTGATTGAAGAGGGTTGAGAGGCTGGAATATGCTAGGTACATCTTATGACGCCAGAGAACAAGACGTTTGAAGGTTTTTTGACTTGCAAAACAATGAGGAATAGCAGCCATCATATTGTTGCCTATGTAGAGTAGTCTACTATTAGAGGGTGGTTTATATGCTATGGTGGAATATCCCGGTCAAATGAGGTGTTCCCATACAGATGTTGCCAGCTTGCCTGGTTGTATGTGCAAGGTTTCAAAGCCACGCTATGTACGACAGAAGATGGCCCGCCTGCAAAACAATCTGAGCATTGATTGTGGCTGTTCCAGTCACTTTCTACATGTAGACAAAAACTGTACCAAATTATAGCTGTTGTTTAGTGAAATGAGACCCTGTGATAAAGGCGCATAAGGGTTGATATCGTTGGTGTGTGAATACTCGCCAGTTGAATGAGTTCACTTCGAAAGATATGACGGTAAGAAGTGTTCCTGCCCACCGGCATAATCGAAGGCGTAAGCCTTTCCGTATTTCGGGAAGACTTTTACCACCGTACGCAAATGTTATTCTTGATTATTTGCTTGAGAGACTAAGATGTGTGATGTCGAAAAGATTCGCCCTGACTCTGTAAACGTGACTCCGTGCGTTCATAGCTTTTGCCTTTTTGTCGCTAGATCAACAAAATGACTAGGTATGGTTGTACTGGGAGGGGGCCGCTATAGTTTAGTCATTGAGCTTTCTCTAGCCCACTGGCCCTCAAAAGTTTCTTCGTCAGAGTTATCCAGCGGCCAAAGAGGTATACCTGGAGGCTGTGACCTACGGTACGGAGGCATAAATAAAATGTTGAAGGGGGAAAAGGGAGAGGGCGTGTTTGAGATGACTCTTCTTGGTCTGAGAGTAAGAGAACACAATGCAAGAATATGACGTTGGTGCTATTACAGACTCGACTTGACCGATTCTATTTATCTGATTTATTGAGACATTTTCTAGGTGGTCTCGACTAATGATGTCGCTTTATTTTGCAGCTTTCTCACTTGTGCATTAGAGTCTCACATTGCAGGGCTTTTGGAGACTCGATTTGAATACTTCACGACGAGTAATCATGGGGGCATAGGAAGATAAAGAGCGTAGTGGTTGTATTGCGTGAAGCGCTACTGACGTCGGGGACCTTAGAATAAGCACACATCGCGCGCACCGCTAGACCAGAATCCAAATCGTCAAACACATATAGAGAAGACAATTTTGGAACATATTGATATGCCAAAAGTCCTACTGGTGTCCGATGACCTCTTTCAGGTAACTGTCCTACTATGATATCCGTAATATATTACTAAGCTAGGTAGGCCAGTAGTCTATAAGAAATACAGTTAAAGTTTACGTATTAAAATAAGTAAGCTTTTAGGAATTTATATCTAAATTTTTAAAACTCTAATTAGGGGCGCTGTAGATTGAAGTTACTACTACATACCTATATTGCGATTTTAAGTTGCTTGCGTTTAGATGAGGTCTTAGGCCTGCAGGATGTAGGAGGTTACTATTAGATGAGCAAAACGCATCCCTACTTCAAGTTTCTTCTGAAATGTATTAGAGATAGGTGTTTATTTTGTTAACTAATACATCAATAGGTAGGAACTGCTGTTAAGCATTCAAATACTGCGCATAACAAGCAAGGCCATTAAGGGACAGGAGATTCCCACCGTAGCTTCATCCTATTCGCTGTGAAGCCTTGATAAGGAATGCCATTGGGCTATGTAAGTTCTATCAAACATGCTCGAGATCATCAGATCTCTGTGCAGCACTGTCCCATAAACTTTAGGAGCTCACGCAGACGCCAAGGCAGCTGCGGAACTCTTCCGGTCCGCAAAGCTCGTAATTCATTACCCGATCGGCGTGGCGCCTACTGTGGTGGCAAGTCCCTCCAAGCCTCTGTGTACCCGGCGGACCGCGCATACAGCGGACTGGACCTGGGGCCTCGAAAGCATTGACGGCCGTGTGTCGAATCTTTCTCCACACTCCCTCGCCCTTCAATTAGTTGCAAGACCTGTCCTCGTATTTTGTTTCATCAGTTCGTGGCACAGTGCCGTTGCCCGAGCCTGTTTGGTGCCGTGCCCATCTTCTCCAGACTCTCGCAAGCGTTGACCAATTGCTGGATGCATGGGCTAGCAAATAATACTTCTCTGCATGGTGTGGAGGGTGGGATGAACTTACACCTGATGGAGCATCAGTTCGGGATTTCAGGATTATACGGGATGATACGACGTACTTCGATCGGAGTCCGACCCCCGTGGATTCGATAAGATCCATACTAACCTTTCACGTGGGCACCCGCAAGAAAAGTCAACGGTTTGAAATGTCGTAGCGGAAAAGTAAATAGTCTATTAGCCAGTCAAAACCGGGCAAGGTTCTGTGAGAAACGTTTTGTCTACCTCTAGCCCGACTATCTTCATGACTGCAAAGTCGCATTGGACCCCATAGTGGTGTTAGAATACTGCAACGCCCACTTCCCCGTTTCATACACGTCAAAGCTTTCCTCCTTAGACGGGTCTGCGTTCATCTTCTGCGCCTTCACCCGCCAGATGTAGCTTCCAGCCGGGATAAAAGTCTTATTCGCATCAGAACCGTCCCAGTACCAGTTGCTCGCACGACCCCAAACAGCATCCGATGTCGTCTGCCATGACTTGGCGACTTCCTTTCCGGAGTCGGCATCCACGATGTAGATGCTCAAGTTCCGTGTTTGAACGAAGAGCGCGATCCAGACTCCGGGAAACATGTTGTCGGCAAAAGATGCGGGGACATCTTTGCTGGTGTCCAGGGTGCAAGTGAAGACGCGGCCCTCTTCCATGCGCACCGGCGATGAAGATGTCATGTTCCACATCATGAGGTATGATGTATCCCGCTTGATAATGGGGAGTGTTGCAAGCGGAGCGCCGAAGCCAGTGTAGGGGAGGGTCAGGTTGTTCACGTCGGCTAAGCCCTCTGCCTCGATGGCCACATAGCCGCCAAAGAAGGACACACGTGTCGCAGCTTCAGGAAGATTCGGCTCCTTGGTGAGTGCAACGGAGACAGTCGATGATTTACCAGGCTCAACCTTGATGGTCGCTGGGGTGACGCTGACGTCGGCGTAAACTGCAGTGGCTTCGCCCTTAGTGAAGTTGTAGCCATTGGCTTGCTTGAGAATGTAGCCGGATGCTGCACCGACATGGCTCAAGTGGTACGTAATGGCCTTGGTTCCCGTGTTCTTAATGCTGAAGCTGAGTTCTTTGGGGCGGTTGGCCGTGTCGTTAAAGGAGAGCGCACCGGTGCTGAGCACTGTTGTGGAATGTACTGCGTTCCATGCGTCCAAAAAACCACCTCCTTGTTGGAACACGGGAGCCAGGAAGTCTGAGACCGCACCCTTGCCGTCGTTCCACTTGACCGGGCGAGCGGTGGTGGCAATCACAGCCTGGATCTCTTCGGGAGTGTAATCGGGGTGGTTCTGCCTCACGAGTCCGGCAACGCCGGCCTCGAATGGAACTGACTGACTGGTTCCTATTGCGGATTGTCAGTATTCAACCGCCAATCTTGAGAGCTGTTCAACTTACCACTCACGACGCCGTAGCCTCCGTACTTGCTAGGAAATGTACTGATGAGGTTGCCGCCAGGGGCAAGGACGAGGGGCATAGCGCCTCCAGTAAGGGTCGGGCCCCAGCTGGAGAAACTCGACGCAAAGTCGCCCGTGAGGTTGTTGACTTTGTTCTCAAGTTTAATGTTGGCAATTGAGGCCTCGTTGGCGAGATAAACCTTCGAGACAGGGTCTTTATGGAACGCGTTCAGTAGCTTGACACCAACGTCGTACTCTACTGTGGCGATGCCCTTGAGATTGGGATCCGAGCTGTCTTCGTAGAATCCGGGACCGTCTGCAACGGTCCAGTTTTTCGTGGCGTAGTAGATGATGTAGGGAATTCCCAAGGCCTTCGTAATGGAAGCGTCCGCACCACTGGCATCTGTCCAGCATTGCGAGAGCGAGGCGAGAATGACAGCATTTGAAAGATCAGTTGGCAGGTCTGTCGGACTCGGAAGTGGCTGACAGTCAGTAGGGGCATCAACTTCCTTGTTCGGGGACCAGATGGTTAACTGGTTGTTCGCAGGAAGATCATATGGCAGACCAGGAACGAATCGGATCTCTCCACCATCGGTACCAGAGGTCCAGTTTCCTTGCCAGGTGAGATATGGGGTGACGGTGTTGTCCGTGGAGCCGACGGATGTGATAGCATCGGCCATGCCGGGACTGACGCCTGAAAAGACTCCGGGGCCTCCGTTGCCGCTTGGAAGAGAGACATATGTACCATTCTTAAAGAGTCGCGTGGCTACAGCAGACCAGGGATCTTGTAGTTGTTAGCACTGACGAGTCAACTAGAGCCTTCAAGAACAACTTTACCTTCAGGAAAGGCTTGACCACCACCAAAAGAGCAAGAGATAGCGTCAACACCTCGATCAGCAGCCTCCAGAAAAGAGTTGATCAACATATCGTTAGTGCTGCCTCCGTTGCAAGGCTGAATGCGATAAAGCTCGTAGGTTGCATCAGGTGCCACGCCGAGAACACCGTAGCGAGCTTCGTCCCCCTTGGCAGCAATGACACCCAGAACGTGAGTGCCGTGAAAAGAGCAGTTGTCACGGACATCATTGTCGTTGTCCGTCAGATCATGCGCGTAACCAATGTCAACCTTGCTGAGGCCCGGGACGTCTACGTCGAAGCCACTGTCAATAACAGCGATGCGCACGCCTTTGCCGGTAAAGTTGGCTGCGTGAAGCTTGGCGACGCCAGTGTCAACGTGTGTGGATAGAGTGTCGACTGCTTCATCCCTGGCATGGAGCTGTGGCAGGTCACGCTTGACGTATGTTCCAAAATCACGGCCAATGCGTCTGTCGTTGTAGAGAGTTGGCTGAATGTTGATAACCGGCCAAGCCTTCTTAACTCCGTCGATACCCTGAACAGTCGCAAGAACAGACTTTTGGGCGACTTTGTCGTTATTGCATTCTAGGTTGAAGGAGGCCCCCTGAAACACGGCGTGAGTGAAGTAGTATCGCTTTGATGCGGTGCAATCTATGCCAGAACTAGCGAGTGAAGTCTGGACTTGGTTGTTCAAGTTGTCGGCGGTCTACTGCAGAGTTAGACCTATCCCAAGTTTTATGAAAATAATTCCAAGTGTTTATCCTACCAACTGAGTTGATCCGTCAAATTCAACCACGAACGCATCCTTGTAAGCAGCAGCCGCCAGAAGAGGAAGGCAAGCCGCGATGGCGGCTTGCGTAAAGAGGGACTTCATCCGGGGCTGAGAACGAGTGTGAGAGTCAGAGAAATGACAGCTGAGGCTGATGGCCAGGATCTTCGACAGCCAAGCACAGGACAACAGGTGATTTTGTACAAGATGCTGAGACTGACTCGTGCAACTATCACGAACCCCCTAGCGCAGGGGCCAATACGATCGCTCTCGCATATTTCTCTAGTTTTCCCATTGGTCGAACTCTAACATATTGGTTACAATTACCGGACCATCCGTGATAGGTCTCTACCGGATTTAGTGGATACAAAGCAGTTAATATGGGATGAACTACGCCCGAGAATTCGGGCCAGTCGGATTATGCTTATGGTCAAGTGCTGAGTGGCATAAAGACGGACAAATGCCCTCCCATTGTCCGCGCACATCGTGCTATTTCCTCGGGTACTTCAAATAGCTTATGAACCAATACCTTATGACAAGAACGACGCCTCAAAGACTGGGATCGCAAGCGTATCTCTCCAACGACTCCTCAGAGCAAACGTACCCCGGCCACGGCGCGTCCCACGGCCCCTCAGCAGTCTCATAGTTGTGATACTCCGGGGTTGAGGTCCAGCGAAACAGGTCTTCCATCGCCGACGCGACGCGGATCAATCGCGCCTCAGAATATTGCCGCCCGTAGATGCAAATACCAAAAGCGGCGCCGTAACCGCTCTGACCGATTGGCACCGACGCAACGGGATATCCAGCATACGAAGGGATCGAGGCACAAGCGTTATCGTGGCCACCAGATGGATCGTTCGGCACCAGTAAGCCGTCAAGTTCAATCACAGTGCCGTTATCGAGGATGTACGCATGTCCGCCGTCAATGACCTCGCGAGCGGTCCTCCGGCCCCAACCGAAGGCTTTCCAGAACTCGTCGCCCATGGTTCCATTCGTTGCGATGGCGTTGTCGTAGAAATCTTGTCCTGAAACCGTGTTGTACCACCAGGTACTGTTGCCAAGGGCGCCAGTAGTGTCGTTGTGTGCATCATTCCATGCTGCCATTTCTGCGAGACTGCTCATTCCATGTCGCTCGTCAGATTCAGGGAATGTCCAGTTTTGGAGAAATTCGCCATATGCCACAGCAAGAAGAGTGTTATAGGCGATGAGTTGGCCATATTCATCAGGCACATCAGCTGGCTGACCAAAGCCGTACTTGTTTGCCACGTTCTCAATGTTAGGAATATCCTAGGTATCACATTAGCTGGGGCGATGACGCAGACTGAGAGAGGGCCTACGGTGATATTATAAATCTCGGCTCCAGCAGCTCTCAAGTCATGAACGCGGCTCTCATATGCCTCTCGCTGGCCCGGCGAGTTTATGGCCTAGGATCACATAAGTCAGCGTTGTAACGACAGTAACTGTGGGAACATACGCCAATCGTGGACCAATATGGATTCCACGGAAGACCGAGTTTCATGCCTTTAAGAGAACTCTGATCGGTCACTTCAGCGGCATATCCGTTTTTAGGAAAAGTCCCAAGAGCGTCGAATGTTAGATTGTCGAAACGATCGGGTCCGGCCATGATGTCGAGAAGAACTGCAACATCACGCATCGAGCGAGCCATGGGTCCAGGCGTGTCGTGGTAGAAGCTTCCAGGGACAACACCATGGCGGGAAACCAGCCCAGGAGTAGTCTTGATAGTGTAAAGCCCCAGTAGCGCAGCAGGGTGAACCAAGGAGCTTAGTTGCAGGTGTCAGTATGCGAATGTTCAATTGCAGCCCGATGGAATCTTGGAAACTCACCCGTGAGTTTCAGTTCCTAGGGCAATAGCCACCTGGTTGCTTCTGACCGAGACTGTAGAGCCACCACTACTCCCGGACGTAGGCTGAGTGAGGTTAAATGGGTTTCTTGTCTGCCCCACGCGAGTTGAATAGCCATCGGAGAAGTTTGTGAGTGCCCGGTGGTCAGCGGCCTCTGAGAGAGCCGTGTGCCCGAGTAGAACGCCACCTGCTTGTCGAATCTTGGACACAATAGTAGCTTCAGATGAGTATCTTCCACCCAGCAACACAAGACCGCCTTCGCTCGTGTTGTGTTTATCGTCGGTGTAGATGTTATCTTTGACCATGAATGGAATACCATGTAACGGGCCCCTGATCCCCTTGGTGTTTCGCTCATCGTCCAAGCTAGCGGCGATGGCCGGGGCGTCTGGGTTCACCTCACTAACAGAACGAAGGACTGCATTTGTTTGCTCAATACGAGCTACATAGCAGCTTACTAGGTCCTTACTTGTGAGATTTCCCAGAGTCATCCAGCGCTGAAGAGTGCCGATCGTCGCGTCTTCGATGTCGATTCCCTTGCAAAGGGGCACTATTTCAGTCCGGTTAGAGCAAGATCAACAAGTTAACGAGACACGTACTGGGGAACGGCGAGTCTTCGCCACGCGACTCATGGATCAGCGAACATAGAGCCCCCGTGGCCAAGCTAGACGCTAGCACGGCGACTTTCACGAGCGATCCCATGCTGACAAAAGCCATTCCTCCAGCCTAACCTTGAATCAGACATCAAAAACACAATATGGCATCTATCCTATCGGGCATGACGATGTTCTCTCAGATTTATAAGTAATCCGCCAAGTCTTCTTCAAATTTGCCGCGGGCCTTATCAATGGTCATCACCTAGATAAGTTGCCGTCGCCGATAACATCGGCCCTGGTCCGGTTCCCTCGGTGAGAGAACTGATAAGGCTGCCGGCGCGGCATTCTGGTGGGGCCGGCCATCGGAGAGTCAACAAGCTTACCCTAACTTGTGTCTAGCCGGCGGCTACAGCTGCCGTTTCCGCGTTGGTCAGGGATCTTCATCCCTCCGGTATCTGTGGAGCCCCAGAAGTCGGACATAATCCCGATTTATTGTCATTGAAATGCGGAGCTTATCTGCAGTGGAGTTCTCTGGAAGGTGACACGCTTGACGCGAGAATCGTGATGGCCAAAAGCCTTTCCGCGCCGTCACAAATCTCGGTCTCTCATACCAAAATTTCACGGCCTCGGGTGAGCACCTCCAAATACCAGAATTAGTCCATGGATTGGGCAAATGCCTTCCGAGATCAAATTCAGTCTCTCCCAACAGCCCACTTCGTTGCGTCCTTCAGCCATGTAAACACCATTTCTGTTCCGTTCAAGACATTCCTTGCCATAAGACCCTTCTTCGGGTCTCTTTCGGGACCCGGGTCATTGAAAGTCTGCACCAAGCGCGTATTATTCTTGCCAACCTCTAGGATGGAGCCGCCCGGGACTCTGTCATCCTCGGCGCACCGAAGCATTGCCTCGGCGACCTCTTCCGGAGTTACCCAACCGTCCTGGCTCTCGTCCAAGTTGATAAGCTTCTCTGGATGCTCCGTCCATAGAGGCGTACGGACAACGCCAGGCGCGACGGCATTGATGCGGACTCCATCCGTTTCCTCCAGCCGAGCTAAACTCCGGACAAAGCCGGTGATGGCGAACTTGGACGCGGAGTAAAGTGGGGCGTTGATGTTCGGCACCTGACCCGCGACGGAAGAAATGTGGACAATTCGCTTGGGGTTGCCTGGTGAGGCCTTCGCAGCAAGAGGGAGCTTTGCGTCCGTGACTTCTCTTGGGTGAAGCCAGTAAGAGATCGCCAGCTGCGTGGCTCGAATCGGATGCGTGATGTTGATATCCAGCAGCTTGTAGTGTCCTCCGTTGACGCTGTCCTTGCTCTCTGATGACCCTGGAGGATGCCAAAAGTTCGACCAGTGCGGCTCATATACGCCTGCTCCAGGACAGAGAATGTCGAAATTTCCAAACTCGGCGAGAGTCACGTCGAACATATTTGAAAGCGCCGGCCACGAGGTGACATCAGTCTTGACGAAAATTGCTCGGGGATTGCTATTGTGCTTCGAAACCAGCTCTTCCGCTTCAGGTCTCAGAGCCAGGTCGGCAATTACGACATTGCAGCCGCGATTGAGAAGCAGCTCAGCAAAGGAAAAGTTGATACCTGTGTGCAGCGTCAGTGTCAACGCGTTCTTGGTGTCGATTTGTGATGGGACCGACCGGAGCCTGCTCCCGTGACGATCGCCGTCTTCCCAGACACGCCGAAAGGCGTGCTTTGCTTTGGTGTGTTGGCAGCCATAACGTATGTTGGTTCTTTTTAATACAATAAGATCACGGATTCTTGAATGTTGAAAGAATACTTAATCTGAAAGTTTTGAGATGACTGAAACTCTAAGTTGGAATGTCTCAACATAAAAAGGACCCTGGGCTGGGTTCCCCTCTCGCTCGGTTTTCTTGCCGTCCACTATCCGGGAAACTTGCCCTTTCAGATGACCAAGGGCGGGGTTCGATTTGCGTCTGTTTGAGGCTCTTATTGGACGGCTCTAAAAAGACGCCTTTCGGATCCCATTTCACCGAGTCGACAGGGCAGCTGAGACATATGTACGGCGAGTATCGCTCCAACGCCCCCACGATGCAGCTTGACGGGTGAGGGGAAGCTACCCCGCAACCCCGCAGCGAGACTGTTTGACCAGGATGGCCGGCGGGAAACTGTAACCCTCAAGCCTCGGAATAAGCGGGCATCATCAAAACAGGAAGCGAGGAAGAAAACAAAAGTTGGTATATTCGAATAAACCTCCGGATCTAAACACCTTGCGAACTCCGCTGGGTATCTGGTGTCATCAGCCGTTGAACGCTGTCAACTACGGAGCTAAGCTTTCCCAGAGAAACAACGGATGATGTCGTCGAAACTCGCGCAAACAGACCCAATGTTGACACCAATTGTTTGAAAATCGCTGCCTGATCAGGATGCAACTGAGCAAAGACTGCTGTAATGCAAAATGAGCTTACAGCGACTTGAACAAAGTGGCTAGGAAATATGATCTTTAGTTGCCATCGAGTAGACGCAGGTGGGGCATTTCAAACTTACCGGTTCATGCTGGTTGTGCTGGGATCCATATTGACAATGACGTTAAGAACCTCAGATGCGAATTGCGCAACAATATGCTCCGACTTGTCAAGAGAGATATCTGTCCCCGCTTTTTGAAAAAGTCGTCCGTGCGCGAAGAGAGCCATTTCGAAAAGAAACAACTTAGATGGGTAGCTGGAAACGGGAACCGACAACTTTGACGTGTCTGAGTGTGTACTGTTGGGTGTCCAAGCAAATATATGGTCTTCCCACCTCCTCGTCTCGAGCACTTCTGAGTTGAATCTTTGAAGAACCACAATCCATTTCTCGGCACGATCGCTCACTTTTGCACCTGAGTTCGGATCACGAACGTCCCCTGCCACGTGGAGATCTTCAGACATGCGAGAGCAGAGCTGGGATAGCCGGCAATGAGCGTGGAAATCTCGAAAAGTTGCAGTCACACCGGTTTTGTCGCATTCGGTCAGCGGGTTATGGTCAATGAAGGCGTCGCTCAATGACTGCATGCTCGTGGTGTTAGAAAGTAGATATGCATTTTTTTCACAATCTCCAGAAGACTCGACGGCAAATACTGACAGAAAATTGTCCCGAACGCATTCTGAATGCCTTTTCGATGCAGTATAGAAGCCAGAAGCCTTGTCGAAGTTGATCGATCTCGCTGTCAGTCTGACATAATTGACGGATCGCAGTCATGCTGTTGAGTCTCAAGGCCTGAGCGCAGGAGACGCAAAGACCCAACACGCATGAAGTTTGCTCTACTCTATATTGCAGTGTGGCGATAAGCTTCAAAATTGGAACATTAGCTCATACTGTTTCAGATGCTGCTCAAAAGAAACTCACCGTCGTGAGTAAAGCCTGTGAGACAATTAGACCCGGGACAGCATCGGAGTTCGAGGTTACAATTAGGTACCTTGAAGACCAAGATTGATGGCCTGGCAACAAACATCTTCTCCATTGCCAACAAGGCCTCCTGGTAATGTGAACTCCCGCCAGTATCGTTGCTAGTTGTCGGGCTGGAGCGACTGCTCTTTGAATAGTTGAGATTGCCGATAGCCATGGACGCAAAAACCAGAGCTCTCTTAGCAGGATCTGTGACACCCTCTAGGATAACCTCCTGGTAAAGACGAGATACTTCAATTTCCGAAACATAAATGGCTCCCCTAAGTCGAATTAGAAGTGAGCACTTCAAATCTGAAGACGAGACGTACAGGTATGGCTGAGAAAGAAACGCTGCGCGATGTCTGGTCAGTACAATGCTGAGGAAGAGAAGATCTTGAATCGTTACCTTGGATGAACTGAAAGTGGGTATCGACATGGGGCGAAGGTATGCCCATATCGTCGAACAGGTTGAGATATTCCTGAGTCGCAAAACACTCCTCAACAACTTCAAGCAGACGTGCGATGAGTTCACTGGACGTTCCATCGAGGTTTCTCCGTCTATTTAGGAACAGTTTTACCATATCAAGAGTGAGACTGGGAAGATGGCGTGGGGCTTAAAGACGATTTAGCGAATGTTCTCCCTGAGGATATGGCCCAGACCCACAGTTTGAAGACGCTGGCAAGGTGACAGCGTGATTAGCCTCGAAGGCATCAAGTTGCTGTGACGACATGTCGAAGTCCACCCAGTTTACAGGCGACAGTTCACAGAAAGATGCCGATGGATTTGCTGCTTGATCCTGTACATAAGAACCGGATGTCCAACCATTTTCTAGCGTTTCGGTTCCAGGGCTCGTAGTCATATCAATGTTGCTCAGAATTCCAATGTTCTCTGCAGAGCTGAACGACCTATTTCCTAGGGAAACCCAGATATCATCCTGGGGCGCAAAAGAATGAGAAACCGTGGTATTTTCAAGAAGCTGGTCGATTCCAGAGAGCGATGAAGGAGTAGAAGAACTCGCTGCATAGATGACGTGATCCGCTGCCGTCGAAGTTACTATTGGGTGTGACGCATGAGCGTTCAAGTCGTCAAATGATTGTCTTGCTCTAATGGATGAGCTTTGGCCTAAACGTCGGTTATTATCGGTAGTCAACGTTGAAGAAGATGGCTGCTTATTACTGCTTTGGCTCGATCGGCCCCTTTTCTTCGGGGTCAAATAGACACAATAAGATGCGGAGGACTATAATCAGTCAGAAAGGTCGACTGCATTCGCAAAAGCTACACAGGTAATGCTTACGAGGCACTTTTCGCAGCTTGGCCTGCCTCCATCGCCTGGAATTTGTAAGAAGACATCCAAGGTATCCATCGAAGATTCTGAGCAGCTTGACGTACACTTTCGCTTTCGGATTTTGCATGTCTCGCATGCGCCTGGCCGGCGCTTATACACTCGCCCTCCCGCTTCAACTGAGTTTGTTGTGGTTGGTGGGGACATGGCATGAGAGCCTGGTTAAAAACGCGTCGGCTCAATTCCTCTTCGCAAAGATCATTAAATCCGAGGACTGCGACGTTGAAATTGAGGGGCTCCAAATGAACTCTTTTGAACCATCCAACGGTCGTATGATGCGGCTGGTGACCTCCGGGCCGTATTACCCGAGTAGGGTCGCTGAGTGCCACTTGCGAGTGACATTCTGGGTCAATCCTATGAAGGAATCCTTGCGTGGCGAATGAAACAAAAGCTCATGGGTCTCGCTCTCGCCTTGCGCGCAACATCACAAGTGCCTTTGGAGGGTGCTGTAAAACCTAGTATTGAATACGTCTTTAGTGCTAGGTTTATGGATGAAGCAGCCAGTCGGAACTGAGGCCCGTTGTTCTTTGGGAATTCTGCCCTTACCTTGAATAACCTTGAAAGCTTTATGCATCGATGATTCTAAACCCACTAGATCTAGTCAGCGGATGGCTTCTGGACGACACTTGGGACCAAGGAATTGGCGCCCGCATCCCGTCTCGGGGCTAGCCCCACAACCCGCAGTCATTGCGAATATCATTGATGAAGAAAGTCGATGGTCTGATCATATTAAAGGTTGTCGATCGTTGTGGTTGCTCACCTGGGTACTGTTTCAGCCGAGGGCGCTGTTCACTTGATGCGCCCTATGCGATCCGCCTCGTCGACGTTGATGAGCATTTAGCTGATCATTCGAAATTTCATCTGCCCAGAGGCCAATGCGGATAATTTTAGACATGAACCAGTTCGGGGATTAACTTCGGCTCCAGCCTCAACCCCATAATTCGGCCGTGAGAGGAGCCGTAATGAACTTTGCTTATTGAGAGATTCCATCCAGCTTCAAACCGTTCCTCAACTTCGTTAGGTACGCGCAGTTATTCTGATTCACTAAGTGGATATGGCTAGGTAATCGCCTGGGTCCGAATTCAAAGTTGCCTGGACCCTGAATGGGCTCTGGACAGCTCGGAAGTCCGAGGTTCACGAGATTGGGATGAGTGGCTTTCATGTCAACGCTAGGTAACTCAATGGCTGGTGACAGTGTGCAAATTATTGGCTGAGAGGCAGTGGGTCGACTGACTTGCCGTGTTTTCTATCCGAAAGACCTCAAAACAGAATTAAGCCTCCCGCTGGGATCTGAACCTGGATTCACAATGTCAAAGGTTAAGCTGACTCGGTCGTGGGGTTGGCAACTTTGCACCTTAAAAAGGTCAGTGCAGGAACTAGCATCCTTGTCATGCAACTACCCCTCACCAACAGCTTTTCGTAGACGACTGATTTTTAAACTTTGACGATTGCTTTGCTTTTGGAAATAAGGTGCCATCGTGGCGTGATCTCATCCTATGTGATTATCGCTGTGAACGCCTTTGCTGTGCCAAGATCATCAGCGTTGCTGTCAGAAAAGACGTTGACCATATCAACATCAGCCCTACCTGAGCACCCAACGTCTTCAGGTCCCTGATTCAGGAGCTGAGTCTTATCCCGCTTTTCTAAGAAGTTGGACTGAAGGGCCGCGTAAACCCAGTTCCCCCGTCCCTCATTGTGGCCCGCGCGGGGAAGCATTCCGCGGAACATCAGTTCGGTCTGTCCCTTAACTTTTGAGGACTACCCTGCCGGCAGGCAAGCGACCCCACATCAATCTGATATATCCTGTGAAAGTCGATATTCGACCTCTCGTCAAGACCATACGATAGCTTGCCTTGGGAAAGTGGCCGGTTCACCATGAGGCTATGCCTATCAACGTTCGAGAACACAAGGTGTCTTTCCGTTTTGGGGTCAAGTCCGGTCTTGGACCAGGGCTGGTCGTCGCTGGAATTTCCGGTGGCATCGGAAATGCGGTCTTACTTCTTACACTAGCGCTACTAGTGAATTGACGGGCGTCTATTCGTTGGCATTGCGGCCCGGAATTCCCGTATCAATACGTTCTTTAGCTGATACGACTCATGGAACCAGATGCCTTAACCACTCGAATGAGTCGCGACCCATCTCAGCTACGGATGACGATCGGTGGATGGTGCATTGTCATGATCACATGTTCTTTGTAATCAACCGTGATGATTGATAATTTCGGCGAAAATTTCTAATATCGTTGTACTACTTGTCTATGGTGGAAAAGCAATGCGGGAAGCGGACGGAAAAGCAGTAAACGAAGACCGAAAAGAATTTGGAAGATTGGTCCGTATGACACCCGAGTGGTCATCAACGAAGAGCATCAAGCCCGATCTGTGCATTGTCTACTACGTCGCAAATAGCCTTACGGAGTCCCCATCAGCCTCCCGTACCCGTTGTTTATTGAGCCTTCTGAATAGAAACCAGGCAAAGTGCGCGTATAACATGCACATAACGCAGAATCCAATACTGCTGCCGAGTCCGACCAAGAAACGTGGGCTGTCAGAATCAGGCCATAGGTAAGCCGTATAGATGTTTGCTGCGACTGCAGGAAAGTTGACCATAGCCATCGTAACAGCTTTCTTTTCGTGGGAATCAACGACATTAGCAGCAGCCCAGCCGAGAATAATGCTGCCTGTAGAGCATGAGCCAGCGGCGAACAAGAAGCAGGCGACATATCGGGGCGCCACACTTGTTGTTGCACAAGCTACAGCAAAGCAAAGCCGACCACAGCAAGGGCGTTGCCACCATAAATGTGCCAGGCGCGCTCGTCGAACCGTCCAGAGGACCAGGATAGAGCCAGTGCAAACATTGCGGCAAAGACGTATGGGGGTGATGTCAAGACCAGTGTGATGGTACGATCGTATCCACTGCTGGTTATCAGATAGGTGGACATGATTAGAATGGCGACTTGACACTTACAGGGTCTTGACAATCGTTGGGAAAATTTGATTGAAGGACATGGCTGAAAAATGCATATTTTGCATGAACATGAACAACTAAACCTGGTAGTCTTTCAAGGCGCTCATCAAGCCTTGGATCGGGGTCTCGTGCTTCAACTCGTTCATGTTGTCCTCTTCCAATCGCATCACGCTGCAGGCATTCTCCTCAGCCGTAAGCCAACGGGTCTTGCCAGGTGTATCTGGAAGCAGGAAAATGCCTCCAATCGCCGCTAGGAAGGTTGCTGATCCCTCGATTATGAAGAGCCTGAATATCGGTCAGCATTGAATCACAATCGTATATTGTTGAGTACTTACCATTGCCAGCCGTGCAGGCCTTTCATTCCATCAAGACCTGCAAAAATGCCCGCGGTGATCAGCCCTGAGAAGGCACTTGAGCTGAGCTGCCCGCAGTACAGTATGGCCAGGCGCGTCGCAAGCTGAAGTGGGTCAGAGTTTGGTCGGTAGAAGGCACAGACAATCTCTCACCTCGGACTTCGTATAAAATCGGCTCAACAGGTAGATGGCGCCTGGGTAAAAAGGAGCTTCGAACCACCCGAGCAAGAACCTCAGAACAAGGAGATGGACGTAGTTGTCTGCCATAGCCGTGAACGCGGAAACTATGGCCCAGCCACACATGCAAACACCCATGTATACAGACGGCCGAACTCGCGTCAAGATCATATTCGATGGGATGCCGGCGGTGAGATAGCCAACATACAGGATAGATATGCAGGTGTTGTACTGTGTACCTTGGAGGCTCAGATGGTCCGAAATCCCGTTGAATTTGGCTTGAGGCAGTCCATTCCGATCCCCTAGGAAGGTTAGTCCAGATCTCCGAAACATCAAGATCACAGGATCCGCTTGCAGTGGTTGAGGAAGTACAAGATGAAAAATACTGGCATCATGCGATAGTCCAATTTTCGCAACAAAGACCTCTGAGCGACAGGGTCTATGTTCGAAACCTGTGCGTTCCCCGGTTTCTCCTTGTCTTCGTGTTCAACCTCAATGGTTGAGGGTTTCGTCAGTTCAGCCATGATGTCCAAAATTGCAACGATTTTGGAGACACTGGCAACAGAATTGAGTGAGACCTTGGAATAGACGACATATATGTAGGTGCGCAGAGCCGCGAGCAAATAATTCTGAGATTGACCTTCGGAATGCCAAGATGGGGTTGGCCCATCCGTATCACGCCCCATCCCCTTGCTCCGTACCCCGTACCCCATACCCCACGCCCAATACCCAGCGATTGCTACGTCCGCACCACGGCGAGAAGGATCGGTCTATTCCCGCAGACCGCTTGTATCTCTAGCGTTGGTGGCGTGGTTCTTTATCAGATGCGGGTGCTCGCCGAAGGAGGAATTGCTGAAGGTGCTGGCTGTCCCTAATTGCATTATCTCATGATTTCCTCCCTTGTTACGTACCTAATAAGTAACAGGAGAGGTTTCAATGTCATATGTGGGTAATGAAAGCTTGATGCGGATTTAAATTGACCGGTTTGTCGTGAATAACCCAGGCACTGCCCAGCTGTTGATGGCTACTTGGCAGTGCCTACATTCCTCCCCCAAGAGCAAGGATGGCATCAGTTTTCATGCTCATAGTCTTTTTGACAATGACATCTCTCTCTTCGAGTCATCCTGTTCTTGAGATGGGGAAAAGAGCATCTGTCAACGTTTCTTTCGATGAGTTACCTCTTGAACCTTCCGACCCAAAGTATTCGGCCTGGGGACTTTGGGGCAAAAATGACCAGTTGGGTAGAATAAACCTCATCACTGCAGAGGTTACTCGTCAATCTGCTGTGTCAAATATCCGGACTGGGGAGGTGATTCCTCTGAAGTGGGTACCCGGTTCGCGAAGTCTGGAAGGCAAGGCTCACACCATGACAGCTTGCCACTGGATCAACCCCTGCGTCCCATGAATCCGGCGCGGGCGAAATTGAAGCACAATATAATTGTCAAGGAGGTTTCCAACGACGATGAGGTCAGCTGCATATACACCGGGCGTCACTAGAATATCTCTCCCTGACCTTTTAGATGTCCATCAACACCCAGGCTTCTACTCACTGGGATGGCCCACGGCATATGCCATACTTGGAGGGCAGAAAATTCTACAATCATATCACCCAAAACGACATATCGGGACCTTACAACAACACGCGCATTGGCATTCAGAGTATGTATAATGACGGCAATTGCTTGTGATTCTTGAGCTAAGTCTCGCAGACCTGGCTGAACGCCCCATTGCTTCCAGGGGTGTCCTTCTCGACTGGGCGGACTATGCCGCCGAAAAGAATATTTCTTACAACGCATTCGACAGTTTCGAAATTCCATATACAGATCTGCAGATAATTGCTGATTCACATGAAATCAAGTTTCAGGAAGGCGACATTTTACTCATTCGCAGCGGCTACCAGCTTCAGTATGAGGCGCTCAACGAGACGGAAAAAGACCAAATGGGTCTCCGAGAGGGTGCTGATCGCAAATACATGGGGGTGGCCGGAAGTGTTGACAGTGCTCGTTGGCACTGGGAGGCTGGATTCGCCGCTGTGGCCGGAGACACTAACGCGTATGAGTCGTGGCCTCCCGTCACTGAGGGTGGTAGACTGAAATGCACGAGGTATTTCTGTCAGGCTGGGGCATGCCCATCGGTGAGCAGTTCAGCCTTGAGGCGCTCTCCAAGAGATGCAAGGAATTGGACCGATGGACATTCTTTGTAACCAGCCAACCGCTCAACTTGCCCGGTGGAGTCGCGAGCCCCGCAGACATCATGGCCATTTTCTAGTGCGTGCATGTAATGCCCCCGGGGCACCCACGCGGCAGAATGCGGATGGCGCTTCTAGCTAGTCTAACAATGAAAATGAATTAGCAGTGCCGCGTAACCGTGCCAAGAACTCACATGTGACCGTTCATCGCTGACAGCAACCCTACGTGCTCTCCACTGCTTGCACCTAAATGCTAGCCTGTTCACCGGGTTCTACTCATTCACACCAGAAACACTGCTTTCGAATCATTGACACTGTTCATGTCACTGGAATTGTCTTAATGGAATCACCGCAGCGCCAAGTTTTACGTCCAACATGCGCAAGATGCCGAATGCGCAAAGTGAGGGTCAGTAACTCTTTATCCCACCGGCTGCTGAAGCTCACTTTTTTCCTCTCTCCTTTAGTGTGACGGACAAATGCCGAGGTGCGGTCCCTGTGAGCAAGCCAACGTGGACTGTTTGGTAGCCGGTGTGTCGAGTTCGAGCCCCTACAATCGAAGGTACGATACAGCCCCCTCAGTTGCAAATGTGTATCTGATCTTGTGCAAGTTATGTTGAGTCCTTTCAAGAAAGGGTTCGCGAGCTCCAGAAACAAGAGCAAGAGGTCAAAGCCCTCCTAGATAGTAAGCGCAAGGAAGGTGGGCGCCCGATGGCTGCTGAAGATCTCAGTCCCGGCAATCATGATATGAGAAGCCACTGGCCTGATGCATCACCAAATGAGATCGGTGCTCCCACAAATGAACACGGTATGGGGTACTTCATCACGTACCCAGAAGCATCCTCAGAGACGTTAAGAACAGTTCAGATTCATTGCCCTCATATTCGCGAAAATCAAGACAGAGGTAGCAAAGTCGAGTGGGACACTTAGCTGGCCTCCGAGTTACCATCGGAACACGACAGCTTCTACAACATCGAATTCATTGTCAAGTTTGTCACCGACTATGATAGACTCATTGTTTGAGACCTACACGAGAAGGTCACTCTCCCGGTACCCGTACATCGAAGTACATGTGGTGGAGGGTCTGAGAATTAAAGCTCTTCAAACTATTGCTTCTCCAGAGACGAGCATTTCTCCAGAGGAATCATTTCGCGCGTATGCCATCATGGCCACTGGAGCGGTTTATCGGAACCAGGAACTATGCGTTCAAAACATCAAAAACGACGAACAGGGTCTTGTAAGCCCTAATGACCTTTTTGCTGTCGCAATGCGAGACATAAGCTAAGTCAACCTTCTTCACGGCATCGCGGGTATACAGAATCTTCTTCTCATCACCCGCTATCGTCTGTTCCAAGCAATTGGCGTTAGTCTTTGGGACCTGACTTTCCTCTGTCTCAGAGCATGCGTCGCCTGCAATTTTCATCTTCGACCGATGCAACGCGTGCCCGCATTCGAGGAACAGATGCAACGCCGCGTATTTTGGCAGTGCTACGGTGTTGACAGATACGTGAGCACGACTCTCGGCAGACCACTCGGGATTGCAGATGACGATATAACGGTTGCGCTTCCAGCAAACCTGGACGATGCAGACTTGAAGGACGCTCAAGTCTTACTACCATATGCGTCACTGGACGAGCTCGTTCAAAACAGAAACCCGTCGAATACTTTGACAAAGATGTCATTAGCAATCTCGCATTTTCAGCTCCGACAAATAAGTTCCCGGGCTTTCCGCGATTTCGGAAGGCTAAGGCATGTCGTCACCAAACACAATCACCCTAGCGCCGATGATTCAGGTCGCAAGAGCGTGACAATCAAGACGGAGGTCTGGAAGCTATACTATAATCATCTCAAAGAACTCTTAGACTGGAAGTCTCGAAGCAGACAGTATCAACAAAAACGTATCGGATCAACGTCAAACGACAGCAGTTTCTTGAATGATGGAAGATGGATTGACCTTCATTTTCACCAAGAACAGCTCTTTCTTATCTGTCTATCTATGAAATCCACGCCGGCCATCTCTGAGTTCATTGAGCCGATTGATCTCATCGATGAGCTATATGACGCGGGTAGCAACGTCATAACTCTCTATTCAGAGTTGGCCGGAGACGCCAAAGTCGAACCCACCGCGGGAAGGCTTTATCGAGTTCTCACAGCCGGGTTCTCAATCCTTTACACCATAATTATGGAATTCCAGACTCGATCAGACGGGTCAACACGAAAAGATGGGACACCAAGTTTATACAAGGAACCGTCGCCTCGTGGAAGACTTGTCGAGTGCAAGGCAATGTTGAGACTGTGCACCAGAACAATGAGCCGCATGGCCGAACAAGTCACTTCTCAACAACTGATCCCAAAGTACGTGGGCTACTTCGACCTGCTTTGCCGCGAAGTTCTTAGAGTCGTCTCCAGAGAGGGCGAAGTATACAGCGGTCGACAGCTCACAGCTACATCGGCAAACGGATGAAATGCAGCTCAGCTCAATTCAAATGAGACGTATCCTATAGAGGTCTCACCGGGATGCTTCTCAGACGACTTAATCACAGCACAACTTGCTTGCCATCTGCCCACCGAACAGCTGCAACCCTGCTACTGTGCCGTCTATGAGGACCCTCAGGCCCAACCAGCCGGTTCAGTCCCTGCCACCTGGCTCAATGCAACGCATAATGGAGTGGGCTTTGATGGAAGCGATTTTGATTTAGGTTCATTTGTGGCAGAGTGGAACGACTCTACTGTTTGGGAAGCCTTGTTTGGAGACTGTCAGAGTCAAGCAGACACCAACTTCATTCCGATGTAGCCAACAAGACATGAAACAGGCGAATCTCTTGATCTGATTCCAGTCTGATGCATGACACGAATCGTGACACTCCGCGATGCAGGCCCGGCTGGGAGGCTCGACTATCGTGATATCGGTTCTGTATCGAATGAGCTGCCTGCAACGCTATCTTCTCGTCTTCAAATATCGGTAAAGGGACGCGGGTAGTCTGCCGTTCCATTTTACCTGTGCTGTAGTGGTTTCCGTTCTTCGTTATGGCGTACAAATGCAAGACTGCATCAAATCTTGACTTGTGTAATGCCAAGCCCTTGAAGTCTATGCATACTCGTGACAGGTATTGTGAGCACTTATCCAGCGCCTCCGAGAGAGGGGCACTCAGCTCCTCGTTTTGGGACATCGTGTCTAATACTCTCGTGCTTTTCAGACACAACATGCCAGCCCTGTAGACCATCATGCCTTTGATCCAAGAGACCCCGGGCTCCTCCTCATGTAAAAGCCGCCGGAGTAACATGGTGGACACAAATAGGCAATATTTTTCAAGTGTAGTAGATGCTACTGCTGTGTTTCTCAACATTAGAGAGACCATATCGTAGAGGTATTCTTGGTCGAGCAACCGCTACACCTCTGTTGAACAATTCGCGGGCTGAGAGCTCCTAAGATGACTGATCGAGTGGGCCAAAGGCATGATAGAGCTTTCGCACAGAGGCTCCGTGAAACTATCCGCCAAGTGCAGACTATGAGCAACCCAGTACTTCCAGACATCACCTTCAACTTCCCCTGAAGCCACAGTGAAGGTTTGAGAAGACTGCTAGTATTAGCTGTGACCCGCAGACTTGCAGCTGATTCTGCGTTCTCACCTGATGTGGAAATTCACTGCCAGTCAGGCTGGATACTCTGGATAAGGCGCGGCAAACCATCTGTTCCAGCATGTATGTACAAAGAACGGCTCGTTTAGTGCTGATTGGGGGTTCTGGGACGTCTGATGGAGGGCACGAATTATGTTCGCATCCTATGCTGATTGTGACGGCAAGTCCAATCAGATGCCACGTGCAACCTACTGAAGGCCGGCTCATGCTGTATATAGCCAAAAGTAGTAGTGTCCTGACTTGATCCCAGCTTTGTGAATGTTTGAAGATCTCCTCTAGATGACTGAGGGCCAGAAGGCAGAGGTTGCCTTCAATCTGGGTGGCAAATGAAATCCGGTGACCTTCGATGGCAATACCAATGGCAAGAACGCAGATGGTATGCTTTCTTGTAGGTCGCAAGAAATGTTGCGCCCTCCATGATAATAAACTTTTCAATCATGGCTGGCACGGCAAACTGATCGGAGTTCATACTTTGGGGATGGAAACATGATCGCAGATGAGACGAGCTAATTGGGTCACTCCCATCTGCGGACAGAATCGCGTAAATCACCGATATCGTACTGAACAAGCCGCTTTCGCTTCGTTCGTTCATTCTGCTGAGCGAGACTACTGTGTTCGCACTCACTGGGCAGCTTGGGTGGTCCTTTAATTCTCCTGGAGCACTGGGGAGATCATTTGCAGTCCTGACGTGTGGCGCTAAACCTGAATCCATTGACATGGTTGCTGTTGGCGTGTTGGCTGGGCCTGTACCCATCGGCTGTGAATGTTCGGCCTGTGTGGAGAGTGACTCAAGCTCGGCTCGTTGCTTCTGAATGGATTGCTCCAAGGCCTTGACCTTTGATCTGAGAAGCTCAACAAATCTGTGTCTAAGTCAGTCATGTCCGCGGGTCTGGTGTGGATGGTGAGCGGATAGTACCCTTTCGAAACCCGCTGGCGCTTCTGCCTGGAACAAGACTGCAAATCCAGCACATCCGGCACACCGCACTCTCGGCCTGTCTTCGCACAATATCCGCAACAGGGTAACATGCGGTCACACTTCGGATTGACGTCAGCTATTGGCCCTCCTAGAATGGTTGCTCAGGAGTCAGGGGCTTCGATACCTTTCTCTTGCCCTTCGTACATGGGTCACACGCCACCGGCATTCTAGCCTGCGGGGACCCGCTCCCTTCACTCATTGTGCCGTGGAAGAGTTTTGCGGTGTGTCCTCTGAAATCGATGGATGATACATGTAGGAGGGAAAGATGCTCAGCAACGAAGATAGCTGGACATCTGCGTCCGCACCTGTTACTAGCAATGAGGTTTGCGGAGCCGGTGGGATGTGCGGGGTTATCGGTCTAGGTGGGCCTAGTTGCTCAACCACTGCTTGTTCTTCCGTCACCTCAATGCGGGACATAGCCGAGATGTATCTAATAACTTGACGGATGTATTTGCGGACATTTTCCGAGCGCAAATCACTTTGCGGATTACAACCGAAGCCTGCCAGCTCCGTCTCATGCGACTCTGTTGGTCAACTTACATTCCACAATGCTACGTTCATTCTCGACCATGTTCCAGTGTCCGTCAACCTAGGTTTTATTATGCCCACATCCTCATACCCTGATGTGTGAAGATCGCTCTTACGGAAAATCTCTTCATGTCTCATTTGGTTGGTTGTTAACTACTGCGGAAAATTTCCCTCGCATCAGTTATTCGGCATGGTCAGATTCTCAAAGCAAGCGGACGAAATCCGCATTCTCACGGCTAATGCCATGTTGGGGTGAGACATCACCTGTCTGTTTATAGCAATGACACTAACACCGAAGATCAAAGATACGGATACAAGTCCGATCACTTCTGGTTCGGAATTCATGAGTACCGCCCTGATGCTATTGTTATCGACTCTGGCAGCACGGATGGCGGGCCATTCAAACTGGGCATGGGCCGAAAGACAGTTGCCGATGAATCATACATCCGCGACCTAACGCCATACATCACAGCCTGTGCCCACTATGGCATGAAGCTCCTCATTAGCAGTGCCGGTGGTGACGGCAGCGACAAGCACGTTGCTGAAATTCTCGCTATCGTCAATAAGATTGTTGAGGACAACGGCTTCAAGTTCAAAGTTGCAACAATTGGTGCCGCGGTTCCCAAGGACCTCATTCGGCAGAAGCCGAAAGACGGAAAAATCAGCCCCTGTGGTCCAGTTCCCCCTCTCACTCATGAGGATATTGACTCAGCCGTTGATGTCGTCGCCCAGATGGGACCTGAGCCGTAAGTTAAATCTAAATCAATCTGAGCAGAGCTCTCACACCTTACCTTCAGGTTCATCAAAGCTCTTGAAGAAGAAAAGCCAGATATCATTGTTGCAGGCCGCGCATATGATCCTTCGCAATTCGCGGCGTTTTGCATGAACCTCGGTGTTGAGCGAGCCCCTGCGTTCCATCTGGGGAAGATTCTCGAGTGCGGCGGCCAGTGTGCTGTACCTAAAGGTCGCTCGATGATTGCTACAATTCGGAAAGATTCTTTTGACCTTACGCCCTTGAACCCTATTGAGAGATGCACCCCACTCTCAGTAGCAGCACACTCACTCTATGAAAAAACAAGGCCAGACCAGCTTCCTGGCCCGGGAGGAGTGCTTCATCTTGATCAAGCGCAGTACAAAGTGCTAGAAGATGGTCGAACGACCCGCTGCTGGGGATCCCGCTTCGTTCCAACTCCGACTTATCAAATCAAGCTTGAGGGTGTGTCCCTTGTAGGGCATCGGGCGATTTTTATTGGTGGCTTCCGGGACCCCATACTCATCTCCCAGTTGGACGGCTTCCTCGAGAGCCGGGTGCGGAACTACACCCGAGGACTGTTCCCAGAGCTCGATAAATCCGACGATTGTCGCCTAATCTTCCACGTTTATGGTCGGAATGCCATCATGGGACCTTTGGAGCCGAACTCTGAGCCTGCTCACGAAGTCGGCGTGCTCGGGGAAGTCGTCGCCCCTACAGCAGCGAAGGCCATGGCTATTTGCAACAGTGCCCGAGTCTCCTGCCTCCATTTCTACTACCCTGGCATTCTTGCGACTACCGGAAATTTCGCAAGCCCGCTGAGTCCACACGAGCAAGACGCAGGTGCCGTTTTCAAATTCAGTCTGTATCACTTGATGGAGATCGACGATCCGACTGACCCAACCATCTTTCCGATCAAATCATCTACGGCCGGCACAGGCACGTTTGTGAAGGACGAAAACTTTGGCAAGCAGTTCTTCAACCTCGACGACTTTCTGAACATCTCCCCGGAAGAGATCAAGACCAAATCCGTTCCGACCGGTCCTGCCACAATGAGAGACGTGGCAAGCGTTGTGCGGTCCAAGAACAGCGGGCCTTTTGAGTTGACGTTTGACATTATGTTTGACGATAAAAAGCACTATCAGCGTGTCAAGGGGGCCAATGTTCTTACTAACGAGACCATCAAGAAGTTATATCAGATACAGGATGAAGACATTGTTGTCAACATGTATTTCGATCCGGCGCTGGCATGGAAGTGTACTATCAGACGGCCATGGGCACAAGGAAGTGTAGGGGAGCGCGATACTTTGGGAACTGCACAGCACGCACCATTGTTGTCCGTTGCTGTGCCTGCTGTTGGGGCCTAGTTTCTCCTGATGTAGTCACATGTGTCAAAAAGAAATCCTAATGAGAAGACCCTAAAACCTTGCCGCAATCTTCCACCCAACTGCTAGGACTCGTACGGAGGCGTAGCAGATGAAAGCCAGGATGTAGGAAGCCCCAGAGAACATGATCAAGCCGTTCCAATTCTGGCCGTCCTTCCCCGACTGCAAGATGGCGCCTCCAATGGGGAGACTGCTCAGCGCTCCAAAACTTGCCATCATCATCGCCGTTGACAGATACCGTCCGTAATCTCGCGCGTCACATAGTTGCCCAAGACAAACCGGGACAAGACCCAAGTTGCTGCCGCTTGCAAAACCGAACAAAGCAACAAAGGCGAGGAGCATGGGTTGAGACCCTTTAGACGGCAGCCACAGACCAAAGACAGTGATGAAGCACATGGCAATGGTGATGAGAATGACGTTGAAACGGCCGTACTTGTCGGCAACAAGGCCCGGTAGAAAACGCCCAACCGCGGAGCCAGCGTTCAGAATCGAGAGGATCGTGTAGGAGTGGACAGTACTCTTCTGTGTGCTTGCTGCGTATGAGATGATGTAGGTGATAGGCACAAAAAGACCCCCCCATTCCATGAAGAAAATGCCGACCGCCGAGAGGGTGAACTTCACATTCCGAAAAACGCTGAAGTCTGGCCAGATAGAAGTTGGTCCGTCCTTCTTCGGAAGCCGAGACCGGATGAACAATGTCGCAGGGATCGTGAGCCCAAGAAGGATGAATCCCAGAATCCTTGCTGTCGGGGCGAAGCCGAGTGTGGGAAAGAGGTTCTGGAGCAAGATGGGATATACGATTCCGCCAATCGATCCGGCAGTCGCGGCAACACCAGTCGCAAAACCACGGCGGTCGTCAAAGAAGTGGGCAATGGCGCCGTATGACGGGGAGTTGAGCAGAGCGCCGCCCAAACCACCAAGGATCGAGTAAGCAAGTAGAATCTGATAGTACTCTAAAGGCCCAAGGTCAGTCAGCCATCCCATTAATGCCTTCTTCGGTTGGCTATACGAACCTTTACACAGGCTCAGCAAGAGAAGACTTGTTGAGATACACAATCCGCCGGCAACGACGAGCCCACGGGGGCCATAGGCGTCAAATAATGGCCCGACTTGAATGCCGACGAAGAAGACGATGAAAAGGTACAGACTGAAGATCCAACCGATCTCCGAGGGCGAGTGGTCAGCTAACTGATGTTCTGAGAAATATGACTCGAAGACCGCGGCGGAGTTGATGAGACCGAAAACAGAAAGCATAGCGCAGAACGATCCGAACACCACTAGCCACGCACTGAGACCGCCTTCAGGGAAGGTCAGTTCTGTGACGCTGGATGCATCCTGTCCTCCATAGTGACTTCTATCCCTTTCCCTCGATCTTGATCTTTCTTCGTCGTATGACGTTGTCTCTTCGTACCTGATGGCCGATGTCGCCGATGAGCCCGGGGTGTTGAGGAGGAGGTCTCCACCGCTGTTCTGACATCTTGTGTCTGACGCAGTGCAAGTTGGGCTTAATGGGCCAGGCGAGAGCGGGATTGGTGAAGTGCGTATCGAAAGAAGCGGTAAAGACAGTTGGCCGAGTATCACGGATATTTGCTCAGCTAATGCAGACAGCCCTTTTCGAAATAGTCCGAGATGGGGGTTGCTGAAGATGTCGCTTTGCAGGTGAACTTTTACAAGCAGGGTGAACAACAAAAGCTTGTAAGTGTAAGAAAATGGAGTTCATAAAACTCCGATTTTGAAGTTAGCCTAATAGTTCATCGGGTCCACCTGCACGTGCTGTAGGTCAATCCAAGAGACGCGGGAGGAATCCATCGATCTCCGGCTGTCGCTTTGTTTTTGCCATTCCCGGCGAACTCGTTACGGCTAGCTTCTCCGCAAGACAATCTCGGAGCGGAGCTCCCAAAGCATGCTGATTGGTGAGAGCGGCGCTCAAGTTGTGTGTCCAGGCTGCAAAGCCGGCTTTATGATGATGAATTCGAAGTCAGGTTGAACGTTTATTGAGAAGGTGTACAACTTCATTCATCATCTTCAAGAAATCCATCTCACAATTACCGGTATGATTCTGCGGTGGAGTGAATTTGCAGAACGACAGCAGCAAGATGGAAGCCCCACATGGTCAAATTTATCAGCTCATCACCTTCGAGACCTTTGTCCGTCTAAATCCGTACATAACCGATGTGAGCGCAGAGCCCGGGATATCATCGCCAGCTGAGAACATGTTTGTTGAGCAAAATGTAAGATGCAACTACGATGTTAGCAAACTTCGCGTAATTGCTCTCGCATACGAGTCTGGCTCAACTACTGGGATGTATAATGAGTACAGACTTCGACAACGGCAACGGCGACAATGCAATACTTCAACAATTGGATATCAAGAATATGAAAAAGAAGAACGCAGCAAGAAAAGAACATTAAGCATGTTCAGAGGAGGTACTCGGCAAACCCATTCCAAATAGCCAAGCTTTCGAGTGTATTATGCGCTGAAATCACCAACCGACTTCCGAGAAATGCAACTGTTCCATGTCGCATCGGCGGTTCAGGACCGAGGCCGCAATGTTTTCAACACTCAGAGTGTCATTGCAATGGGTATGTATCCAATCTTTGGGACCAAATATATCTTCTCAGGCTTCAGAGGTGAGCGTGTTGAAGATACAAAGTTACTTAACACACCTATCAGCACAAATAGCATGGCGAGTTGGCAACAGGCATTGTTTCAGGAAAGGTTAGATAAAAAATGGAAACCCATTTGGGTAGCGCAGAGAAGAGAAGGGGAAAAGCTAAATATGCAATGTCAGGTTGAAATGGTGCACATGAAAGCCACAGGCTCCAAGAATAGCAAACATGGGGAAGCAAGACATAACAGCACTGGCATCACGAGCAGAGAGCACCCGATTATTGAAGAAGATTCTCAAATTCTGGGTAAACTAGAAAAGAAGTATGTCCGTGAAGAGTCAAAAGTGTACTAAAACCAGAGTAAAAGTTTCCCACCCAAAAACTCCAAGCCGATTTCAACCCCTCTTTCATAAAAAAGAACAAAGAAAAAAAGAAGGCATAAGGTATCTATTTCTTGACCTTGAGGTCGAAGCGGTCCAGGTTCATGACCTTGTCCCACGCCGCGACGAAGTCCTTGACGAACTTCTCCTTGGCGTCAGACATGGCGTACACCTCGGCAATGGCGCGCAGCTCGGCGTGCGATCCGAACACGAGGTCGGCGCGGGTAGCGGTCCAGCGCTGCTCCTTGGTCTTGCGGTCGGTGCCAACCCAGGCCTCGCCGTCCTCGGCGCTCTTGGCCCAGACGGTGGAGATGTCGAGCAGGCTGACGAAGAAGTTGTTGTTGAGCTGGCCCTTGGTCGAGGTCAGGACGCCGGTGTTGGAGCCGTCGAAGACGGCGCCGAGGGAGCGCAGACCGCCGACGAGGACGGTCAGCTCGGGGGCGGAGAGGGTCAGCTGCGCGGCCTTGTCGACGAGGATCTCCTCGGTGCGCGCGCGGGCGGTGCCGCGGCCGTAGTTGCGGAAGCCGTCGGCCTGGGGCTCGAGGTAGCCGAAGGCGCGGACGTCGGTCTGCTCCTGGGTAGCGTCGACACGGCCGGCGGAGAAGGGGACGGTGACGTCGACGCCGGCGTCCTTGGCGCCCTTCTCGACGGCGACGACACCGCCGAGGACGATCAGGTCAGCGAGGGAGACCTTCTTGGCGCCGGTGTTGAAGCTGGTCTGGATGGCCTTGAGGGCGTCGAGGACCTCCTTGAGCTGGGTCGGGTTGTTGGAGACCCAGTTGACCTGGGGCTCGAGGGCGATGCGAGCGCCGTTGGCGCCGCCGCGCTTGTCGGAGTGGCGGTAGGTGGAGGCGGAGGCCCAGGCGACGGAGGCGTACTTGGAAACGTCGAAGCCCGGGGCGGCGAGGATCTCAGCCTTCAGCTTGGAGATGTCGGCATCGTCAATGAGGTCGCCCTCGCGGGCGGGGAGAGGGTCCTGCCAGGGGAAGGTCTCCTTGGGGATCTCAGGGCCGAGGTAACGGGAGACGGGGCCGAGGTCGCGGTGGAGGAGCTTGAACCAGGCCTTGGCGAAGGCGTCGGCGAGCTCGTTGGGGTGGTCGAGCCAGCGCTTGGTGATGTTGAGGTAGGTCGGGTCGTTGATGAGGGCCAGGTCGGAGGTGAGCATGGTCGCCTTGCGGAACTTGGTCGAGTCGAAAGGGTCGGGGTAGTCGAGGGTGCCGTTGGCAGCCTCCCATTGGTGAGCACCAGCGGGAGACTCGACGAGGACCCATTTGTTGTGCAGAAGAGACTCCAAGTAACCGTTGGACCACCTGCAGGTACATGGGTTAGCATTTGTGTGTGTGTGTGTGTGTGTGGTTGTATGCATGTGTGTGTATCACTGCATAATCACCCGACGGGGGCCAAAAATAGATTTTCACGCCGCCTCTTTTGCCTCCCTGCAAGTCTCTCTCAACGTCTCTTCAAGACCTTCTCAAACTGACCGGTCCGGCATATGAGAAAAGGCCCCAAATATTGAGCCAAGAAGAGGGGGAAAGGCAACTCCGACATGGGGGATATGCAGAGGTCATTTCATTTTTCGTCACTTACTTGGTGGGGGTCTTGGTCCAGACGACCTCAAGACCACTGGTCATCTGGTTAGGACCGTTGCCATCGCCGACCTTGTTGTGCCAGCCAAGGCCCATCTCGCCAATGTCAGCAGCTTCGGGCTCAGGGCCAATGTTGTCTGTGGGATTTCAATCATCAGCAGATGCTCACGGCACAAAGGAGCGGTGAAGCGGTGGGAACAGCCTTTCACTAGCTCCGGAACGAGCACGGGAAGAGAGAGCAAACTAACCACTCTTGACGGCACCGTGCGTCTTGCCGAAGGCGTGTCCACCGGCAATGAGAGCGACCGTCTCCTCATCGTTCATACCCATGCGGTCGAACGCGACGCGGATGTCCTTGGCCGAGGCGGCGGGGTCGGAAGAGCCATCGGGGCCCTCGGGGTTGACGTAGATGAGGCCCATGTGGGTGGCTCCCAGAGGCTTCTCGAGCTTGTCGGCGCGCTCGTTGATGTCGGTGCTGCCGTTGTAGCGGACGTCGTTGCCCTTGGGGACGAAGGTCGTCTCGCCGCCCCAGTAGACGGACTCATCGGACTGCCAGGTGTCGGGGCGACCGCCGGCGAAGCCAATGGGCGCGAAACCCATGGACTCGAGGGCGACGTTGCCCGTCAGGAGGTACAGGTCTGCCCATGAGATCTTGTTGCCGTACTTTTGCTTGATGGGCCCTATCAGAGGAGATGAAATTGTCAGTCTCGGTAGAGCAAACAAATGCACTCATCACAGAGTAGCATCGGGGGCCAGAGTTTCTCCACCAGCGAGACATCCCGTTGTGCCTCCACATCCGCATCCCAGCCACCCGTGCGGCAGCGTGCGCCGTGATGTGGCGAGTGAGTCGATGATGTGCACGAACAGGGATTCCCGCCTCGGGGGTGGCTCCGGCCAGCGAGTGAGGGACCAGGGATTTGCGACTTACACAGCAGGCGGCGCGCCTTGTCGAGGTTCTGGTTGTCGGGCCAGGAGTTGAGTGGAGCGAAGCGTTGCTGGCCCTGCAAGAGAGAGAAATCCAATATTAGTAAACAGCGATGGACGAGACAAATAAAAGTGATGCGACCGTGTGATAAGATGCAAGGCAGAGGCAGAGGCAGGGTCCGCTTGTGTGCAGTGCGTGTGGAGCAGAGGACTCAAGGAGATGCCTTAGCAGCTCTTGGCTCTCGTCCGGGATAGGACGAAATCTTCCGGGTAGCCAATTGATCTCCCGCGCGAGGCAAGAAAAAGGAAGGAAACACAGAAGGTGAAAATTTGTGAAATGAGCCAACGAAGTCCGATGTAAACAACGGACAGGGGCACACAAGAGGGGAATTTGGAATCAGGAAAGATGGGGCGCCCATCCGGGGCTCATCGGAGGGCGGGGCGGGGGCAGAGCGAGGAGGTGACGAAGGAGAGAAGACCGAAAAGAAACGGCTTACCATTCCACCGCCACCGCGGCCGTCGATGGCGCGATAGGTGCCGGCGCTATGCCAGGCCATGCGGATGAAGAGACCGCCGTAGTGGCCAAAGTCGGCAGGCCACCACTCTTGGGAGTCGGTCATGAGGTCGGTGAGATCCTTCTTGAGAGCCGCGTCTGTGGTCCTTGTTAGTGTCGTGTTCTTTGCTCAAGAGTCATGATGAAGCTTCAACATACAATCAAGAGAGTTGAAAGCTGCTGTGTAGTCAAAGTCGCCGCCGTACGGGTTCGTCGCGGGCTGGAACTGACGAAGAACGTCGAGTCTCAGTTGGCAGGGCCACCAGTCGTGACTGCGAGTGCCGCCGCCAGCCTGGTTGCTGATGGTCGAGCATCTTCCAAAGCCCTCGGCGGTGGCTCTCTTGGGCAGAGAGCTGTCGACGCCGCCGTCGCGTTTGGCGAAGGGGCATCCCTCACCGGCGACGGCCGGCAGGATGGTTGAGGCTGTCAACAGCCAGTTTGACAGTTTGGCGTGCATGGTGAAGAATGTCTCTTGCTTCTGGGACCTAAGGCAAGCTCCAAAAAGAAAAGAGCAAGTGAACCGCCGAGATCAAGTAGTCGGATCGAGACTTGGTGTGAGACTCAGAAGACGACGACTGTTGAGTTGATCCGGGAGATTGCTCAGAAACACGAACTCTGGAGATGGGACGAACCCAGGCATATGTATGAAACCCGGATGCAGTCGCCACAACTCTCGTTCAAAGGCAACAAGGGACCAAGAAGGGAGTGGGTTTCCTCTGTTCCTCTTCGTGGTCGGTGACCCTTTGTCACTCACGTGGGAATATTTTGGTTCCAGTGAGATCCACGATTAGTAACAGTGCAAAGTACCAAGGCCGAGTCTGAGCCGCGATGTCTTGTCCTTCCCCAAGGCCTAGCTGCGCAGTACGTGAGTACCCAGTCTGACGGGGGCTTGGTAATAAGCTTCCTACAACGGCAGTCATGTCGGTATTGCCCTCTCCCAAGGCTGCAACCCCAATCACAAGAAGGACCAAGACCTGGCGAAACCACAAAAAGTTGTTTAGCGGATATCCTTTCAGCAGGTGCTAGACGGGTCTTTGCCAAGTAGTCGAAAGGAACCCCTGTGTAATCCCTAGGAAAGGCGCTGCATGGTATATACAAGTGACATGGGCGTGGCAGGGACATGCAGGGTTTCGATCCAAAATAAGCGCTTCATCAGTGTACCGCATTGTACAATGTCCTTTGATTGGGATGGGCGACACTCGCCAGCGAATACTATGTGCTACACAGGAACGCCCCGGTTTTGGAGCCCCCGCTTTACACACTTTTTGGGAGGGGATTGTCGCTAGCCGAAGGGCCATCTGGATGAAACCTACGCCGATTGCCTATGGAGTTGGACGAGTGTGCGCCGGGGTGGCCATGGCAGGGCCGGGAATGAGCTGGGATGAGGCCGTCCACCCGTCCGTAACAGGCATAACGTCACAAATCCGGGGAGCTATCGTGACCTGTGCGATGCGGGCCGGTGCCAAGTCACTGGAAGAGTAAGGTGGTAGCTGGGCCAATGGCGACCAATTATGACATGACAGTTTCCAAGCGGGCACTCTTCGTCCACTCTCTTCTTGGCTGAGTGACTGAGCGACTGTTAAGCGACTCCAGTCCAAGAGTCCACTCCTGAATATAATAAAGTTTGGGGCCCCTATACCGACTCGTGCCATTGGGCCATTAGGCCGTTTGGTCCTTGGGAATTCACATTATTGCCTTGTAAAGACGAATAGAAGGCCCCCGTTGTCGGATCATTACCCAGCTGTGCGGAGGAACCCGCGCGCAGCGGCGTAATTGAAACCTCCGTCATCCTCGACTACAGATGCATCTTGGCAAATAAGCTGTAAGGCCCCCCTACCGCGAAGAAGAGTTGAAGAGGAGAACCCTGCTGGCCACGCTGATTTGCAAGTAGGTACAAACAAGTACCTGCCAGCCTGCCCGGGCTTCTGGCGTCCCAAGAGCTCAATCACGCACGCATGCTACTGTTTGCTCTACACTAGCAGCAGTAAGGTTAGGTTTCTCCCCTGATCGAGGATCGAAAGAGGGAGAGGGAGGGCAGCTGGCCGCGGCCGACACACACACACTCAAGACAGACACATGGGACGAAGGAAGCTTTTTCATCAATCGTGCATTGACTCAGCCCTATATCCATCACCTGTAGTTGGAGAAGGTTGGAGGCCCTGTGGCTTGGAGGAGCACCCCCGCGCGCGGGCGAGCCGCCGCCAACCGTCCATCCGCAGCCGGACTTGGACGGTTTTGACAGGTTTGCGAAACGGCGTGGGATGCGCGTAGGTTTCCCTCCCTCTTGGGTTTCTGCCCGCAGGCCACCCCAAACCATCCCCCAAATGGAAGTTACCTTGTTTCCATGCAGCTAGACCTGTCGGCCGAAAATCCTGCGACCTCGGGTATGCCCGGTTAAGGATGGTAGATGGGCGACAGACGGGCGACCAGACCCTGAGCGCAGCACTGCATGTTGTGAGCGGGCTGATTGCGCTGTCGCCGACCAGGACGTTGCAGTAAGCAGAAAAAAACAGACAAGATAATAACTACAAAATTACTACATTACAAAGCAAAGGAGCGCAAGATACAGAGTACATAGCCCGCGAGTAATAGTCCGTACAGCCACGACAGCTATAGCCCGCCAAGAGCCTTGGCACGGTGGCTGCTCATCACATGCAGACTTGTCACTTGCGCTGTCCCCTGCTGGTGGACGCAAATAAGGTCAGCTCAGAAACGCTGCGCGACTGCAAATCTGACGTTGGTGACTGGCTGGCGACGGGATGTGATGACTTGCGAAGCGCATGTGTGTGCTACCCTGCTTGCGTGTTGCCGCCTGGCTTTGCTCTGCGTCGCGCAGCACTATTTCTCTGGGCAAGTTGAATTTTTGGAATATGCAACGTGCATCCCTGCGACCGTCATCTTGGGCCAACGTGGGTGATGTGGTCTCGGCCGACACCAGACCAACCCACTTGCCGATGTTCCTATTGGCATCGGACCATCTTGGTCTCGGCATCTAAACATTCACCAAGTTCCAACGCCAACGACGGGAAATATGTCCGAATTTGTTCGTTGGAGCCGCCCGTCGTTGCCCTGGGCATGCCCGTCAAGGGATGGTTGACAGACAAGCGCCCCCCAAGTCTCAACTTCTCTGGCGGCGTGGGTGCGCGTGGGTGGTCCGGTGTTGATGGCAGACTTTCTGCTGTGTTGCAAAGCATGGGATTCTGGTGCAATGCGCGTGAGGGGAGAAATTTCAATCCAGCGTTTGGGCCAATTTCGCCATTTCATCTCACACCCTCACATGCCCAAACTTACCCAATGATGAATCATACAGGTCCGCCCCTCTTTCACTATCGTTAACGCAAACCTTCAGACGACACCCGATTATAAACCATAACAATCCTACTGGCCGCTTCCAGCTGTTGCATGCCGTGCTCTCCGACGGAAATGAATCAAGCCACCACTCTGGCAATTGACTTTGAGAGGGCAGGCACAGAATCGCGGTTCTGACTTGCAGGCAACCGAGGCGGGCTGAGCTTGATCCGGTTAAGGTGGTTGCCTCCATGTGACGGGTTTGGTAGGTTGCATAGCGTTATTCGTTCTCGTGTACTTTATTTCGGCTCCGAAACTCTGTGCTGATAGTCTGGAACCGAGGGGGTAGCGCGATGGTGCTCTGGAAGTACTATGCCTCCGGGGATGATATTTGCTCTTTCATGCGGTCGCGCGAGATACAGTTTGGATCGGAAGGGGCAAGCCGTTCGTTGACATGAACCGGTCGCGTCCGCATCCGTCTCGGACCCCGACGGGGATGTTGGGCGGGTTCCGAGGAGCGTCTGGTCCGTGATGTGAGGACCGTGACTTGGGGGGCACACATTCCATCAAGACGGCCATGAAACGACGACCGCAGCGTTGTGAAGTGAGACGGTAAGCATGCACCGTTGGACTCTGAAGATGAGTTCGTGTATGAGTTCGTGATACTTGCGGTGAGTCGAAGCCCAAAGGCTATGAGAAGAGGTGTACGGTTTCAGCTGCACTGCATCGAGATTCTCATGGCTTTACGACACGTGACATTATTCTCATTAACACAACCGCTGCACTAGTCAGTTGAACCGCTCAGTTTGCATTGTTGCGACGCCTCAGATCTAGTTTGTTGAACTTCTATAGCCCTCATTCATTGCTGAGAGAGTCTTCACTCTCCAGTCCGAGACTGTCGCGAACTTAAACGACCCAGCGAGTCAGAGGATTGTAAAAATTTCCCATTGGCTACCGTCGTAAGCCTCGTTCAGGAGTCGCCTCTAGCCGGTGGGCGGCCGCGCCGTTGGAATGCCGTTGGCGCAGCCAATTACCGGCATTGGGGCGCAGAAACCGGTTAGTCGTTAGCGTTAGAATCAAGGTAGCCTACGAAACTGGAGACTTGTTGCATCTGCTCATATCAACATGTTTTGTCAGTTCGGAAAGGAATGGATCCAGGTCTCACGCACATGTAAGATTCCGCCGAAGCTTTAAGCCACACTATTCCGCTTGGAAGAAAGGGCATGTGTTCTGCTCTTTTCAAAAAACCAATCGCAGCGTATGCATTTGTCATAGTAAATGTTTTGGAATCAGCTTGGAAGCGTGACCTCCTTGGTGTAAGCTAAAGTGGCAATGCAGATGCAGACACGTATTAGCCAGATTGTTATTTTCAAATATTCTTGGTAAGACGGGACTAGGTGTCAACAAACCGACTATTCCGTCCTCATTCTTTCCTTCATGCTTTCTACTGCAGTGCTTTTTTGCTGTTATCTTGATCATGTCCGAATTATCAGCGTTGTGTCTATTTTCCAACTATCAATGTCATCCTCAAAGCCAACCACGTGGATGCAAAAGCAAGGCTCTCTCCGAACTCCCTACAACTTCGTTCATCCTTCTTCAACTAGCGCAATTCAACCCACCTTTCTTTACTCTTCCATGCAAGCCGCAGATAGTCTATCTAGGCAGTTAGTAAATGGATTGCGGGGTTCGGCTGCGTCCCGCGCGCTTCTCTCACTCAGCTTGCCAAGCGAGCCTAGCGCGACAGCTTAAAGCTGAGCTCAGCTTTACGAAATCACCGCAGCACCAACTGCCGGTGCCGTCTCTTCCGTACCAAAATCACCGACTGCCTAGAGCATGTTGAGAATCCATAGCTCCGACTGCCCACCGCAATACCCCAGGCCCCACATCGCCCCGGAGCCGATAAAACACACCAAAGGAGAGTTCGTCCGTCCGTCCGTCGTCCACCGGCCCGGGGCGCTGGGCAGGCCAACGCTAGATCCCACCTGTCCCGAGTCATGTGGCTGGTGGAAACCAACAAAGCGGGCCGCAGCAGCCCCTTAAACAATGCAGCAAACGTCGTTTATGTCTTCTATCTTAATAATAACAACCAACATGTTTCATCCGAATTGAATAGCGGCTATAATCATTCTAAAACAGGGCAGAGTTGCACATGGGATGACTCGCTGCCACCCAGTCCCTTGGCCCACGCTTTTCAGGGGGGCATATTTCCAGCCTTATTCTCATTGATATTGATAATCGCATCTTTTGCCCGTAAATAGACGTTTGCCAAGACACACATAGCCACGATTTGTCATTGAGGAATTCTTGGATCTTGAAGAAATGGCATTGCAGACCTTTGTTACCGATTAAATCATCGGCTCTTGGGACTTGTTTTACAAATATCACTTGTTTCCTTTTTTCTCTTCTCCCTTCAACTTTCCCCTGCCCCTGAGCGCAGGCCACGTTCCAGACCGTCAACAAGCCTTCGTGCGAGGCGCGCGGCTTCTCCTGTTCGACCCCTTTCAGCCTCCTCCTCGAAGCTGCACCGCTCGGTCCACCAGTCCAACCATGTCTCCGCCCTTGCGCCTTCTTTCGCGCGAAAGAGGCCGACGCTGATGTCGATGACGTCGGGACGCCATTTGTCGTGCCAAAAGACCGTCGCACCGCATTTTCCACAGAACTCCCGAAGGACACCGGGAGAGGAGCCGTACGTTTGCAGGATGCCTGAAGGCAGGGCGTTAAAGTCGAGAGGCATGACGGCCTGCCGGCCATCGGGGCTGGGGACGTGGAAGAAGATGTTGCTGCGCGGGACAAAGGCCCACGTCTGGATCTCGAAGCCGGTGATGAGGCGGCAGGAGCGGCATGCGCAGGTTCCTGCGAGGTATTTCGTCCCGTCGGCGCGAATCCACCACTTGTCCTTTTTGGCGTTGCCCATGAACTCAGCAGAGTGCGAGCAGGCGGCGTATTGCAGGTCGGGGTAGCCAGAGTGCGGAACATAGCTCTTTTCGTCGGGACGGGTGATGTGGAAGCTGACCGTGCCACAAGCGCATGAGGCTGGCATCGATTCTGGGCTTAGAAGGGACGGCACTGAAGGCAGCATCTCTTTCGAGCCGTTATCGCCGTTGTGTTGAAGTATTTCCATTGTTTGCCCGTCGATCTCCGAAAGCCATACCGAAATGCCACCGTCCTTTGTGTCGGGCACCGAGGTATGCCGGACAAAGACCGCATCTCCGTTGGCACCGTTCCCGGTGGCATCGTTAATGACACCCGTAGCAGCCTCCCATATGACAGCTATGACACCAACGCGGCTTCGAAAGACGTGGCAACCGCAGGTCGAGCAGAAGTACCTCGTCCATCCCTCAGCACCTTCATGCTTCGTGAGACCTTTAGAGACATCGGGTTGCTCAATCGGGTAGTAAGACGTGCAAAGAACACCGCTGGAGTGGCGGTCGACATCGCTGTGATTGATTGACAGCTTCACGGGCCCTGTCTCTGAACATCGCGCCTTAACTTGTTGCGCAGTTGCCCCGCAAAGGCAAGAAATGCTCAATGTCGATACCATGTTGCTATGAGATGAAGAAGCCTGAAGAGACAACAGGCCATCAGGGTTGAACACAATGTATTTAATAGTTCATCGATCTCACGATAAATTCGTCTTATCTTGAACGTCACCAGACTTGCTCCCGACGATCCCCGCACCGGCGGGGTTGGGAAGTAAGCTTCGGGCCAACCGGAGCCGAACCGTCCAGCCGGAAGTGGAGAATTTCCCGAAGTTTCGGCGAAAATAATGCCCCACAACGATCGGATCCGCCCCGCCCTAGGGCGTGCTGGCCGGAAATACGGGTGATGCGCCGAAGCTATGCATTTGGGCCAATGATGTGCCGGGATTGGTTTCAGGCTTGGAGAAAAAAGTTGGAGGCGTAGCGGAATGTCGCTCGAACGGATTCTCGGTGTGGCTGATGTTCATGGAATCAAGGTGAGGAAAAGCTTTACCGAGAGAGTTGGCTTGTGGCGCTGAAGCACTTGTTCCGGGTATGCAGACGCGAAGGGAATAATCTGTCGCTATAGAAATACCAAGAAAGCCTCGTCCAGATAGAATGAACCAAATGGTTCCTATTGTGATGCTAATCTTCGAAGCCGTATATTATTAAGTTCCATATTTGCGTTCTCCTAAATCCTGCAAGAGACGCCGCATCTGAGTTCGTCCACGATGGCTGTGCTAGCCTCAGATAACACTGCCGACACTCCGCTAGCGCACTTAGGATTGCTTGCATTCATTCTTGGGGGAAGTAAAATCCGTGTTTCGCCATAAATCCGAGCTTTATGCTGACATCCAAACCCAGACTTCAGCGTGGACGCTGTGGAGCGTCGTCTACAACCTATTCTTCCACCCACTCGCTCGCTTTCCAGGGCCCATTCTCGCTCGAATATCACCGCTTCCGTATGTAATTGCCCTGCTCCGTGGACGCATCCCGTTCTGGGTGAAGGCATGCCACGACAAATATGGCCCCGTCGTCCGCGTCTCGCCCAACGAGCTCTCTTTCGACAATGAAGCTGCATGGAAGGATATTTACGGAAGTCGACCTGGCCACAAGAACTTCCACAAGGACCCCATACATGTGGGAAGTATCCAATCGGTGCCTGGTGTATCCACGATTACCATGGCCAACGACGCGGACCACGCGCGGCAGCGTAGGGCGCTTTCGCATGCATTCTCCACCAAGGCTTTGTTGGAGCAGGAGTACATTGTAAAGTCGTACATCGACGTGTTCTCGCTGAAGATGAGGGAGTCTGCCAAGCTCGGAAAGCCTGTGAACGTCGTTGATTGGTTCGCATACACAACGTTCGATATTATCGGAGATATGGCTTTGGGAGAGCCATTCGGGTGCTTGTCAAGCGGTGGGTCTTAAATCGACTATCGTTTTTCATGACTTGCTTCTAACGGTGCATGGTATAGAGGATTTTCATTTCTGGGTACCGCTCATCAGCTCATCCATCAAGGCGGGTGCCTTTGAACAGGCTACAAGACGAATCGCTGAAGCGGACGGCTACTCCCAAAGGCAACTTCTGAAGTTGATACCTGGGCGCATTCGAACTACCCGGATACAACACCTCGAGTATAGTAGGGAAAAGATCCTAAAGTAGGTACATTGTGGATGAGTTATTACAACAGAATGCTGATAACTCCATTGTTAGACGCATGGCTCAGTCTGGGTCAGATCATAAAGACTTTCTTTACTACTTGCTTAAGCAACAGGAAAGTGGGTCTATCAATGAGAACGAGGTTATTGTCAATGGTGCACTCTTCATGTAAGTTGTTTGATCGCAGGAACCCAGAAGTGCCCAGTATTGAGTCGAACAGGGCTGACAACCTCACAGAATTGCTGGGACAGAAACAACAGCAGGCTTCCTTGCGGGGCTTTTCAACCAACTTCTGCGGCATCCACGAGTTTTACACAAGCTGACTGACGAGATACGGTCGAACTTTCAATCCGACGCTGACATTAACTTCGAGGATTTGGTCAAATTGCCTTATCTGAGTGCGGTGATTGATGAAGGCCTGAGAGTCTTCCCATCTGCACCGATTGGGTTTGTGAGGACAGTGCCACAAGGAGGTGATACCGTTGACGGGGAGTTCATACCAGAAGGCGTATGTCATTGCTCAGACTTGCAATGGAAGTCATGAACTGATTTTCTGGCTGACATCGTTTTGGCAGACAACTGTTTCTGTGCCAATGTGGGGTGCCACGCATAGCGAACGCAACTTCAAAGAACCCTACAAATTTCTGCCCGAGCGCTGGCTAGATAAAGAGAACAGCACCGACAAGTTTAGTGCATCAAATGCATTCTCTCTTGGGCCACGAGGCTGTATTGGACGCAAGTAAGCTACTCTTAGAATTTCCTCATCGAAGCCTTTTGCTGACCAAAGCCAAGCCTTTCGTACATGGAGATGCGTCTAATCATTGGCAAATTGTTGTGGCACAACGACATCCAATTTCACGGAAGTAACGATGCGTGGAATCCTGAAAAGGACTATCCCGGACTAACGGTGTACAATAATTGGATGAAACCGGGACTGTGGGTTAAGTTGACACCCAGACAGGGCTAAAGTCTTCGTGTTTGCCCCGTTTCCTGTTCATCGGCGGGCTAGATAGGATCAACTCATTCTGTTGTTAAACTGTGGTATCATTGAGGCTACGTTCTTCCGTGATGTTGAGACCTGTATCTCAAAGTTTGGCAAAGACAAGACCGTTGACCAAGCGACTTGAACGAAGTAGGCTCGTGATAATGTCAACCTCATTTCATAAAGAGGGCAGATGTGCAAGAATTTTCCGACTTATGATCTAGGTTCCTCATTGACAGCATTACCAAGTCCCGATGATAGTTGTGACAGTGAATTGCGCATGATTCAAGGACCCGGGGCCGTCGTCCGGAACATGTCGGCAGCAGACCGAGAGAGTGGGGCCGAGTAGCAAAATGCAACGCTTTAGTTGACTTGCACCATCGACTCGACAATGACGTGCTTGATCGAAGGATGATAATGGTCAGATTCAAGCTCTTGATACGTCCGCCACCAGCGGAGCTTCAGTCTCTTATCGGAAATGTGTGGATGCTCCAATTGAAAAAACTCTTGATCTCTGCACCTTGGCGCATCATTCTGGAAAATATCGCCAGCCACCGCAATCGTTCGCTCTCGGCGTTGATGATGTGCTCAAACAGGGCTTGCTGCATGACCGATAAATAGTGATCGTCCGTCGCTGCATGACTCTGGATCGTGTCTGGGATCTCACCTCCTTTCTTGATTCCCGTTTCCCACACTTGAACCTTCGGCAACGTCACAACATGGCCGACATCAACGGAAAGGGGCCGGCGGATGGCCCCGCCACCGATCTCCCCACCGACGCCGACAAGCGGCCCGCCTCCATTACCTCCGCTCCGACGGAATCGTCGCCGGACCACCTACCGAAGAAGCAGCCTATGTCTGGCGCTGATGTCGCTCTGGAGCTTCTCAACGAGACCGGCCCTCTGGGCCACGCCGTCGATCCAGAGCTCAATCGCAGGCTCAAGCGCCGCATAGACACTCACATCATGCCGCTCATCTGCATTGTGTACTTCCTCCAATACATCGACAAGACCGCCATTTCCTACGCCAGCGTTACTGGCATTCAACAAGACACCGGCCTTCACGGCAACCAGTTTAACTGGGTCGCATCCATCTTCTTCTTCGGTCAATTGGCTTTCGAGTTCCCGACGATCCGTCTCATTCAGATGTTTCCTCTGGCCAAATACACATCAATCAACATCATGCTTTGGGGTCTGGTTCTCGCGTGCCTTGCTGCGTGCAAGAGTTACGCCGGTCTGCTTGTCTGTCGCTTTCTCCTCGGAGTGTTTGAAGCTGCCGTGGTACCTGCGTGGGTCCTATTTACCTCGCAATGGTACACGAAACAAGAGCAGGCTTTTCGCGTTGGCATCTGGTTCTCGGTCTGCGGAGCGGCGCAAATGTTTGGCGGCTTCTTTGCATACGGCGTGGCTGTCCATGTTGGCAAAGACCCAAAAGCTCTTTTGCATGGATGGCAGGTCATCTTCCTCTTCCTCGGCCTTTTGACTGCCGTCGTGGGCATTGCCTTCTGGTTTATCATGCCTGACTCGCCAGCCTCAGCTGCCTTCCTTTCACAAGAAGAAAAGGCCGCGCACTTGGAACGCATCCGCGACAACGAACAAGGCATCGGATCTCAGGAGTTCAAGTGGTCGCATGTCAAGGAGGCGCTGACGGACACCATGACTTGGCTCTACGCGTTCTGGATCTTCGCCGCCAACATTCCCAATTCAATCGCGACAAGCTTCGGAAACATCCTCGTCAAGGGTATGGGTTACTCCAGCGAAGAGTCATTGCTTCTGGTCACACCTCTTGGCGCCTACGAGATTGTCGCCCTGGTGGGTCTGACATGGCTTGCCATGAAGACACGGCAGCGACTCTACTGGTGCATTGCGGGCCACATCCCCGCGATCGTGGGTGCCATTCTCATGGCCACGACGTCGAAGGTTCCCGCACTGATCGGCTACTACACCTCAGGAGGTATCCCGATCGGCTGGACGACGATCCTGGGTCTTCAGTCAACCAATGTTGCGGGATCCACTAAGAAGGTTACGGTGGCATGCATTGGGACGATCGCGTACACCGTGGGTAATATCATCTCCCCGCAGACTTTTCAGGCACGGGATGCGCCGCGGTATCTCCCTGCCAAAATCTCCATCTGCATCATCTACTTCTTGGTCACTGTTGACCTGTTTGTGATGCGTTGGGTGTTGGAAAGGAGGAACAAGAAGCGGGATGCTGAGAAGGCGGCTCTCGGGGATACTTACAAGGTGGAAGAAAATCACGAATTCTGGGATTTGACGGATCTTGAGAACAAAGAGTTCAGATATGAGCTTTGAAAAAAGAATTTTTTGGCACGTACCTATGTTATACCTGAGTATCAGACGAGAGGAATGATGATATCCCCGACTTACTTGAGTAAGTATTTATGTCCACAATGGATCCCATGTCTTCTTGGGGAAAAAGAATTCGCTCTCTCTTGCGAGACTTGAAATCAAATGATTGAAGTCCATCGTAACACTGGTAGAGACTCTGTCAGAGACTCTTGATGGTTCAAAGGGAGAAAAGTCGACATGGGCTGTTCTCTTCTGAGCCTGGCGCGAACTTACGTAAGGCGGGTCGCATTGCAGCTTCTAAACCCCCGCAGTAACTAAATCGCTGCCTAGAATCGATCAGGTTCACACCTCAAGCATACAGTGTGGCGTGATGAGAATCGTGAGCTATGAGTGCCGACGAATTCCGCGACAGTGTCGAAAGTGGCGAGACGCCAGTCGACAGCCATGATCGACTGTTGCGAATAGCATTCATCTACTTGGACGAATCGGTGTGGGATGGCAGAGGCGTTTTTGATATTGTTGATCGACTTCACACGCGTGGCTGGTCATTTGGCAAGGGAGACCTAAAATTCAATCGGTAAGATTCTTGAGTAGAAGGAGCTATTTGGGTGAGAAGTAATGAGCTGACCATAACAAGCACTCTGGACCTCTTCTATCTCGCTCAACTCGTAGCCGCCATGTACCGCTCCTCGGATCAGGATGAGGGTATATTTGCCTCGCCAGATGAGTTTGACGAATTCTACGTCGAGCATCACGACCTGCTTAAAGAGGATGCGTGGCGAGAGTACTACTCGTCTTCTCTCCTTTCACAGCCAACCTCATCTCTCTTCTACCGCCTCCCCGACCTGCAAGATCTCCCGGACTCGAGCGACCCCCTCGCGCAGCCACGCCACAAAGGAATAGGTCACCTGACAAAGCTTCCGCGCTGGGCGCACAACGTTGTGCGCACCTGTCGACGACAGCCATCCCTCCCCGTCGAGACCGTCACTCAGATAGCCCTGGACACCCTCGAGAAGACCATTTTACGCCTGCGAGAGGACTATCCCAGCGTCCAGCCGTACTCGGAGACCCAAGCTCGCTTCTGGCTCAAGTACATGAAGATAGACTCTCTTCGCGAGCCGTCGAAGGAGACGTGGAATCCCAACGACTTCGGCATCTCTGTTGCGCAGGGAGCCTTCGACGTGTGGGCTTGGGAAGCGCATTACTCGCGGGAACGATGGGAGGCCGTCGACGCGCCGCGACTTGAGCCGGACCTGGATGGCACGCGCGAAAGTGAGGTTACCTGGTGCGGGTTGCCCGATGGCGGGGTGGGTGAGATGGCGCGAAGCCGGGGATCGGAGCCGGAGGTGGGGAGCGAGGAGGAGGTTGCTTTCCTCGCGGCTGTTGCGGTGAAGGAGACGGAGGGCGTCGACATGAGAGATTTGAACTATGGGATGCGGTCTCACATTCTCCTTGGATTGATGGGTGCTGCTTTCGGGGCCGAGAAGGGACAGCAGGTGGAGGAGGTAAAGCAGCGGATGGTTGCTGGTGGAAGAATTGACGATAATAGGGTCGAGCAGTGGATTCGAGAGGCGCTGATGGTCATGGAGCCATACGTGCGCAAAAAGGACGGATGGCCTGCCTCTGAACAGGATCGGAGTGAAATGCTGCGACAGATTTTGGTGGAGAATGGACAGCTGTTTGCAAGATGGAGCCTCTCGGAGTCTTCCAAAGAATTCAACTTCGAGCTGAAACCAAGGATATAGAACCAGATTAAGGCAGGAACACGACGATACCAAATGAACAACTGTTTATTTTCTTTATGATATTATGTACTATGTTGATATTATCCCACGTTGACTATCCATGTACGCTTCAAACTGTTATTCCGTACAAGAACCAAATGCCAGCTGACATCCCGTTCCGCAGTAAGCATTCGTGCTTCCACAATAACCCCACTCTGAGCAACAATCGCCGAAAGCAGACCCAAGACAGGTTGCGCCCTCGGGATCACTGGTCGAACTACATGTGCCATCCGTCGAAACCACTGGCCCTGACTCGGTACATGAACCAAATGCAGACTGGCAGCCTGTGCTGCAATGCGCCGTTGTATCGCCGCAGTAGCCGTACTCTGAACAGCAACCGCCATACCCAGAGCCAGCACAGGTTGTCCCTCCAAAGTCGGCACCACAACGGCCGTCGCCTGAGGGATTTGACGAAGCTGACGGGGCTGCAGAGCTCGAAGATGACGTGGTACTGCTGGAAGTCAATGATACCGAGGCCGATGAGGCCGACGACGAAGACGTCCCCATGGAAGCCAGCACTACCTCTGTTGTGTAGGTCGACTTAGTCACGGACTCAATGGTGGTCGTGAAAGTGACAGTGTCCCCAGGACACCATGGCTCAGGCGAGTAAGTCGGCTCTTGCGAGTACGTCGTGCTCTGTGTCGTTGACCGACTGGGCAGGCTGGGCGTGTCACTGACGTACTGCCGTCGACGCAGCTCCGGCAGGTCGTCCGCCATCTCCTCCGGGGTGGACCGCTTCTTGGCTGGGAGGAAAGCAACGCCAATGTCATAGCCAGTGAACTCGCATGACAGCTTGGGCCCGCCGGCCGACACGATGGCCCGCTCGACGCAGCCGTCTTTCATGAAGAAAGGCAGGTTGAAGTAGGCGCCCGCGTACTTGGAGGATGTGCGCTCACGCCAGTCCCAGCCGGTCAGGGCGCCGCAGCCCTTTTCTTCAGACTTGAGGCGGGAGCCACCGTCGGTGCTCCAGCCATCGATGTTGTATACTTCAAACGTGTACCAACCAAACGCAGTGATCCTGTGGGTGAAGTCAAGTCAGATAAATGCTCACTGGTGGTAAAACGGAAACAGTTTGTTCTAACTTACCAGTAAGCACAGTCGGCCTTCGCGGTTGGCTCAACCACGACGGTAACCGTGGTGGTCGGCGTGGTCGTCTTGGTTGAGGTTGCGATGACAGTAATGGTCTCTGTCAGACCGAACTGCTTAGCGGTGAATGTTGATCCGTCGTAGTCAGATGGGTTGGTTGGAGCAAACTCCAACGGAATTTGCTTTCCGTCAATCATGGTCTGATCGGCTGCTTGTTCGGCAGACAGAGCCGCGGCGATATCTGGGTCCATAGAGCATTCAGGGCTACCAGGCGTCGTGGTTGTGGCGGTATCTTGGCCGTTGCAAGCAGTACTCGTCATGCAGCTAGTCTGTTACGAAAGTCAGCGCCTCGTTCTCACCCGAAGACATCCTCAATTGCTAGACTTACCTCCGTTGTCCGTGTGGACGACTCCATGTACCAGGCACTATAACTGGTGACGAGATAAGTGCAGGCCGACGCGGTCACGGGCTCCTCGCAGTTCTCGCTGCTGTCGCCACCGTCGGTCCCCTGCGTGTTTCCGCACCCGCCCGGAATCAGACAACCCACGCCACCGCAGGACGACAGAGGACATGTCGGCACACAACCGAGGACGCCGCAGCCTCCACCGCAGCCAAAGATACCGCATCCACCGTCGCAGCCAAATAGTCCACAGCCGCCGTCGCAGCCGAAGATGCCGCAGTCGCGGGTTCCGCAGCCTGATCCAGTGCAACCTGTGGAAGAAGAGGTTGGCGTGGGGGTGACAGCGACGGGAGGGATTGGGACCGTGGGGTCAGGGTAGTCTATGGAGTAGGTCGGCTGGGGCTGAATAGTAACGGGGAATGAAGTCGGGTAGAATGTGACCGGGGGAATGATGACTAGGGGGACGTCCGTGTCGGTGGAAGTGGCCGGTGTTGGGGTGGTGACGGGAAAGGTGGCGTGGTTGGGAGGAAGGGTGTACACGAAAGACGAGGGAGTAATGCTTTGTACGGGGTTGATACTGTAGTGTGCTGTATCCGTCGATTGCAGCGTCAGGGGTTGGAGGCTGACGTCGGTCATGGTGAAAGACGGGACGGAAATCGTTGTTGTCACGACGTACACACCGCCAGCTCCAGAGGACAAGAGGGTTGTCGTCAAAGCTGGCCAGCTTGTGACGGTATGAGTGGCACTAAGCGGGTATGGAGGGAAGACGACGATGCACGGAGGTTCGCAGCCTACCAACGGATCGTCCGAGTCCCAAATGCTCGGTGGAGGATACACGATGTTGGAAGACGAGCCGTAATCGATGCTGTCGCCGCCAAAGCCTTGCAGATCAATAGCCCAGTCGATGATTCCCGCAAAGTTGAGGCTTTCGTAGAGAGCCTTTCGGTCTGCCTTGAGGTCATCGTCCATGTGAGCGACCCATTGGGTAGAGTCGTATACGGCTATGTTCGACTGGCTGTCTTCATCAAAGTACGACGAGTACGATTCGATCGACTGCAGAGCTCCAGACGACGTCATCCAGGTTCCGGTTCCCGCCAAGATGGAATTTATCTCGGCGTTGGCGATGTACCCTGCAGTTCCTGTGCATGGTCCCGGATACGCTCCGGAGCCGTCGCCTGTGTATGTGCACATGGGGCCGGTGCAGCCCGGTGTTGTCATTTGGAACGAGCGGCCGTAACTCGAGACGCCAACAGCGAGCTTGTTTGACGGTACACCTGCCTTGGTGATCATGGACAGAGCGAGGAGGGTCTCAGTGATGTTGGTGTGAGAGCGCAGGCAGTTACCCTCTGGGCAGCCGTCGATTGCGTACTGGTTAGAGTAGTCCCACTGGCCGTGAAGATCATATGTCATATAGACGATGTAGTCAGCCAACTCTGCCATTTCCTCGATATGGTAGCCTTTGAGATACCAAAACGAAGCGGGCGCGCAGAAGGAGACGGACTTGTCGGAAGGCATCGCCGCCCTCAGCTTTGTGAAGAAGGTGAGATAGTTCGCGGCATCCTCGGCCGTGCCGGCTGGGATGTCGGGAATATCGGGGGCAGCGGGATCTGGGAGTTCTTGGTTAGCTACCTATGGTAAGGTGATGGGTCAACCCTATATGACTTACATTCCCAGTCAATGTCAATGCCATCCAGGTCATTATCTTGCACGAATGCAACGATGTTGGCAATAAAGATGTCCTGGTTGGCGGGGTTAACGGCATCTCGGAAAATGAAATACGTCGCCGGCTCGGCTGAGAAAGCCCAGCCACCGAGAGAAAGAATCTTCTTGAACCCAGACATTTGCTGGAATAACTCCCACTGCTCCTGGATATGGCTGACGTCGATGGCATAAGTCCCAGTCGTGACGACTCCGAATGCCAAGTGGATGTGCGTGTACGGGGTCACATCCATCGCAGTGATCTTCATATTTAAACACGGACGATCCAAGTTGTAGGCTTCAAAGTACCCGATGCTGATGGGCTCGGCCGGAGCTGATCCGACGACGATTTCAGTCCCACAGTTGGAGATGCAGCCGTTCTCGCCCTCGGCCGATGTACCAGGCGCGCCGGTCTCCGACTGAGAAATGGTGCAGAAGTCCTTGTTGATACCACATTGACCGTGCTTGTTCTGAAGGAGGTAAACAGATTAGCTGCCATGAAGAGTTGATGGAAATGGAGGTATGATACGTACACAGCAGGCATTCAGGGGACAAGGGTTCAGGCTGGCGAGATCGACACCTGCTCCCGGCTGGGTGGTTCCAGGCTTCTGTGGGCCGCACACAGCGTTGGCAATGGGAGCTGGCATCGGAGGTGCACCGGAACTAAGGCAGATGTACTGGTAAGCTTGCACATTCGAGCACCCCTGCCAGCCCCAAGTCTGGGTGTTGAAACTCTCAATCTCGTCATTGGTCAGACTGTTGGCTGCACCCAAAGAAGAGCAGCTGTCGCCAGGTACAACGTAGTAGGAGAAACATGTCCCATCCGAATTGGGCTGCGGGCGGAAGTCGGGAAGATCTCCTGCTGAGCAGCAGACGTGCTGCCCCACTTGCAGAGTCGAGCAGAGTGTCGAATCCGGATTATAAGTGGTGAAGTCGCTCGCGGAAATGCCACACTCCGCCGCCAAGCTCGCGCCTAAATACATGGATTAGTCGTCTGTGATTTGGCGGAGAGTCTCCCATGTGAAATACTCACAGCTATCACCGGACACGACCTGAACAGTTGAACATTCAGCTCGTCGTTGAAGCATGTTCGACCTGCTAGACTTCGATGAGGCGGTACCGGCGGTGCTGTTGGCACGGGTACTGTTGCCAAAGCTCGTAGTGCTATTGTTGGAGATACTTGGGACTGACAGCGTAATATCCTGCCAGTCCTCCACCTTATCGAAAGAAGTGATGCACTCGCCGGATGCCCAGGTCGCCACGGCATCCTGTACGAACTTCAGATCGCGATCTCCGCTCACAGCAATACCAAGGCTATATCTGGAGCTGCGGCCGTTCTTAGCACATATTTGCGCAACGACACTGTCAGAGAAACCAGTGGTCTTGATCTTGGTGATGAACTGACGCAGCACGGATGACGGGATATCGCGGACCCCGGATCCCGCGAAGAGACCAAGAGCGACCGTGTTGGAATATGCGAAGGTGGTGATGTCGGTGCTGTTCGACTCCCGTCGAGACAAGGAGGCGGCGAGCTGTTCTGACGCAGCTTCAAAGTCCTTTAACTCTGCTGGTATGTTGGTCACGTTGAAAGCCAACTGCAGTGGCTCTTGGACCTTGTTCACGCTGCATTTCGGCAGACAGGACGGGCCTTGGGTGGTGTTGCTGCCAGTGATGTTGCTTGCGCCCACTGCGAAGCTGGCGGTGCAGGCGCGAACAGTCTCGTCCTTGCGCAAAGAGTTCGAGGGGTTGAAATCGAGAAGCATAGTCTCGTTGCACATTGACAATCGTCCGAGTCTGGGATACAGAGTCCAATTGCCTGAGTTCAAGCCGGACTCATTGCACCCGGCGGGACAGCGGCTGAGAACCAAATCGACGAGTTCTGGAGCGAGCGTGTTGTTGCTGATGGCTGCTGGAGCAGCTGAAGTGGTTGCAAGTGGATGTGCTGCCAAGTAAGAGGCGAGCTTCTCAGACCCATTCTCAATTGCCGTGGCTGGATGGGACAGCATGAGGGTGATGGCCACCACCCCGGCCGCGATAGACCGTGGTAAAAATCTCATTGTTGATATGAGTAAGGAACGTGAATGACAGGAAAGGGAATGCAGCAAAGACTGGAATGAACGTGGTGCCGAGGACAAGAGCAACAGGAGGGATTGTGTTCGAGCCGTGTAGAATACTTATCAAGACGGCCTTCTCAGACCACAGCAAAAGCAGGCTGGCGAATACCTCCAAGACAGTTCAAGTGCCTCGTCAACTGCCATAATCCTGGTCGGCGAACTGCCACGCCAGACATGGGTTGACGCTGGGTCCCGACTCCGCTGCGCCTGAGTCCTACAGATATGCTTATGTGTTTTTGCCTTCTTGTTCGTCCCGTCCCACCAAAAGTAACATCTTGTTTCCTTGCGTCTTCGGGCGTGAATCTGCTTCAGGCGTGGGCTATCCGACGCCAGGTCTAGAAGTCTTGGCTGCCGATCGTCTTGCACGAACGACATCGTTTGGTCCGTCTAGTCCTTAGCAGAAACATTCTGCAAGGGTGAGAAAATCGCGGTTATGCTAGTGAGTTATTCAGTCGTCAATTGTGGAGGTGATGCGATGCCAGTCACCACCGCCTGGCCTGGCCCTACGAAGAGGTGGAGCAGTTCGCGGCCCCTGCTAATCGGTGCCTAGAATTCATCGGGGACGGGCCGACCCCTGTTCTGCACGTTTGCGGCTACGCTCCGGACAATTCTCTGCCTAAAGCAACTTCATTTCCCAGGGACGCAGGGAGAACGCCATGGATCTGAATCCTGGCCGAGTAATGGTGCGATTCGTACACCCCATTCTGGAATCGCTCTGTTTTGAGTGAAATGCCATTGGTTGGCACGCACTTGAGTTACAATATCGACGCGTACACCCTTGCTCGCATCTGAACCGACTGACCTCTCGTGCCAATATTTCACGCACATCGTGAGGCCATGAAGTCAGACAAGTCAGATTTTAGCCCTTGAACTGGATATCGGACTGTGATCGGATATCCCGAGTAACTAACTGATGATAGCGTCCGCTAATAGTCTGCGTGCCAAGTCCCCGCGCTGCAGAACCTAGCCCGCTGACTTTTGTTGCTGAGGTTTCCACCTTGGTTGCTACTGCACAATGACCGAGGCTTGTAGCCTGATTGCTCCCTTTTGTATCGCCCGACTACCTTATTACTTGGGTCGGGATATCTCGCTGGTGTAGTTTCGCCTCTTTCCCACTATTTCCCATCTGCCATGGCAGTCGGTCCTTCAACTTTCATTACCATCTCACCATAGTCATTCATTTCTCGCCAACAACTTCAGGATGAAGTTCTGGGCTGTTCTCACCTTTGCAGCGGCCGTCGCGGCTGTCCCGTTCGAAAGTGTCTCTTTGCACAAACGTGCCGGAGCAAGAAGCCATATTGGCTATCGAATTGTCTCCAAGGTAGTTCGAGTTCTCCGACCCTTTCGCCTGCTGTTCGAAGAGGGATGACGTTCTTTGATCTTTAGTGCTGACATGTTACAATAGGCCGAAGCCGACGCCATCAACGCCAATGATGGAAAGGCTGTGCAGTCGCTCGGAACCTCGGGTAGACAGCTGGGAACCGGTACCTACATATCCCCAGCATTCCAGGACTTCCCAGAGTACGATCCTTCCAAGGGAATACCCTGGGACTGTGTCGTGACTATGGACGCCGATACCTGGAGCGGATTGAAGAAGGCTTGGATCCCAAAATTTTATGAGTTCCCGGAAGACAAGGAGAAGAATCCGGACAAGTGCAAACCGCTCAACCTGTGGACCCCAAGATGGAGTGAGTATCTGACACCGCTGTTGGTCATTCGTTCCGTCGCTAACGCACTGCCTGAAGAGGCCAACCGAAAGCGCTTCTTAACTAGCCTGGACTCCTCTTTTACGGAGGAGAACACAGTCCTTTTCTCCAAGGTCTTGGGTCATGAGGAGAAGATTCAAGCCCTGATTCCGCCAGCGATCGTTGATACTGGAGTGGTCTACATGTCTCAGTGTGCTGAACGAGAGACAGAATCCAATAAGCAGATTGGCAGTCTTGGAAGCGTTGATTGGGACACTGAAAAGATGGAGGGCTGGAATTTGGGCTCTGATGCTGTATGATTGAACCAAGGAGCCGTCAAAGGCTGTCGCAAGGTTCATTCGGGCCCTCATGTTTCGAAATGTTCTGCGCCAATGCCAACCGAGCTCATTGTTCGTCAAAAGCCACTGACATGCACTTCTCGCCTTCCTGGATGGCAGAAGATGATGATTTGGCCGCTGGACGATCATTAGAAAAGATGGATGAGCCTGATGATTGCTTTTCCCCGCCTTGAAATGTCAGATCTGCATCTTTGATTGATGCCTCATTAGAACCGAGTTAAAGCCCTCATTTCGGCTTTCACAAGATATTCTATAACTAGGTTCTCAGTTTCTACCTTCGATATATCATAATGACTGGTATATAACAAGGTGATAGCACCCTTTGCTAAATCGTAGCGGTGTGAAATACTAAGTATCATTTTATAAAAGATTCTTTTGTGAAATTTTATATAACTAAAGGGAATATAACGACCTTTTTTTCTTCTACTTTAATTTAAGCTAGTCTCTTTAACTACTATATCTTCAAATAAGGGTAATAATAGTAATTAGTTCTTAGAACTATTTACTATACTTTCTATTAAACATTTTTTTAATCTCCTTTATATTATTCTAATTTTTTAAGTTCTTAGTAATTTTTTTAAATTTCTATTTAATTTAATAGAGAACTTAGTTTTAAAAGGTTTCTAAGAGTATAGCGCTAGGCACTAGCGCTAAGCCCTCACTAGGCCTCTACTGAGGTTTAACTAGATTAGTTAGCTAGGCCCTAAAAAGGGGCGCTGCGCGCGTAAGTAGCTACAAGGGCTAACGTACGTAGTTAATACTAATTAACCCCTATATTACTGCTACTTTTCTCCTTCCCTAGCCTAGCTACTTAGGCTATAACCCTTGTAATTAGGTAAGTTCTACTTACTATAGGTAGCTAGCTTTAGAATAAGTAGTCATATAAGATTAAGCTACTAAGGCTTTACTAATACCTCTATAGCGCTAAATAATGAAAAGTTTACTTCTAAAACCTCTCTAGCTATTATAAGCCTTAATATAGCCTTCTTTATTAAACTTATTATAACTATTTACTAGTAAGTTAACTAGAATAATATACTTATTTAGGCTTTATCTATACGCTTTATATTAGTCTCTAAGACCTCTAAGATAGCTTAGGCCTATAAGTATAAGTTTCTACTAATATATACCTATAAAACTCTTATTAAAAATAGTATACTAGCTTACATCTATAATTAGCTAATAGTAATAGAAAATAGTAATACCTTCTAGCTTAAAACCTCTAAGTTATAAAAGATCTATTAAGTACTTATAAGAGTAACTACTAAGTAATAAATATAATAGTAGTACTACTAAGCTAGCTTTATAGCTACTAAAAGCTTTATATAAGCTAACGTTTTAGTATTTATTTCCTAAGAATATATTAACGTTAAGTTTTAGGAGCGCTAGCTATATAGTTTACTTAATAGCTTCTATTAGGGAGCTAACTAGTAGCCTCTTTAGTTTTTTACTAAGTAGTTAGTAGTATACTAAGCCTTTAGTATAAACTTTAAGAAGTTATAAGCTTATACCTATATATTCTTTTATTAGGTTTTACTTTAGCTTTAGTAGGGCTTTAAATATTAAAAGTTTAATATATAGTAGCTATATGCTATAGCTATTATTATAAAGTAGTTATAAGAGATAAACTTAGAGTAGTATAGTTACTATAAGATAGCTAGTAAGTCTTTAGCGTTATAAGTATAAGAGGCTATTATTAAGCTAGCTTTAAAGAGGGTTTGTTTTAATTATAATAGCTTTAAAGCTAGTAGTGCCTGCCTAAAGTATAATAAGCCAGGCTACTATGAGGCTAACTATTAAGCTAATCTATAATATTAAGGATATTATAAAAAAGGCTACTTAACCAATTAATACTATAACTATTAATAGGTTACTAAGCTTTTAATAAGATTAAGTAGTCTCTATATTAATATTAATACTATATAGATATACTTAATACTAGTTATATTACTAATAAGTAAGATTATAAGTATATCTACTATAAGAAGTATATTATAATAAGGTAAGAGAGAAAACTTATTAATTATACTGAGTATTCTACTTTAAGTAAAAAACCTTTTAAAAATACCTAAATACTTATATATTAATTTTCTACATACCTATAAGAGATAGATGTAAGGGGCTGGCCCCTAGGCTTGTTCAACGTAGAGGTGCCGTCGATTGACTATTCTAAGCTGAAGAAGGAAGAAAGGACTTTACAAGGGTAGGCACCTAACAGCGGTGAAGCAGGTCGGGTTAGGCGGCGTACTGCGGCAGAATAGTGGGTCC
>JANUHK010000123.1:0-134497 GCA_026319125.1 Colletotrichum noveboracense
AGAAGATCTTCGCGTATACTATACGTGGCCTTAGCGACGATCTGTTCCTAGGGAAGCCCTGGATGGAGAGGAACCACATCCTGTATGATACTGCCGCGCAACGGATACGACATAGGAGGGGCGGCGTAGACCTACATCTAAAAGGCGAGGAAGAGCCAAGACGAGTGCACCAGATCAGAGCTGCCCGCCTCCTCCTAGGAGCCCCTTTCGTAACGCTTTATAAGAGGGCATAACAACACACTAAAGGAACTGCAGGATATGAAGTTCGAGCGATCAGCCTAGCAGATATACAGAAGGCTCTTATGAAGAAGACTGAGAAGGCAGATCTAAAGGCCCTCCTTCCACCAGCTATACTAGCTGAGTTCCACAAGCTGTTCTAACCTGACGAAGCTGCCAACCTTCCACCACATCATCCTAAGGTCAACCATAAGATCCCTATCAAATAGGATAGTAGTAGTAATAAGACTATACTACCATAGGGGCCGCTCTATAGCATGTCACAAGAAGAACTCCTCATCCTCCGTAAGACCCTATGAGACCTACTGGATAAAGGCTTTATCCACGCCAGCAGCTCAGAGGTATCAGCACTAGTACTGTTCGTACGTAAACCAGGGGGAGGGATACGCTTTTATGTTAACTACCGCACCCTTAACGAACTCACTAAGCGCGACTAATACCCTCTCCCCTTAATCCAAGAGACACTACGCACTGTTAGTGCTGCTAAGTGGTTCATAAAACTAGATGTAGTTGCAGCGTTCCATAAGATACGAATTACTGAAGGAGAGGAGCATAAGACAGCCTTCAGGACAAGATATAGGCTATTCGAATGGCTAGTTATACCCTTTAGGCTCACAGGAGCCCCCGCTACGTTCCAGCGATATATCAACAGAGTGCTTTAAGAGTACCTAGACGATTTCGCTACAGCATATATAGATAACATACTAATCTACTCAAACAGCTCACAGCAAGACCACAAAGCAAAGGTTAAGCTAGTACTACAGAAGCTTGCTACTACAGGGCTCCAGCTAGACCCTCATAAGTGTGCGTTCTCTATGAAGACAGTTAAATACCTAGGGTTCATTATCACCACAGGAGTAGGCATCTCTTGCGATCCTGAGAAGCTGAAGGCAATCAAGGAATAGGCTGCGCCAAAGACGGTTAAGGGAGTCAGAAGTTTCCTAGGGTTTACAAACTACTACCAGATCTTCATACCAGCATACTCAGAGATTGCTAGGCCCCTAATAGCGCTTACTAAGAAGGGTGTCCTCTTCTGCTGGGGTAAGGAACAGGAAGCAGCATTCCAGGAACTCAAGAGGATCTTTGCAGCTAAGCCTGTTCTACACCAACTTAATCCTAAGCGTACAACCTATATTAAAGCTGACTGCTTAGGCTTTACCCTTAGAGGAGTACTATTATAAGAAGATGAGCATAGTAGACGTTATGCAGTAGCATACTACTTGCAGCATCTGAACGCTGCCCAGTTTAACTACCTAATCCACAATAAGGAGATACTAGCTATCATAAGCTGCTTATAAGCATAGAGAGCAGAGCTACAGAGCGTTAATAAGTTCAAGGTTCTATCCAACCATAAGAACCTAAAGTACTTTATAACTAAGCAGAAGCACACAGAACGATAAAGCTGATAGGCAGAGGAGCTATCATAATATAACTTTGAGATATAGTACCGCCTAGGAAGCAAAGCAGTAGTGCCAGACGCACTCTCTAGATGTGAACAAGACGTACCTACATCTCTAGAGGATAAGCGAGAACAAGGCCGGATTCTCCAGCTTCTTCCTGAAGCAACCCTTCCCTCAGCGCATATATAACGCATAGAGGTAGCACCAGTAATACTAGTATTTACCGATGATGAAGAACTACAGCAACTCTAGGATCAGACCTAAGGACAAAATGAAGTCTACCAGCAGGCCTATACTGCTGTGAAACAATAAGAAAGAAACTTCCCCCTAAGCCTTAAGCTAAAAGTTCAGATCGCTAAGTGCGAGATTAATAATAGCAACCAACTACTGTTCAGAGATTAGATCTAGGTACTAGGTAATAAAGATCTAGATAACGACGCAAACACGCTACGCACCTATATTATTTAAAGCACCTATAACTCAGTGCTCAGTAGCTATCTAGGAAGAGATAACACCCTCGCGTTAGTTAGTAGACGCTTCTACTAGCCTAGCTAGTCACAGCTAGTACGACGCTTCTGCTGCAACTGCAATAGCTGCAGGTGAAGCCACATCTGGAGAGAGCATCAAAAAGGACTTTTGAAACCTCTACTAATACTGCAGCATATATAAAGCAACCTTGCTATAGATTTTATTACTAACCTTCCCCTTATGGATAAGGGTGAGGGATACCTTTAGGTAATTATTAACCAGCTAGGAAAAGGTGTAACTCTTAAAGCTATAGAAAGTATAGAAGCTGAAGCCTGCGCTAAACGATTCCTAAGTTATTACTTCTGCTTCCACAGCATCCCTATATTAATTATAAGCAATAGGGGAAGCAACTAGATAAGCTGCTTCTAGTGATAGTTCTATAAGCTGTTAGGAATAGAATAGCAGCTTAGTACTGCATACCACCTACAGACTGATAGAGGCCTGGAGAGGATAAATCAAGAGATCTAGGCCTACTTACGCAATTATATCACATACTTACAGAAAGACTAGGCGTCTAACCTCCCAGCAGCTTATCTAGCGCTATATAACTATAATAGCAGCGCTATAGGTATGAGCAGCTTCTTCTTAGAATATGGATACCACCTAGAGCCTATCTAGGTTCAAGAGGTAGACCTAGAAGACTATAAAGGCCCTCATGAGGACCTAACATATAAGTTAGTAATAAGGCTCTAGGATGTGATAGATATAGTATAGTTAACCCTTACCTTAATATAGTAACACTATAAGGAGCTAGCTAATAGGAAGCGCTAGCCTATAGAGAGACTAGAAATAGGCGATAAAGTCTAGCTTTATATAGGCCACTATAGGTCCCCTAGGCTATATAAGAAACTAGATTAGTTACACTATAAGTATACTATTATAAAGGTTATCTCACTATATATAGTAGAGCTTAACATACTAACAGCTATATACCCACACTTCCACATGGATACCCTGAAGCATGCAGGTAATAACCCTTTACTTAGGTAAACGCTAGATAATAAGCAGCTGCCCCTAATTATAGATAATAAAGGCGAGGAGACCTAGAATGTAGAGAGTATTAACGCTGCCGCCTAGAAGCGTTAAGGGCGTGGGAGACGCCGTGAAGTGCTGGTTAAGTGGGAAGGATATGCAGAGAGAACCTGGGAGCCTATTGAGATACTCTAGGGGATGGAAGTGATAGAGGCTTACGAATAACGTTACGGCCCTGCGATGAAGCATGACGGAGACCCAGCTCTAGCGCCACAGATGCGCCGCCAGAGGGGAGTAGGGAGGTAATATCATAGGCTAGAGCCTGGTCGAGATCTCCGGCTTTGCTGGAGCAGCTACTGAGATCTAGCTCCGCTGGATCCACTATTCTGCTGTAGCATACTGCCTAGCCCTGGTATGCTTCACTGCTGCTAGGCGTCTATCCCTGTAAAGTCCTTTCTTCTTTCTTCAGCTTAGAATAGTTAATTGACAGCACCTCTACGTTGAACAAGCCTAGGGGCCAGCCCCTTACAATAGCAACCATACCAACTTGTTCAGTAATGTTTACTACAGACAAGAACCACTGGTAGGGCTAGCTGACCACAAGTCAGTCTATGTTCAAATATGTCCTGGAGATCAAGTTTACATTAAGCCACAGGAGCTCACTTATTACCTTTCACATCAATTCAAGGGAATTAAATGCTGTGCGCGCAAGTACAATTGAAATAGGATAATCAAGTAAATGTACATGTATTACATGCACTTAGAGCATGCTGGTTGTGCTCCTCTATTAAAGCACAATGGCCTCCCGGACTTTCACCACGATTTAAGCAAATGAACGCATCATGGAGCTGCTCTTTGGTCATGTTCACGAGAAGGCCGAAAGAACATTTCGCCACCACCCGTCCTCCGATCCTATACATCGCAACAGCAGTATGTCAAATCCTTTGCTCAACAGCTCGTTGCAGAAAAGCATTTCGAATTCGTGTTTGTTTCTCGTATTCGATGTTCGCCTTGACGTCATTCATTGCCTGCTCAACATTCAATCGTCCTTGATTTGTCGCCAAACATGCCCCTGTCCTTTTATTTTGAGATATTGGCCCAGCCTTTGGTCAGTTCTTAGCAAACGAAGCTGGAATGAAGTCACAAATGAGTTATTTCATGAATTCTCGCGGTATTCCTCCGAATTGGATGGACGAGGAAAAGAAGTCAAATATCCAAGGGTGTTGGGTGATGTCCAAAAACAGAGAGTCTAAAACCAGCTATCATCTCGCTCAATCAAGGATGCAACCAATGAAACACTGTCAATGGCCGTATCTTGAACCGTTACGAGAAAGTATACATCACTGATGATAAATTGATGATGAGTAACGGAGTCTACTTTCGCTCGGCGACCCACGTGGTGCAACTGGATCTTTTTGCAGAGTCGCACTCGTCTAAGACGAACTAGACACACTTTCATTGATTGCAGCCTACAGACCCTGGGCTCGCAACATGCCCTAGCCGGATCCAGTATTGTCATCTGGGCGAGCGCCGATTGGATGACCTGAACCTTGCCCCGGCCATCTTCTCTCCAGCATCCCGTCCAACACGATACGATGAACAGAACCCACCCACCCATGTCCGCCAAGATGCACCAACAGCATCCAGCGTACAATTCCCTCGGCCGTGCCTGTTGGGGCCATAGGAAAGGTTTGCCGTGTCGGCTAGAGCTTGCCGGGAACAGCTCGTTAGCTGCCGGGCAGGACATACAAAAGGCCAATAACCCAGCAGGCGATGAGAAAACGTGGGCCGCGATATTGTCAACTGCGATCTCCTCGCCACATCGACGACAGAATGTTGCACCACGTAGGGGTCCTCGTGCGAGTTTTGCTCCTTGCGGGCCCTGCCGTTGCCGCGCCTTCGGCCTCGAGCCCACTTTGGAGACGAGCAAATGGCAACGCCTGTGCAGAGATTGGCAAGGCCTATGACGGGGCCGTGCTAGACAACACGACAGGTATGTCAACCGTAACCTTCCCACGAGGTGTGCACGACGGCGATGGCGGACGCGAACTCACGTCTGTGGTGCATGTAGAGAAACTTGCGGTGAGACCCTCCTTGGCATTCGACTGCCTGCGCTCGGTCCCGGTCGATGTTGAGAGAGACGTTGCGCTTGTCAAATACCTCAGACCATGGCTCGAGTTCCAGAGCACTGTCGGCATTCTGCAAAGCCCCCCGGAGGGGTATCTCTACCCCGGCGTCGATATCTTTGGAGGGCTCGCCAATATCACCCAGATACTGAAGGCCGGTGGCTACCAGTCACAGCTCGACTTCGCAAGCGACCTGTATCGGCTGATTAATGTCAAGCCCCGTGACGGCCATCTGGTATTTACCCCTGTGATAGGCACTTTATTCAGTTTTGAAACGCCCGCTCTCTTTGTGTCAATCTCCGAAGACGGTATCGCAAATCCCAAGATCTACCTTCACTGTAAGACGATGGATGACCCTGTGCCTATTTGACGAACAAGATCTGCTGACCCCAGGCTAGCCGATTATGAGAAAAGTGTGGAGCAAGGGTATATTGCTTCTGAGGTCGTCAGGTTCGACTCGGCTCCCATTGTCGATCACGTCCAGCAGCGAGCCGTTGACAACTCCCGAGACCAGGACCCTGACGCAGCGTACAACAGTCAGCTGTACAGTGCTGCCCTGGCGAACGTCTTCGAGACTACTGGGGCCCGTCAGTTCCTGTACACCACCCTCGCGGACGAAAGCGTGATCGAGTACGCCAACGCCACCAAAGCAACCATCGCCAATATCGCCTGGGTGGCGACCAACTTCTCCGGCATTAACTCCGCCGAGGCCGTGCACGAGCGCTTCGAGGTTCCCGGGAAGACCGGCGAGACAGAAGTGCCCATCCGCCACGTACGGCCGGGCTTCGCACCGGCTCTGGCAGGATACCCTGAGGCCTTCGTCATCCACGAGGACAGGTACCAGAGCGGCTATCTCTTTGACGAGTCAGCCCTGAAAGACACCGCCGTCCTTGCTGTGAATCTGTTTATATCGCCGAACCAAACAGGCGGCGGGACCATCCTCCCATCCGATGTTCTCGCAGACCTCCTCGATTTCAGTAGGGTCAGTGCCGAATTCGTTGAGACCAGCAGGAAGCAGGGCAAGTCCAGGCTCATTATTGACCTCCAGGGTAATGGTGGAGGCCTTGCGTGGAATGCCATCTCTTTATACGCCACCCTCTTTCCCAACGATAGCAAGGCGCACATGAAGATGCGCGTACGTGCGCACCCCCTCCTGAACTGGGTCGGGACCATGCTTGGGAAAATGGGCGCCGATGTCAAGACCGTGCCCTACCCGGTTGGGTCCAGCGGCTTTCTCGATAAGGACTTGAAGAACTTCACGGACTGGAGCAGCTTCTATGGCCCCGAGAAGATCGGCGAGGATGAATACACCAACATCATCCAGCCCCAGGAGGTGTCCTATGCTGCCGATGGACTCCCGGGCATCTTTACCATTCCTGAGCCCTGGTTCAAGCCCGAGGATACCATCATTGTGACTGACGGTCACTGCGCATCCGCCTGCGCCTATATCGTTGGTATAATGTCCCGTGAGCTCGGTGTTCAGGTCGTTGCTATGGGTGGACGTCCTATTGATGCACCCATGCAGGCGGTTGGCGGCACGAAGGGCGGACCCGTCATCGCGCTGGGAAGCTACCAGAAGCTCTGGCCGGCCCTCGGCCCCGTCAAGCCGCCCGAGGGTATCGAAGTAACGCCCTTCGCTGAGGCAGACCCGCCGCTCGCTGGCATGCCCACAGATGGATGGACTGTCAACTCCGCAAACGTCTATCCCAACGACGACCTAGGCGCGCCCCTGCAGTTCCACTACGAGGCGGCCAACTGCAAGCTATTCTATACCTGGGACACGTTGACCAATATGACTAGCCTGTGGTCTGCGGTGGCGGACGTGAAGTGGAACGGGGCCAAGTGTGTCAAGGGCTCGACGGCCAACGACGACGGCGCGATGGACACGTCAACCCCTGGCTACTCCGACAAGGTCTTGTCGGGCTTCGCGTGGACTGCTGGCCCCGGCGACGTAGCCGAGGGACCGCGGTCTGGTAGGAGCAGCAACGACAGTGCAGGGACGGGTGATAAAGACAGAAACGCTGCTGGCTCTCTACGGGCTTCTTGGGACGTGTTGTCTATCGCAGCTATCTCGACGACGGTTTTAGTGTCTGTCATGTAGATTGGGTGAGACGGGTCGAAAGGCATCCAACCTGCTTTGACGACGTCCTCCGGCTTGAAATCATACCACACGCCCCTCCTTCACTGGACTTGCCTTTCCATAGTGCCGGCCTTGGAAGCCTCTGCGCCAAACTGACAGCCCATATCATTATCCCCATCGACTTCAGGATTCACTGGCCTGCAAAGAAAGGGCTGGTTCAAAGGTCCAACAATAATTAGGCAGTGCAATGGCGATATATCTGTTTCTAGAAACTCTGATTGTATCTTGAATCCAGAACTCCGTACCCGCTAACTCAAAATGCCCCTGACGCTCCTCCGGGTCCCACTGAACACCATGTTAATGGGTTGATACTGGCCGGCGCAGATGAATGGCAGGCAACTTACTGGTTGAGCGACTCATGCCAAACTCCCTTGCCAGCCGCATCTTTCTCTTCACTAACACACAGATGACAGGTCAGCGACCAAACGACGGGTTGAAATGTACATATCTAACTGAATTACTCACCTCCATCGATCCCCTCGTGCACCTTTTCGGCATTGGCAACTCCAGACTCCCATACCTTACAGCACCACAATGCTACAAGCATGTCAAACTGGGCGCGCGGCAGGGTCGCCGTGACGACCAGGCTGTGTTCGGTATTATCATGCATGGAGGCAATCAAAGCCCCTTGCGCATCCGCCCACCTATTTTTGTTGATACTGAACACGGGGGCGCTGTCTTTGACAAAATTGGGTATGCTGTACTTGCTGGTCTTGCCTCTTATGTCAACAGGTAGAACAGTCGTACATGCCTTTCCCGGCAAGCGGCTTTTCTTGAGGCCAAGATCTTGAAGGCCCGGGACGCGACGGCTTGCACGCTCGATAAAGTAGTGAGGCGAGTCGGACGGCAGCTTTACGTAGCCACCAGGCCCCGAGCGCATATATCGCAAGTCATATATATGGCGTTGGCGTCCCGAGCCATCTTGCTTCGACTCAACGCGCGAGAGCTCTACCTCCGTGGTGATATCCGAAAGGCTTAAGATACCAAGACTGAGATGATACAGTGGCGGGGAATCTGCCGCTAGAGCGTGGATCGACTGGCCTTCTATGACGAGAGTTGTGGGGGGGCACACCTCCTGATACGGCTGTGAGACCGCGTCGTAGGGTGGCAGAGACGTCTCGGTCGAGTCACGGGGTTCGGTCATGGTGCTTTCGGGAGATCCGACAATTCTACAATCGGTTGATTTGTGCAGCTCTGGTGGCTTCACAGGAGTGTGCACTCTCGGAAGTGAAAGTAGGTAAAGTGAAAGAGGAGAGTTACGGTTACAACCCTCCTTGGTGGGTTGAATAAAAAGAATGGAGCGGAGTATTCATGGGAAACGATGAGGTTAACACGACAGAGTAGCACCCGCCATAGAGCATGTGTCAGAACAGCAATGATGGTATTGTACAAGCCGGGAACCTGCCTAGGATAGCTAGGAAAGAGACTCATGATGCCCACATCAGGACCTATCATAAACTCCAGGATACTGCCACGCCGGTACGGTACAAAAGAAGAACAGCCATACGGAGAAGAGACCGGCGATTCGCCTAGCCGTCGACGGGGGCTTACTGGCGAGTCTGCCAGGCATCTTCCCGCCATCCACGCCAAGAACATGTTCGCACAAGCACACGGCCCAATTTAGGACGAAAAACGAGAACTCGGATGCTGCATACCCCCTGCGATACATGACCCAGTTCACCAGCGCGTGACCAGCCGCAGAAAGCAAGAAGACCCACAGAGCGCGAAGCGCCTTGGGCAGAGGCGGCGTGTAAGCCGCGAATGGAACGACATGCAGCCGGTGCCAGAAGACGCCCCAGAAGCGGCGGAGAGTGAAGGCATCCCAGATGGAGCCGAAAAGCGGTGGTCCCGCCCAGTTGCTGGGAGATTCCCAATTCAACACCGAGACGAAGAGTGCGGCTGACAAATGGTGCATCATCGTCAAGCCGCAGTATGTGATCCATATCCAGTGCATGCTCGTGATGGCTCGGAGAACATAGTCCGAGTATGCGAGCCCTGGAGAAGTCCAGGGACTCGGAAAGACGGTCCGCTTGTCGGGCGCAAAGCTGTGGATCCCGAGAGGGAGGGAGCGCAGTGTCCGGGGGAGTAGAATCTCGGATATCGACCAGTCAACAAGCCAGAAGACCAGGGTTCTCGAGATGCGACCTAGACCGAACGAGATGCGGCGCTGGCATCCCAGCGTTGATCCCACGGCGGGCCGGGAGCCGCAGGGCTCCAGCCTCCGGATATTGCACCAGAGAAGGGTCGTTGCCTTTAGCTGCGCAGAGAGGGAAAGACCAGCCGTACTAGTTCCCTTGTCCAGGAGCAGGATAGAAGTCGTGTGCGCCGTCACTCCGATGACAAAAGGCACAGCAAGCAGGGGCAGATTGCGCAAGGCCTCGCCACTGGCCCCCAGGCTTGCAGCAACTGCAAGTACGTGAAGGGCGGCTAGAATTATTCTTGGTCGTCTAGATTCATGTTGTAGGCCGAGGAAAAAGAAAAGGGCGGACGAGAAGAACCAGCCAATCGGCCACGCAAAGATGATAGCCGCCATATTGCAGCAAGAAGACCAGGCAGCAGCCGTCACTTCACAAAGTCAGCCGTGATGGAATTTATAAAACGTTGCCCGAGAATGGAGAGACTGAGAAGAGCCATCACCATGCATAGAACCTACGATTACCTAAAGTACCCCAGCAACATCGCTCGTAAAGGAAGGTGAGAGCCGGGTTGGTCCAACACCATACTGTATTGCGATGCAATACATGGTCCCACCGGCCAAAAGCTCCGACTTCCAACACGATTACACACTGACTCATAATGCTTGGCGGGAGGGCACTGCACTGTGCGCAGTCAAGGTAGCAAATCAACGTAATAGCAGAGCGGCACCAGGCCGGGTCTGTAATTAGTCGGTTCATTTCTCCGTGCCGTATTTGTAACTCTTGTCCGTGATCATGCTTAGGTACGGGTACAGCGTTGGCCCAAAGTGGAACCCCAACATGATGGCCAGGGTCCTAGGAACTTACATGGGTGAAGTTCGTGTTGGTCCAACATGAGCTATAGACCACCGTCAGCGTAGCATTAAGGATCTCGCTCTGCGACTTGGCATGCTTAACCTTGAGTCTTCCAATCAATACAGCTAACCCAGTTAGCAGTTTATGATTATGCCGTTAAGCATCTATGGCGGCCTCGCGCCCAAAGGAATGTGCAATTACACTAACCTACCTCTAACCTACTTTTCTAAACTAATGTTAGCTTAGTATATCAGTCTCTATATTGAAAAATGATCCTTTGGGTTAGATTTCAACTTAGGAGAATGAAAGCCGTTTGATTTAGATGTATGCAATCCGTACGCTATAGTCAGTTTACAACATAGTTGTAACTTGCGAGACTGAACTCAACAACTGCGGGGTCGGACGAACACTGCGTCGAGACAGCAGCAGCATCAGATCGAAATAAGATTTTCCCGTCATCGCTATACAGTCGGGCACTCGCCATGCACAGCTGCGGCGTTGAGTCAATATTTTCATCGTTGTTGGCGCAGGCCTCAAATCCATGTCATGGCGGCAGGGGCGAAGCTCTTTCCGTGGAGTTGGCCCGAACGGGCTCGTAGTGTTTCTCTCTGTCTGACTGGCGGCCGGCTGACCGGTTTGTCTTTTCTTTGACTCTCATTCGGGCCCCGTGGTATTTCGATATCGCACAGCCGGGCGGTCGCCTGAGTCGCCAGAAAGGGCACTTGCGTGAGAACGTGGTACGTCTCGTCTCGTGGCTGTCGAATGGCGCCAGCTCTGTCAATGCATGTAGATGTGTGTGAGCCGGCCCTGGGAGATGAGGAGGGCCCGTCAGAGCGCCGAATCAACCAATCAACCAACATAGAAACAGACCTCGAGATCGAATCGACGACGCAAGCAGGCCGAGGTCTCGTTCTCGTTGTGGCAGGCTGCGGCAACAGATATCATGATAAATAGCCGTTAGGTCCCCGGATGAAAGCGTCCAACATCTGTTCCAACCACACACACCATCGACACGAAAAGTTTTCTATTACTACCCAATAACACCATCAGCAGCCACGATGCCTCTCGCCGCTCTACCGACGCTCTTCCTTTCCATCTTTTCCATAACGGTCCCCGCCGTTGGTCCCATCGTTGACTGCTATGTTCGTCGCGCATGCAAGATCGCCCCTTCGAACGAGCCCTTCTCGACCGAAGACCTCGCAAGCTCTATCATCCCGGGCCTGAACGAGACCGTTCAGATCCGTGCCGCGAGCGAGGGCCTGCTGGAGACGGCCGCTGCCACGGGCTACTGTGGCGTTCCCCAGTACAACTTCGACATGTGTAACACCGACTTGGGCAGAGTCACTATCTACACCTCCATTCCCGGAGCCGGCGGTTCGTACAATCACCTACGTCCCTGATACTCCGAGATACTCTGAATGAATATTCGCTAACTTTCCGCGTGCTCTCCCAGTTGCCCGGTTCGATAACGTGCCTCCCACCTGCATGGTTCTCTCCACCGTTCTTACCGGCGGCTGCGGCGTGGCTCCCCCCTATCCGACCGTTTGCGGCTCGGCCTGCTTGCAGTACTCCGGTCTCAGCGAAGCCCAGTTCAGACAGTTGGGCGATGCTCTCAGGCGTTAAATCTAGTATCTATCACAGGGCGGACAAGGTTATAGTTACAGCTCCCAGGCACCAAGAGCTACACGCTTGGAGGCGGGGGTTTTCGGTACATATACTTTATACGCTATAGTTAAAGCCTAGAGGGAAGATTTAGGGTCATAGCAGTGTTAAGTCTCTTAGCAGAGTAGTACGCTGGGAACAGACTGTTAAACTTCTCAAGTGTAAATAAATCGCTGGAGATCAAGTGAATTAAGAAAACCTACCGCAGCTTATGAATCCAAACTACTTGGCTATTTAAGAACCTGGAAGGGGGCGGTTCCATTGGAGGCCAGTGACGCCAATCATTGTACCGAAGTAGTGAGAATGATATCAGCAGAGATCATTTGTTCTACAGCTCATGTCGGAACGGAGTCCACTGATACATTCATTCCATTCACCTGACGTTGACGAGGTCTTTTTCGTGCCTGTCATGATAGTGGAGGAGGGAGTACACTATTTGTATTACTCTTCCGTTGCTCGTCTCCTCCACAAAACAACGACTTTGGAGCCCCCGTCGGTCATTTATACAACCCAAGACTAGATTGACACTCTGCAAGGCAGCAGATAGTCGTGCTTCTCCTTTGTACAAGGCAACAGCAATGTCCCAACGCTCTCTCTCAACAGCGTCCTCAAGAATGGTCGTGAGCTGGCGATTCGCTTCAAACTGTGCTCGCATATGAAGAGGTATAATGAACCTAGACTTTTCCAGCTTCTCTCCACAGATAAAACCGTCAATCAACCTTCTTCTGCTTATTGAACTCATGTCCGTAAATGACAATGCGCTTCGGACAATTTCGTAATCCAACTCATCGTATTTCGCCCACTTGACGGATTTTGGTGCCAGCAACATGTCTACTGAAAGAAAATCTTGCGCTTTTGAAGCAAACAAGAGGCTGTGTCTCATCAGAGTACCAATCAGATTCGTGTCCTGACAGCTTGAGATCGCGGCGCTTATTGTCTCCCACCATTCTTCACCTCGCTCAATGCTGAGATTCAGAAATGTCTTTTTATGCAACGTCTAGTCCCAGACGTGGATCAAGTCAGCAAAGAAATCGGATATGTTCTTGCGAAGATCGTCGTCAAGTTCGCGGTCCGAGATTCGTGCGGAAAACTGCATCTGCTCGTGCTGTACTGGCGTACGCCAACCTTTGCACAGTATTGTGCACACATCTTGATCTACGCCAAATACGTGGCGTTCAGTTGGCTTGAAGGTCTGAGGATGATCTGGTATGCGCGCGTGTCTAGGGAAGTTCCTGCTGTGGACTGGATGATTCCGGCGCAAAGTCGGACGGCGATGGAAGGCGGAGTGGGCGAGGGCAAATACAAGGCATCGACGCTGAAAGATGAAATAGGGACGGAACAATTAGGGTTGGTTCCATTGATAAGGAGGATGACGACGAAAGAAAGTATGAGACAGTTATGCGACCAGCGTGCTTCTTCTCAAGCCAGAACAGGACATTGATTGGTAACATGTTCAAGTAAACTCTAATCATAGAGTTAGCAGGTCCTGGAGAAAATACCCGCGATTCTCCACAGATAAAGAGCATTGTGATTTATTATTCAACAAATTTCTAGTTCGCGCCTTCGATGAACGGCAACAGGACATTTTTGTAGCATATGAGTTCTAGAGTTCAGCTCACCACAGGACGATGTTTCCACCTGAGGCGCCTGAATAGAACGCCTTAACAGCATATTGGTCTGCTCTAACGTAGATACCAAACATCCATTCGCAATGTTGGATGAATTATGGGACCAAACCACCAGAAAGTCTATTTGAATCATGAGCAAAGCGTAATCAAGTATACAAACAGTATTCTTCCTCTCTATCGCTTTTTTTGATCGAGATACTGGCAATTCAGGGTGTCTTGGGACGTAAGACAGATGATAGTGAGAGTGGAGCCCATGCTGTGGCCCAAGCTTATCTTGTAACCCAAGTTCCTGGTGCCGAACCCCGCACCAATCAACTTGGCTCCGTATTTTTAGTCACAAAAACAAACGCGACCTCCATCGACCGCCCACCTCCATTGGCTTCCCCATCACCAGCTGGCGGCATGGCGTTCTGGAAGTTCGGAGCTTGCTTTCTCCTGGGCGCGGCCCGGGCCGTTGACGGACTGCGTCCGCAGCATGTCGCGAACCAAGAGGGCTGGAATACCCTGCAGCAGCAATTGAGCTTGAAGTCGCAGGCCGCCTCTGCCGCGGCTATCGCGGACTACCCGGAGTACAACTTGTCCGTGCCTATTGATCACTTCCACAACGATTCGCGGTACGAGCCTCACTCTGACGGCTCCTTCGATCTCCGCTTCTGGTTTGATGCGAAGCACTATCGCAAGGGAGGCCCGGTCATCATCCTCGCAGCCGGAGAAACTGATGCCAGGGAGCGTCTCCCGTTCTTCGACCACGGTATCCTGTCCATCCTCGCCAAGGCCACCGGAGGCGTCGGAGTCGTCTTGGAGCACCGATACTATGGCAAGAGCTTCCCTGTTCCCGATCTCACCACGGAGAACCTCCGCTTCCTGAGTACCGACCAGGCTCTCGCCGATACGGCGTACTTTGCCAAGCACATCAGCTTCCCCGGCCACGAGGACTTGAACCTGACTGCGCCCGGCACTCCGTACATCGCCTACGGAGGCTCATACGCTGGCGCTTTCGCCGCGTTCCTGCGCAAGCTCTACCCCGAGGTCTTCTGGGGCGGCATCTCTTCGTCCGGCGTCACGGCCGCCATCATCGACTACTGGGAGTACTTTGAAGGCGCCCGCCTGTTCGCGCCTGGAGAATGCGCCGAAACAACCCAAAAGCTTACTCAGGTCGTCGACAATATCCTCCTGGGCAACGGGAAGAAGGTCAACTCTGACGACGTCGCTCAACTGAAGGAGCTCTTTGGCCTCAAGCCTCTTGAAGATGCCGACTTTGCCAACACCCTGAGCTTCGGCATTACCGGCTTGCAGTCGACGAACTGGGACCCTGCCCTTGACGACGCTTCGTTCGGAAAGTACTGTGCGACGGTCTCTTCCGACAGTGTGATCTTTGGCAGCACCCGTCATCTCAAGTCATCGGTTGAGAAGCTGCTTGAAATCAGCGGCGCTGACAAGAAGCTGGCGAACCGCTTCCTCAACTACGTTGGTTATGTCAAGGACTACGTCAAGCAGGGTTGCCCCGATGGTAACCTGTTGAGGTGCTTTTCTAGCAGAAACGAGGCCAACTATAACAACACCTCAATCCGCCAGGGCGCGGGCCGAAGCTGGACCTACCAAGTTTGCACCGAGTAAGTTGAATGTCTCCTCTTGGAAACTCCTGAGTCCTACCTGCTGACAAGTATCACAGATGGGGCTACTTCCAAACTGGTTCTGGCGTGCCGAAGGACCAGCTCCCACTCATCTCTCGCGCTATCGATGTCGAATACAGCTCTCAGTATTGCCGCAGGGCTTTCAACATCACTAAGGATCCCGACGTTGAGGCGATCAACAAGCACGGCGGCTTCAACTTCAGCTATCCCCGCGTTGCCATCGTTGACGGAGAGGCTGACCCTTGGAGAGCTGCCACGCCTCACAAGATCGGACTCGACCGCAAGTCGACGACCAGCGAGCCTTTCCTTTTGATCCCCCTTGGCGTTCATCACTGGGATGAGAACAGTGTCAAGGATGACGATGTCACTCCTGACTTCCCGCCTACCTCCATCAAGGAGGTCCACGCCCAGGAAGTCAAGTTTGTGGAGGCTTGGATGAAGGAGTGGGAGAAGGCGCACAGCAATGGCGCCCAAGAGGGTACGCGTCAAGGAGCCAAACATGTTAGTGGCATGCTGACGAGGACAGGCATGGTTTCTGAGGAGCTTTAGAGTGCTGTTACAGAGTAGACTTTCAGGTCGCTGGCTGCCACTGCCACTGGCAGATTCGCCCCTAACCTGCCGCATGTTTTGGCCTTTCAGTACCTACGTTACCCCCAGAGTAGACATACAAGTAAACTTGCTAGCCTGCTTAGGGATATGATGTCTGGAAGGTGATGAGCATGTTACTGATGACATCTTCTGCAGGCGACATACCAACACCAGGTAGTTCATTCTTCGTGGGTCACCAACAAAGTCAGGGATTGTAAAGGAGTGTTGTATTAACCATGCACTTGCACGTAAATGATTTACATGTTACTAGCGAAGCCAAAGTCCGTACCCTCCGAATCAGAGTCCCATTCCTTGTTTGAGATGTATACCCTACTGAGTCTGGGCCTTGATCATATCGGCAGCCTGGCATGATGTCAGTGACTTTCAGCAAGTCTCTTAGGTTTCGGAACCCACTCACCTTTTCGGCCACAGCATACACTGTCATGGAAGTCGTCGCACCAACCGTGGTGGGCATCATGGAAGCATCAATGACCCTGAGCTTCTTGACACCATACACCAACAGATTCTCATCAAGCACACCACCCCACTCACGGGGCATCTTGGCAGTGGTCCCAACAGGATGGTACACGGACGGGATAATCTGGCCCTTGGCCCAGCTAACAAGCTGCGCATCAGTCGAGACACCAGTTCCAGGCGACAGCTCGCGAGCCTGGTACTGCGCAAGGTCCCCAGTCGTCATGAACCGCCGCATGAATTTGATGATCTCCGCCATGACGTCAAGATCGATCGAGTTTGTCGCCGCGCGGTAGTCGACGATCATCTCGCTCTCGGGCTGGGCTGTATTGAGAAGGATAGTGCCGCGAGACATGGGGTGGAGATTCTGCACGGAGCCACCGGGCCCGTACATCATCATCTCAGAGAAGACGGTGTTCTTGGAGCGCATAAGCCGGCCATACACCTTCTGCTGCTGCTTGTACCCTTCAATCTGCTCGGAGGTGTAGGCAGACGGCAGATGGGACTTGGGATCCTGGGCCTCGTATGTCCTGGCAAGTGTCTCGTACCGATCGGGACTGACGACGGGCAAGCCGATCATGGAGGCAAGAGATGGGGGACCGCCACCGCCCCAACCTCCGCCACCGGAGTTGGGAGGCTGAACACCCCATTGGTATGAGATGCTGGGGATATAGCTATGGTCCTGGAAGTTGGACCCGACGCCCGGGAGGTCGACCTTCACAGCAATTCGGGCTTGTTCAAGGTGTGCGCGGGGACCGATGCCGCTGAGCATGAGGACCTGCGGGGTATGCACAGAGCCGGCAGCGAGAATGACCTCACGGCGAGCCTTGACCTGGACAGGGGCGGCACCTGTGTTGTTGCGAGAGACGAACTGGACGCCGGTAGCGGTATCGCCGTCGAAGAGAATGCGGTTGACCTTCGCGCCGACGATCATCTCGTAGTTGGCGCGGTTGAGGCCGTCCCAGTGGCCGGTGCGGGCGTAGGAGCGCTGGAACTGGACGGGGTCCTGCGACATTGGGTACCAGTAGAGTCCGGCCTCGCCGGCACCACTGTCAACGGGAATGGTCATGCCGGGCATCTTGGCCATTGCGTTGTACAAGGTCTCTGCAAAAGGGTTAAAATCACAAGCAGTCATGAAAGAGGGTCTACGAACTCATTATAGAGGTGAGGGGTCCCTTTCCGAAGGCAGCATATATCTTGGATGTTGTACCCCAGTAGCTCATGTCATATTTGATGTTGTATTCCTGTGCTTGGGCAGCATCAGGAGGCGCAAGGGTGATACCCTGGGCATTGTAAGCGGTCGCTTGTAACTCATACGCGTATGATGCTTACCTTCTTGAAGTAAGGCAGAAGATTGTCCCAATCCCAAGTAGATCCAGACCCACCAAGCTCTTTCCAGGCATTGTACTCGTCCTTGGTGCCCCTCAAGAAAACCTGACCGTTGACACTGGAGCTACCGCCGACAACACATCCGATCCCGACCGAGAAGCTTCGGCCGTTCAGGTTGGGGCACGGCTGAGAGGTGATGTTGAACATGCGTCTAGGGTTCATACCGGTCTGACTGTCGTAGTAGCCATACTCGACTACCAGAACAGTGTCTAGTCCGTTTGTCAGACACCTGCTCTATTGGAGAATCATGCAACGCCGTTTAAATTTACTCACACTTTCCATCTTCGGTAAGTCTGTCTCCGACTGTCAAGCCCGAGGTCCCTCCGCCAACGATGACATAGTCATACTCAGAAGCAATCTGCTCGGCGTGGGTGAGAATATTGACATGCTCGGGATATTGTGTGGGCCAGGCGTATGCCAGCTGCGAAGCTGCGGCCAGGCAGGACAGAACCAAACCCTTCACGGAAGGCATCGTGGCGTAACTTGACGAGACTAGCGAAGCTCAATGAAGACTAAAGTTCGAAGGAAAGCTTCAAGCCGTCCGGGCACTTCAACTGAACACAGTTTCCCGACTTCATTTAATCATTAAATATCTTGTCATGGGTAAGTAGTCCCACTGGGAGACGGCGATCTGCACAGGGGCTTGGCATTCGGAAGAAGCCTATTTCGTCTACCACTTCAAACTCTTCCCTTAGGCCATAGCCGCATAGTAGATGTGCTCGGCACATGAACAAAATCAACCATTTCAGCCCCCATTCGTCAAAATCCCACGACTCATCTACCTTCTAACAGGCTCAACTCGAGTCCATGCGGGGAACGATCCGGCATTCGACGCCCAATTTGCATGAGCCGCAGAAACCACGCGAGGGAGTGCGGGGTGATGCGCCGCTTTGGGGCTTGCCAGCAGAAGTTCATTCTTCGTAGGGTCAGCGAGTGTCACGTTGCAGCCAAGAGCGTACATGTCTCGACCAATTCGTATTACCCCTAATATGAAAGGGGATTGAGCCGGAGTGGTGCGCACTCTGTATGGGCTTGGCATTCATCTCAACTTACGGCATTTGGAACTGTCATTTAGCCGGGCTGTTTGTGCCTTTTGATCATATGTTCACTTCAAGACCCATTGATTTGATGGCATGGTATTCGTGGCAGGACCATCTCATGGGTATTCGTCTAGATAACCTAATGACGACAAAACCGGCTCTAGTCTAGCATCATAACCCAGGGAGCCACGTGAATATAACCATGCCTTCATGCGTTTCCTTTTAGAGAGAGCCCCGATTACTCGCAATCTGCGCTTCGCACATTGCTTGTCTCATTAGGTGGAATAATAATCTGGCATTTCCCATTAACGCAGGTGCCGGAGTTCAAGATTTGGTTGAGGTTCGTTTTGCACGCCTTGCCGTCCTTTGCCGCAGAGGCTGTACCTCCAGCCCTTCTAGCATCGATCGGGCTTCCTATGGCAACGTGTCAGTGAATCCTTTCATTCAAGCTTTATAAAAAAAAACTCACTGCCAGCAAAAGCTCCGCAAGCCAATGCGGCGACAAGAACAGTAATGCTGAGCTGCATGATTCGGACTAGTTGAAGTGTCGGGAAAAGAATATTTGGAAACAGGTTGTCTGCGCAGCAGGAATCGTAGAATTCAGAAGAGGAAGAGTAAAGCAATGGTTATGGTATCTTGTAATTGATATCGTCTCTTCTGAAGTGGTAGACTGTCCACCTTTATAGGCCTCACAGACGCCCTTAGTCTTGGCGTAGCCTGACGTGGCTATCATAAGACCTTGTTTGAATAGTGCATGTATTCTAGAAAGACCGCAGTCATACAAAAGCAAGATAATTTTACAAGCGAACTTGCCCCCTAGTTTGAAATGGTTTCAGTTGAAGATCCTGTCTGGGATTCGTATGACTGTGGGATGCCGATGCCTGCATCCCTGTTTTGGGCCTGGTGAACTTTCTCTGAAGGCTTCCAGCCATTCATAACCATACGGCAAAGCCGAAATCTGAAGAACGGAATGTCGATAAATGAATCATGGTCCTAGAGAATGGCATGTTCGTCTTTACGCCCTTCCCTTGCGCCAAAGAACCTTTTAGTCATTGCTCTGTATTTTGCCGAGTATACGTCAGAATCAATTGCGGCGATATAATTGTCCAACGGATCTGCAGAAAGCGGTCGAAGGAGTAGCAAATTCTTGAATACAGTCCTGGAGTCCTCGGTTTCGTTCAGGCCCCGTCCAAGTGGCCATGGTTCCTCCTCTAGCCAGTCAGCTAGCTTCATGTCCGTTTCCGTGGCTATGGAAGACGAGATTCCCTGCGGAAAAGAAGGATCAAAAACCACCGGCACCGGCCGAATTTCGGGGCGAAGGCGCCACGATTCGATTAATTTCTGCCATTGAAGAGGAGGAGCTCGGCCCGGGCGCTCAATATCCAGCCATGGTGATTGTGAGCCAGCTTCGACCTGCATGTCCTTCCAATGCGGTGGTGTTTTCGGCGCCTCGCGTATGAGATAACGTATTTGGAAGCAGAGAGAATCTAAGATCGTTGCTCTTATCGGATCATGCGGTCTTTGTAGGATTAGATTTCGGAGAGAGAGGAAGCTCTCCCGTTTGTGCCAAAGCAACACTGCAATGCGGTGTATCTCCTCGGTGGAAGTATCGAATTCTCGAATTCATCTCGACCCACGATCGTGTCGTCGAGCACAAGGTTTTGTACCTTGGCAACCCATTCGAGGTTTGGCAAGGCCTTGCATCTTTGATGCACGTCATTGCACCATCTTAGATGAACAAAATCTGTTCTCCAGTTGATTTTGACATGCTCAGCTTTCGCAGAGCCTTTCGAGACTTCGATGGTAAGCTCTGGCCGTATTGTTCGGGCAACATTGCTAGCCAGAGGATCTATGTCTGTATCGATCGCGGTGTAGTATTTCTTCTTGCTAGGTCTGGGTTCCATAACCCATTCGACAGTATTGTCAAACCGGCTGTTTCCGCAGCCATCAACAAAAAACAAAAAAGTATCTGGGCTCGAGGTAAAAGTCCTCCCATATCATAAATTTGACGCAATTGGGAAGCTTCGGGAAGAGCTCGAAGCTGCTCAATGCCGTCTTGGGGTCGTTGCTGGTAGACATGGCGCTTGCTGCTATTCTCGAGCGGTTTCTTGCATGATCAAACTTGGAGAAATGCGTGTCACTAAAGCCTTGAGACTATTCGAATATGAAGCTTTTATACATGCTATCACACACCCTGATGTTGAATCATGACTCAAGTTAAAAACTCTACGATTGGGCTTGTATGGCTGGACCTGGTGCTAAACTTTGTTGGCGTGACCCTTTCGAGCTTCCAAACTTTATGACTCTAATCATTGTGCCTAGAATCCTTTACTGTTCGGCCGAAAATTGTCCTAACTGCTCAATCTAAAAGTTCGGCCCACTAGCTCGTTATAATTCTGCCAGAATTGGAGCTCAAGCAACATGGGAGAAAATCCCTGAAGCGACGGAGCGGGCAAATTAGTAGACATGAGACTATTGGGCGAGAGCAAATTTGAAAACACCACCCTGGTATCTGTGATTTCGTCCCCGGTGAAAACATCATCTCGTGCATTGGCCCATCGCTCATTTCCTGGACGTACGTTCTCAATGAAATGCTTCCACTGAACCTCCTCGAACCCGCCGTGCCGTTCAATGTCAGGCCATGGCGACCGTGAAACAACGCTCACTCGCAAGTCTTTCCACTGAGGCGGTTTCACCGGTGCCTCACGCAGAAGATATCGAATCTGGAAACACAGAAGCGGGGTGTTGAAGACTCGTTTTCGATGCCATTGAACCTTTTGCAGGGCTAAGTTTCGAAGAGAACCCAGAAGGTCTTTCATCTCCCAAAGACAAAACGCAACAAATGAAATCCTGACGGTGGTGATATCGCCGAAGGCGTGTGATTGTATTAGATCATGATCGAGGACTATGTTTCGTATGTTTCTGAACCATTCAGCCTGTGGTATGAGATTTTGTGACTCCTGATGGATGGCCAATTTGACATGGATAAAGTCGAAGTTCCAGCTGATGTTCACATGTGCCACCTTCGACTTTCTCTTGGAGCAGCCTTTGGCGGGTCTGAGTGGTTGACCATCATCGGTAGTCTTGAGTGGTATTTCGATGGTGAATCTTGGGCGAACACGGCTTGCAACGAAACTAGAAAGCTGATCTATCTGCGTGTCGATCGTGTTGTGGTAGGATGTTTGCGGCCCTTTGGGTCTGAGAGCCCATCCAAGCGGAACCTCGAACTCATATTTCCGCGGCCGGCCCCGGTAGACCGGGTATGTAATGAAATAGCGTGGCTGGCTGTAGAATTCTTTCCATATCATGGACTTGATACAATTTGGGAATTTCGCGAAGAGCTTGAAGTCGGAAGGAGCATGCGCCGTCTCGTTGGCGGCGTTGGGAGGCATGGTGTCTGTCCACCTCCCCAAGGGATTTGAATGAAGTTGTTCGTGAAGAAACAACTGCACCTTGAAAGAATAAAATAATTTCGATCGTTCATTTAAAAATCTCAACACATCTGGAGGCCGGTCCTGGAACCGTGATGGCTAATGTTGTGACTCAAGATCTGAAATTCGCGGTGGCGTCAAACCTTGTTGTTCACTGCCCTGTTCGGAACGGATGCCCAGTAAGGTTACCAGATAGCAGCCATTCGTGTCTCTTTCGTCCTTCTGGATCAGTGGCACAGGGTCGGTGAACAATACCGACTGCATGATCCAGATCCTCGGTGTTGTTTGCTCGGACCGCCTCCCCAGAGTTCTCGCTAGAATGTCGTAATTGAGTGTTCATTGCGACGTTGTCACATTTCGCGTGTCGTCCATATCCGCTTCCCTGCTTAAACTACTCAACAGGCCAGACCTCATGATGCCGCGCCTACGTCCCGTACACAGGTGATCATCGTTAGCAGACGGATGAACTTATTGAGCCTACTAGGGTTAGGAAGTTAGCCGGTTAGATACAGGGTAGGTTCAAGGTACGCAACTACATATGCTCAATATAACTACGTGACAGTCAGGGCACAGTGGCGAGTCCCTTTTGACCCTAGACTTTTGCTCAGTGCCTAGTCGTCTTCACTTCTGCATCCGTGTCTGTACTGATCTCAACACAAATCGTGCGTTTTTCACAGCTCGTCAGAGCCTCCCCCCTTAGCTCTATCCCCAACTTTATATGTCGCCTCCTCCGCTTCAACAATTTCCTTAGCAATCTCAGTCCAGAAACCACACGCCGACTTTGTATTCTGGTCGTCGGGAACATCGAGCGTGAACGCAGAGTACACCAACTCCGGCGGCCCGACCGTGAGCACATTGGTCAGCTCGTCCCCGCTACCATCTGCCACGGTCCAGGTCGGCGGCTCCCAAAACAGAACCTCTGGCATCATAAGTGTATTCGGGTTTCCACCCGAAAGCGCAAACGACGCGAAGTACGTCTGGTAGGCCTCGGCTAGGTCGCTATCGACGAGGAGGAAAGCATAGGCATCAGCCTCAAGAGTGCTGACATTGTTCTTCTCCAAGATGGCCTTAGCTTCGCTGTAGTAGTTGGAGAACAGGGGCACCAAGTCCGATGCGTGGCGGGCTAACGAGGCAGTCGGGAACCCGTATCGCATCATGTGTGATATGCTTGGGTATGCCGAGTACAGGTCACGGGTGTTGCAGGTGAAGCTTGCGTCGCGGATTACGGTCGCGATGCAGAGTCGATAGTCGCCGTCATAGGGGGCTTCGGTACAGGGGTATTGGGCGGCTATCTTTTGTCGTTGAGATGCCAGCTCGGCCCCCGGGAGGAAGACATCGAGGAACTCGGTAAATGTGTCGGCTGAGGTCACAAAAGGCGGTGTGAATGAAGCAGTCTCGTTCAGGACGTGCGAGATGATCGTCGACTGAATCGAGGACTTCCAATATTTACCTAAGGATTCGGTGTCAGCTAAGGTATACCATCTTCAGTTGAGAATGTTCATAACTCACCATTCGCGAACGAAATAGTTGGAATCGTGGTTATCCATTTGTCGTCCACGGCTGGTCCAACAGGAAATAAACCAGTTTGCTTGACAGTGTCAAAAAGCGCCTGGTTCGCCGCTGTCAGGTTCGTAGACTCCTGTAAACAGGTAAGATTGAAGGCAAAGCCACAACCGGCAAAACTAGAGAAGTTCTGGTAGATCTGGTCCAACTTGCCCATCGGGCTATTGTCCCAGGCCCATTCAAACGCTGGGCTTTGAACAGCAAAGGTCTTGAACGTGGGATCGACAGCACCATCTTCGCGAATAAGATGATGGAGAATAGATCCCCCACCAGCGGACTCGCCCCAGGCACTGACTTGAGACGCATCGCCGGACACCTTGTTAATATACTTCTGTACCCATTCGAACAGAAGAGCTTGGTCGTACAGTCCGGCGTTTGGCTGAGCATTCTTCTGCATAAAGTCTCCTGATAGCCAGCCATAAGCACCGAGACGATAGTTACCAGCGACGAATATTGTCTGGTAGTTGCTCGCTGCGATGACTGACTGGCCGGTGTACAAAGGACCGATCTGGTTCTTGCTGCCGAATGCGAACGCGCCGCCATAGATCCATACGACCACGGGCAAAGGCTTCGGCGGGGGGTTGTCAATCACGGTCTTCGGCACGTATAGGTCGAGGAATAGACAGTCCTCGCCTTGCGGAGTGACCTGATCATCAGGGGTATCGACTGGGTTTTGACCACCTGGTGCGTTACGAAGACCATTTGGGTCAATCTGAATACAGTTGCGTCCGTCGCTGACAGGCTGGATAGCTGTGCTTGTTGACGTCGGGAAGGCTGGGGCGCCGAAGCGCGGGGGGTTGGCACCAAAACGGACGTTCTCGAATAGATAAATCTGTGTAAGCCGTCAGTAGAGGCTCTGACAATGGACCGAGCGTGTTCTTGTCTGTCTGTGTTTTACCTACATCTGGATCATCTGCCATAGGTTGACCTTCGTAGACTCCCCAGGGCAGCTCCAGCGTCGGTGGCAATGTTGCCTCAGCGCGCAGAGCTAGGAGATGGGCAAAGCCCAGGCTGTACAACAGCAACTTTTTAAACATCGCGAGGACGCAGATCGAGGCAAGACTGGCCCTTTAAACACTGGTACACAGTATGTGGCGTGGGCATCATCTCTGGGTCAAATTCAACTATTTATGGTCTTTGGAGCAGTGCTGACTTTGACAAACTCGTCTGCAGCTGTCACCATACAGTGGCGTTGAGCTGAAATTAAGCGTGGGCGGGTAAACACCCTTCTCGACGGTTCCGAGGCTCGCAATGCGTCCAGGCTGGCATGACCTCGACGGATATGGTCAAGTTTGCCAGATATTCAGCCAGCCAGCCTTTTCCCACGCCTGAAAACGTGTATATGGACCTAACTACTCAACTGCCGATTGTGCCAACCCCGCACCTGTGTCCAGCGGGACGGCACGCAACTAGAATCAGCGGCTGCAACCGGATGGTCCAGCCAAGCGCCCATGTGGGTTTCAAGTTGGGGAAATCACGAGACATAGATTTCTGAAGTCCTTCATCCATGACTGATAAGACTGGCCACCGGAGAACATTCTCAATTAGGCCTCCTTGTCGTGAAGAACGTGTGGAAGTCGTGGCGTGGTGCTGTGGTCGCTATGTCGACATTGGCATGAGCACGAAGTGTTGCCCCGGCGACGTGCAAACATTCGTGCCTATCCATTCTTACATGTCGGAACACGAACGCCTCAATTTCACGGTCTCTATAGATTTACTCTGTTGACAGGGTGGCACTTGAGGTATGGAGGGTTGACTTCCGGCTTACGCGTTCTTGAAGTCGCCTACTTTCGGGAACAACTTTGAGGTAGTGAACGCCACTGAGGTCTATAATGATCGGTCGCGCGCTTAGCACTAAGCTCTCTTCAGACATACTGTCGTCTTCTCCTCGCCATGTCGCGTGAGGGACGAGGGCACATCAAATTTGTAGGTGCTAACTAATACCCAGCTGCGTCGAGACGCTGTATAAGTAATAGTAGCAGCTAGCCGAGAGCAATCCAGTCAATATCGACAGACATCATGTCGTCGCTAGATTTTCCGTGCCACATCCGCCTATTTGAGCTAAGCTGATATTGACCGAGAAGATCTCGGCACTCGCATCATCTCCTCGACATTGTTCACCTTTGGCGCACTCTAAGGTACCCAAAGAATGCCTTTGGCCAGTTGTCGGAGCGCCTCGAGAAGTAAGTCGATGGTGACCAGCAAGATAGTCTACTAAGGTTTTCCTACTGGTTACCGCTATGTGTTTAACAATTTTGCCGTCTCTTCCTGCTCATCGTTCTAGAAGAAAGTTGACCAAGAAGCTCTCCGGTATCTCATCAGAGTCGCTATCAGAGCTTTCTGTATCTTCTAAGTTTGACTCTTCATCAGGAGGCTGTGGAGGCTTTGGTATGACCTTGTAGCCCTGGAACGCACATTCCAGGTTCTCGACTTGGAACGTGTCTATCCAAGTGAGCCCCTTAAAGCCAGTGCACGTGGCATTGAAGTCGAGGAAACCGTGGCTTTCCACCGGCTCTTCTCCGAGCTTCTCTTTACCCTTCCAGAGAAAATAAAGCCGTCGGCAGCCCTCAAAAGTCTGTCGCGAATTCGGCTTGCGTTTCTTGCGCGTTTGCGGACGCCGCGTTTTGCTGCTAAGGGCAGCCGCGGAGCGTTTTTTTGACTTGCCCGTCGGCTGCTCAGGTGTGGTATCATCGTCGTCCCGGTCGAGCGGTCGTTCTACAATATATGGCTCGATATTTTCCATTGGTGGAACGTCAGAATATTCATCTTCGTCCAGAAATTCTTGCGCCCACCCATTTGAAGCCTTAATCAGGGTATCTTTGGAGAACGAGAGGAGCATGATACCGCTCACGACGCCGAAGCTCATGCTGGCAGTAAGGAGTCCATCCCTCCCTTCCATGCCCGGATGGTCCTGGATGTTCAAATGAAACACGGCGCCATACATCGCATACTTCATCTGTAGTTGAGGGCACTTGACGACGTATGATCCGATGGCGTCTTCGAGGAGCATTTCCTTCGGCGTAAACTCCATAATGTCTTCGGCCTTGAGTCTCGCCTCCGCAGCTTCAGCGGATTTTGTGAGGTATTTGCGGTGGTCGTCCATGGCTTGCTGCCATGGCTTCTTTGGAGGAACATACTTAGAAGAACTAGTAGGACCAGACTGAAACTTTGCGTTCTCTGCCAGACCTGTGTTCTTCACTTCCTCCCTGTCCCAGCCAATAACGGCGAAGGGCTTTCCGTTGAGTAGTCCCGGAGCTAGGTAAAGCCCGTCGATCTCCTCTACCATGGAGGGAATCTCAAACATCAGTTGAGGATCGATATCGTGAAGAACAATAGGCTCAGGCGTGACATTTGGATCTGGCTCCCCATCCTTTAGGAAGAAGTGTTCTTTGAAGAGATCAATGTCCCAAGCCGCCTTGATGGTAGGATCACTGAATTCGAGGAATATTGACTCCTTTTCCCGACGCATCCGCTCGGCATCTTCAAATGCCGAATCGATCACATCTGCACGTTTGGCAAATTTATCGCACTGCATGGAGTCAGTATCGCTCACGAGTGCCATCAATGCCCCCATCTTCCCGGTTCACTTACTAGACCCATCTTCACCATCTTACAAAGGTCGTAGCGTAGGCCGCTAAGCGTCTTCATCTTCATATGCGTGAGTCGCAGATCATAGAACATTGACTGCGCTTTGAACCACTCCTTCTTCTTAAAAAGCTTTCTGGCTTCAGCGATTGTTGATCTCCTCTTGTCGGGATCCTCAATGTCATCGGGGAAACAGAGCTCGCGCAGCCGGGCCCCATCGACGCGAGCGATCCCTTCGAACAACAGCGTACCGTCTACGTACTCGAATCCCTCGACGCGACATTGCATCACAAAGTTGCGGCGGTACTCGAGCTCGCTTCTCAACTCGGCCGCCATGTTCGCATAGTTTTGAGAGTCTCAGGGGAGCTTATGCGTAACAGACTGTCGGCCGATGAAGATGTTGAGCGTTGATGACAAGGGTGTAGCGTCCAGACGCGCTCGCTAACCCCAGATTCAGCTGACGCGAATGCATGTTGGTCTGGGCGTCAGGGGCGACACGTGACCGTGTCTTAAACTCTCGCGATGGCTTGCGGAAATTACCTCATCATGGCCTTAATGTTGTTGTTCCTCCTCTTGTCTTCTCGTCACATCTTTCAACTCTCAAGGATGTCATTTTGTTGATAGCTTGCACTTGTGGCATTTCTCATCCAGCATCCATTCAGAGCTCCGCCGGCACCCTAACCTACTGTTGTCTATCGCCTCCACACCCCAGTACTTCAACGAGCTGCTAACAATACAATCAAGACGAGCTTTCATAGAAACGAGTCAAATCAACTTGCCCGATACCTAGAAGCTAGTCGATTCAACAAGAAGAACTCATTCGAAGTCGACAGATAGTGAGGCCGCAGAAAATCGTCAGGCCAGTCACAGGACCCGCAACTCGCTGTTGGCAGTCATGGTCCTGTGGCGGCCAGCGATCTGCATACCCACTCACAAGTGGATTCCTCGTCGCGGCGTTGTGGCAGAGTGGTCTAATGCGCAAGACTAGAAATCTTGTTCCTTTGGGAGCGTCTGTTCGAATCAGGCCAACGTCGATCTTTTGCTTTTGGACATCATGTGTTGTTTTTGCAGTGGCAGACTGCAACGTATCGTGACATTATTTCATAAACTCATCTATGCTAGAAGACTTCAATCTTTCTGCGACTATCAACAGCTTGATTCCTGCTCATCTCGTTTTGCGACGCTCTAGTTAAAATCCACACGATCCCTTCTACAACTTTCCCGAGGGAGAGATTGAGGTAATCTCATCGTACAAAAGACTATGGAGAAGCAATTAGCAATTGATTTTTTGTTACGAGTATAACGAGGAACACTCACGTTGTGACGAAACTGGCATAATCCTCGCCTGTCACTTGCAGCCTCAAGTACTTGGCAGCGAGCTCAAACTTGTTGTTTGCAGGCGCAGAAGCAGCCAGTTCTTTTGTGAGTTGGTCGAGGATGCTGAGCACGTAGGTCTTGTCGAGCTTGGTTCCTTCAGCGGTGCTCACGCTGTGCTTGACCCATTGCCACAATTGTGTTCGGGACACCTCGGCAGTAGCAGCATCCTCCTGCGATAACGTTAGCAATTCATCCATGAATCCCTTATGATCGCTGAGGTACTTGCCATCAAGTAGTTGATGGCGCTGCAACCAACACCGCGCAGCCAGCCCTCCATGTAAGCCAGGCAAATGTGCAAGTTCTTCTTCACACCGTCATCCGTGATTTTTCCAGGAACAACCGAGTTAAGCAAGTCGTCCCTCGTAACGTTCACCTCTGGCCTGACGAAGATCTGATTGGCCGTGGGCATGTGCTCGTTGAAGACTTCGCTCGCGATGGACGCAAGCGCGGGGTGCGCAACCCAGGTACCGTCGTGACCGGCCTTGACTTCGCGAAGCTTGTCCGCGCGGACGCTTTCCATGGCCTTGGCATTGGCAGCGGGGTCGTCCTTGCGCGGGATGAGGGCAGCCATGCCGCCCATTGCGTGAACGCCGCGACGATGACATGTGCTGATGAGGAGCTTGACGTAGGCGTCCATGAAGGGGACGGTCATGGTTACATCGGCGCGATCAGGCAGGATGAAGCCCGGTCGGTTACGGAAGCGCTTGATGAAGGTGAAGATGTAGTCCCATCTGCCGCAGTTGAGGCCGGAGCTGTGGTCTCTGAGCTCGCAGATGATCTTGAGAAATCAAGTTAGCAAAATAATCAAAGCCCGCTCTTTGAGAACTACTGACCTCATCCATCTCAAAGGCAGCGCTGATCGTCTCAATAAGAACAGTGGCTCTGATTGTTCCCCGGGGAATACCGATATAATCCTGAGCCATGTTGAAAACGTCGTTCCACAACCTCGCCTCGAGATGCGACTCCATTTTCGGCAAGTAAAAGTAAGGGCCGGTTCCTCTTGAAATCAACTCCTTAGCGTTGTGGAAGAAATATAGACCGAAATCGAAGAGAGCTCCAGACATAGCGTCTCCGTCGACGGTGAAATGCTTCTCATCCAGATGCCAACCGCGCGTTCGGCAAATCAAAGTGGGCAAAGTACGATCGGTTCTGAGCTTGTACTCTTTCTCGCCCAACTTGAAATCGACCTGACGACGGATGGCATCGTACAAGTTTGCTTGGCCCTGAACCATGTTGTCCCAGGTAGGTCCATTTGAGTCTACAGCCTGTTAGTAACACATCTCAACTGTAAAGTTGTCTCAATGAATATACCTTCGAAATCCGCCATGTAAGCCCAAACGTCAGAGTTGAGTGCGTTCACAACCATCTTGCGGTCTGTGGGTCCGGTGATTTCAACTCTGCGGTCAACGAGACCAGGCGCTGGCGCAGCGCCCTTCCAGTTATTGTCATCGCGGATGTGCTTGGTTTCAGGGAGGAAGTCGGGTAACCTGCCCTGGTCGGTCTCGATCTGGCGCTGCTCCCTCAACTTGAGGAGTTTCCTACGGGTAGGCTCGAAACTGCGGTGGATGATTGCCAGAAACTTGACGGCCTCTTCAGTGAGGATGAGCTTGGTGGCTTCGCTACCAGCGCCAAGGATGGCGACGTTGCCCGATGATTGAGTCATTGTGCGATGTGGAAATTTGCGATGATTGACCGATAATCAATAGATAATTTCTGTCCTTGAAAAGCCTCCGCATGATGTCAGATGCAATGCAGACCATTCTTAAATATATCTGAAGCCGAATCGCGGTCTCCGATATCTGTTCGGCTCATACCCGTTGGTGTTTAATTCTCGCACGCTCACCCGAGTGAAGTTCGGCTCTATGCCGAGCTATCTTTCTTTGTGTGCGGATGCCATCCGATTGGCCCCACTCAATCTCTCCAGGTCGCCGGCGGTCGAACGGAAACCTACCAATGTGTAGGGCAGGCCAATCACATGTGGTAAATTGAACTTCGGAGGTTTGGAATGAGGGAATTATCTCGGGAATATGCGGCAATCACTTCAATTAGATTCGGCTGACTGAGACGCATCATGATCCGTATCCACCAGGTGCCATCATCTTCTCCAGCTCGGCCCAGTCCAGTTGATCGACTCCGGTAAGCGGAAGCGTCGGGTCGTTGAAACTTGCATAGATACCCTCGGCTTCCAAGCTGAACTCCTGCCCCAGACTTCCGTTCAAATCCAGGCCGAACAGCTGGTCGGGGTCATACGACTCGGCCGACTCGGTGCCAAACATCTCGCCATCCCACGACGGTTGTGTCGAGGGGCTCGGGTCGGGCGGCGATAAGACGACCTGCGAGCCCGACCCCTCGCCAGATTGCCCCGGAGTGCCCTGAGCCCCGGATCCTCCCGCGTGGGGTTCCCCGTGGGGTGTTCCAGAATCTTTCATCTGCACGTCACCATCCTTTTCGGGTGGGAAGTACCTCGATCCCCACACATGTGCTTCTAGCTGCTTGATCTCCTTTAGACGATGCGAAGCCGCATTATTACCCGCTGCAGAGAGATATTCGAGGACTTCCACAGCTTGATGTAATTCCTGGGGCGGTGGTTTTTGGCTGTCGTTCTTGTGGGCGAATCCTCGCATGATGAGCACGAATGCTGCTGAGAATGCTGCGTCTAAATCGAAGAATGCGAAAGGGGCTAAACCATAGTTAGCATCAAGATAAATTTGTGATCGCAACAATTTGTACTTGCCAATCTCGTCTTGCTTCTTCATGGCATACAGAATGCGGATGGTCCTCAATGCTGCCTCGTTGCAAAGCAAACATAGCTGAGAGATTGCGGGAGTGACGATTTGCTTCTGGGTATCTTGCACCTTATCCTTGACTTTCTGAAGTAGTATTGGTCGAATGCAGAGGATGATTGCCTTTGATAAAGTTAGTGATTTCACGATCAGATTTATTTCTATGAGCGTCATACCGAGAACAACCTCAAATACAGCGAAGAACCGGATCTTGTGACCTCAAGCTCCTTGCTCTTGAAGTCGATTGCAATGTTTAGTGGAATAGAGCGACCCGTGTCGTATAATGACTGAAGAACGTTGCGCATCTTCTTAATGAGATCACCCTGAGATAGGCCACCATTGCTGTATAATGCTGCAGACCAGTGTTAGTTGACACCTCCTAGCATGTGGGGCTCTTGTAACCATGAGACTCACAAGTCATGATCTCTGAAGTGGCGCGAGCAATCCGAACGTTGATGTTCAGTGCCTCTGGCGACTCGAATCCGGGCGATGGTCCCGGCAGGTCGAACGTAATTTGGCGGTCATCAACAGATGCTGGCAATCCCAGGCCTGCTGATATGCGTCTGCAAGAATGTTAGAATGATCTCCTAACCCCTCTTCCGGGAATACGTACTGGTCAAGCATGTACGCAGTCCACCATATCCTTGTACGGTGGGCTCTTTCTGAAGGCAGACATTGCTGCTCAGCAAAAGGCAGGTTGCAGCCCAATGTCAGAGCAAGTCGTACAGCAGTGCCGACCTGCAGCTCGTTAGTCTTCATCCCTAGATCTAGATGAGGCAATGGTCGTACAAAGAAGTATGAGTCCTTCTTCCTGTCACACCATTGCAGATATGTTGTTGCGAGACATAATATCTCGACTCCCACAATGCCGTATTCGCTGATACTATGAAGAGGCGGAAACCTCTTCATAGCCTCCGCGAAGTAGAAGGCCCCTGGCGGGCCATCGTAGATTCTCCTGTCGGCCTCCATCAACTTGCCCATCGCCATCACCAGCAAGTATAGTGTGAACCATGGTGTCTTCATCTGCTTCGCTCGGGTAGCCTGGTTCTGGAATAATAATGTCAGGTTGTCTGCAAAGGTCCTCTGGTCGATGAAATGCTGGTTGCCGCTCATGTAGTCATTGAAGAGACCAAGGAGTCGATTTGACTCTGCCTCCCCCGGCATGATTTGAGGCGGGATGCCTCTGATGAGTTCTTCTGTTGAAGTCCATTCTGGAGTAAAGGGTGCGTCTTGTTGCTCATCATGTGTTGTACGCATCTCTGGGGAGTCTTGTTCTGGGGAACCCGTATCTCTGCCAGAGTTCTCGTGAAACAGGTTGCGGACCCGCTGCTCGAATAGAGGGCCAGGCGCGCGTTCTATTGAGGCTATCATAATCGTGTAAGTGATCTCGCGCATCAATGATAGAGAGATGTGTGCTTACAATAGCTTGGGGGCGGCGGTACTTCGCCTGTTGGTTCTGTAGGTGCAATGCCCAGAGTGTTCTCCAAAGCCACTGAAACACCGCCCGGGGCTGGGGCTGGTGTTGATGACTTGAGTTCTGCGATAAGACGAATGTTAGTTCTCTCTTCTCGAAAACCTTCCGAAGAGTCTCAAGCTTGCGCACCCCGTATTTGCGACTCATATCGTGTGACTGTTGCCCTCAATTCTTGGACATATCTAGCGGGACAGATTAGCTTATCGGCGATTCCCAAATCTGGCTTCGACCACCGAAAAAAGTCAATTAGGCCCTTACGCTTCAGAGTATCGCTGTCGCCCCGCGCCAAATTCACAGTCAAGCTTATTCCTGACGCAGTTGCGACACGGCTGCTCGCCTGAGCATTTCACCTTGCGACGCCGACAGGTGTTGCAGCTGTGCGTCGCCAAGTCAGCAGCACGTCTTGTGCGATGAGGTCATTGAAGACTGACGCATTGGCCGATCGCTGTTTGCCCGGCGGTTGCTGAGGCATTATGGGCGCATTAAAAAACGTATGTGGTGTATCGGTCGTTTCCCGCAGCCGTTTGACCGTTACAGAAGTCTCTTCTCAGTCTCGTCGAAAATGCGACAAAGGACTACTATTAAAATCGGTTCACGGGTCGTGTGTCCCCAATTGAGAGGCGCAAAAGTCTTCCGATGCCGTTGAGGTCGATCGGTGGGCGGCCAATGAGAACACTGTGGGAAACTGGGAAATGAGGGGTGGCACGGGTCTGTAGCCCGGGATACCGATCCCCGATAGTCGGCGTATCTTGATAGCCAGTGTAATCGCCCCGCATGTGAGACTCTTATCTATCTATCGCGAGTAATGCACTGATACAATGTCCGATCACATGACGCTTAGGTCTTCCTTTCCAGCCATCTACGCTTTGATTTGTGAATGATAATGACGGCAGTCGTCATGTCGAGCATTGTGTGATCCTGAGGATGCATTTTGCCCCAAGCTGGGTGGGTGTCTCACAGCATTGACTTGCACAAGCCGTCGAAGACCCATGTTCGCGGGATGGATTTGTGAGAAATGGGGGGAAGAACTGGTATTTGTAGGTGTGCATCCCTTCAAAGCACAGGCCTTCGGGGACTGCCCGAATCTCGAGTTCGGTCGAAAGGGCCGAATTGCCTCCACGGGTCATTTTTGAGATGGCATTTGTGTCTTCAAACCAGGTCCAGAAACGTCATCATTCTTGCGTGTGTTATTCATGCTTGTAGCGGATATCTTGGATGGTGCGACGGATGGACAGCCGAGGACGAAAAAACTCGGCCGTCTTCCGAGGCGCCTCAGATAAGCCCTGCGGCACCTGCTATCCACATTGCCGACGGCGAAGCCAGCTGGGACGCCGAAGCCGCTCTGCTGGGACACGCGGGGTTGTTCCCTGGTTACTCCACAACTGAGGCGCACGACCCCAAGATCGTCTGCCACGCAATGTTACCCTCGCGATTTTATTTCCGATTTTGATTATCTTGGTGTCAAGACGGCGAACGTCGAAATGGTTGTAAAGTGGCCATATGGCTCAGCATTTAAGTCCAAGGTTGATGAATCGCTTTTCAATTACATGATCTCTAGGCAGTGCAAAAGTGCGCTCATATGTCAAGCGGTTTTCGTGGTGTATTATGCAGCAGCACGTAGTGGCCATGCACAGCAGGTATTAATGTGATATCAGGAGGGATGAAAAATATTCCAATAATCTTTAGAGATTACGTGAGTTACTTCACGGCAACTATTTACTAGTGTTCAAAAAGCTAAATACTGAATCGTAAGTTATCGTCTTATGTGCATCCACTCTCAAGTATGCCTATTAGACAACAGGAGAAAATTGCCCCGCTCACAGTTGTCGCACACCCGAAGCAGTCATTGGTCAGCCCACCCTGTGAACTGTTTGAACAAGGCCACCTTAGTAGTTGTTGGGGCAGCGCAGAAGCTGGTTGGAAGCGAGGACCTTGCTGCCGCAGCCGTGGTTGCCCATAGAGTAGCACATTCCGTGGGAGTCTATGACGAATAAGTCAGTCAACTGGTCTTCGGAAATGAGAAACACAAGGAAATGGTTTGACATACTAGAACCACCAGCATCGCTGGACTCATGCATAACGTGAGCCTCGTAAGGGGTCACGGTGGGGTTGCTGCAGGCTCGCTTGGAGTTGACGTCGATGTGCTGGGTCTGTTCCCTTGTGATTAGCAATTCGTCGTTTGTATGGATGATACAGGGTCAAAACGTACCACAATGACACCCTTGTCGACGCTGAAATGGGGTCTCTCCCACAGGAAGCAGACGTTGAAAGCACCACAGGTGCCAGAGTAGCTGATACCGGTGGTCACACTACAAAGATGTTAGCCACAATAAGACGCCCTGGAGACGTCCAGGGGTTGCGTACCTGTCCGGAGTGTGGCCAATGCTCAGGCCAAAGGTGCTGAAGAACGTGGAGGCAGCCTTGGTCCAACCCTTGCCGAACTGGAAGCCGGTCAGTAAATTGGCATCTTGCGCATGTTGCTTGCTAGACTTACGGAAGGAATCTGGCCAGTGCCTCCAATGGTAACGCCAGAGACGTGGGTGACGGAAACAGTCTTGGTGACGGAGCCCGTACCGCACTGAGCATCCGAGACGTAGTGGTAGTTTCCGTAAACATTGTTGTTCAATGACTGTCTGACGCCGCGAGAGATGTTGTCGATGCAGCTGCTCGAGCAACGAAGCCTGTTGTCGTAGAAGCACATGTCGGGGAAGGCCCGCTTGCTGACATGCTTGGTAGGGATGTCAATGGCCGCATTGGGATCGTCTGCGTGAGCAATAAGAGAATCTCTATTCAAAAGGTTAGCAAAAGGCAATGCAGAGCTAGAATATGTGCGCAGTTGATAAACATACTGGAAAGCCTTGACCTCAGCGTCCGTGGGAATGAAGTTGCCCTTGGAATCAAAGTACTCGGGGAGGTTCATGTAGTGGGTCTTGAACTGCTCCGTGGTGAGAGCAGAGACGTTGAAGTCCTGGTACGTCAATTGCTTGCCGTCAACCGTGACCTGCTTCTCAAGCATGGGAAGACCATCGTAGAGAGTGGCCTCGGGAGTCCAGTGGTCGTAGTCGAACGCATCGTAGGGCTTGTAGGTGGTCAAGTTGCCCTCGACCTCCTTGGTGAAGAGGGGGGTGCGGGTATCTTGGTTTGAGTCCTGGCGCGTCACCACGCGGGCTTGCACGTGGCTGATGGCCAAAGCGAGGGAAAGTAAACGAAGCATTGTTCAAGGAATGTCGTGGCTGCGCAGGGAAAAAAACACAATCAAGCTCAAAGAATGCGGAGGTATTCGGATGACTTGGCGAGAAAAGCTTGATCGGAGCAAGCGACATTGTCATCTATTATAACTTCTGTCAAGCTCATCCATCTCAAGGAGTAATCCCGTCGGCACAATCCGTCCGGATAATGAGGGGTTGTGATAACGGAAATGCTCACATGAGTTATGCTGACTCGGTTTTGAGTTCAGTCTATCTTCAGCTGGGCAGTTCATCACGAACCTCTCTGAAATGAAGATCTCGAGCGCAACTACCAGTTCTAATGCTTATTTCTGCCCTAGTCTATTTCTCAGGGACCGTGTTTAGAGTTCCAGAAGCTTAGACGCCTCACTTATTGGGACAACCTGACTCGCAAATTAATTGACTTATCTTGATCGCTCATTTTCTATACTTTCTAGACTATAGGCTAGTTGGGTTTTGCGGGGTCTCGGCATAATTTTCCCGAGCTACCTGACTCAACTCTACGAAAACCCATTGAATTTCAACGAGAGATGATATCAATGTGAGAGTTTCACCGATATTGAGCTGCCGGTTAGCCTCGTGATCAGGGAAATTGTGAGAGATAACAAGAGTTACGGTGACACATGGCTCATGAGGATGTTCCCAATGATTTACATTTCCCCCAGGAAGCACAGATCAACCCGCAAAGATAAATACCACGGGTGTAGATCATAACACAGGACGAATAGACCCTCATCTTCACCACTTACACCGCTCAACTCTTCTCAAGATGGTTTCTTTCTCATTCTCCAAGGCTGCATCCGCGCTGGTTCTCTTGGTCGGTCTGACTGACTTCTGCAACGCCGCTGTGCAGTGCGACGTCATCAGCAGCTCCCACTGCGGCACCAACAGCCACCGCCAAACCCACAAGCTGCCCACGAGCGTAGGATCGACATACTACATCGACGGCTTCCACGGCGGCGTCATGAATGCCAAGTTCCAGTCGAGGGTGCAGTCCGTGCCTGGGTAAGTCTTTTGCGCAGCCGAGTGCTCGTCCGTTGCTTGTACTGACACTTTTCCAGCAACTCCGAATTCACCGACATCACTTACAACTTCAACCTTGGTGCTTATGACGGCACATACTGGATCCTTCTCCCGACTTCATTTGGCGGTGCCAATGAGTGCTTCGCCGTTTACAAGAACTGCGATGTCACGATCAGGTTCTGGGACAACAAGAACCCTCTTCCCGGCACGTACACCCTGGTGTAGATGGCCAACGGGTAAGTGACATGGCTGTGATCTGCTGTGACAGATGACTGACTGTTCCTGAAAGACTTCTAGTCCGTCTTGTGGGGTATGAGACAACGATAGACCCTTGATATTTCAAGGGGGGAGTTGCCGTTACCCGGGCTAGTGATGGAGTGACGGGCCGGGAACCCTTGCTCAAGAATGGGGAAACGCTGCGGCGGCGTCGGTGGCAGTGGGGCCAGGGCGAATACGGAGGGGTTGCTTTTCTTCTGCCCTTGTCGGGAAATTAGGACTACCCTTTGGGCTTCCGTTCACTTTATGTGTTACCAGCGGGAGCCGGATAATGCTGGAGAATAGTTTAGGCGGTAATATTGTACATATGATAGGCTTGAAGATATGAGCAGACAAAGCTTCTGCATGATTCGTTCAGATTTGGTTGGCTGTGCAAAATATCATTCTGCTCAAAATGACTCAGCATGATCAATCGTCCTCTCTGTATTTCCAAAGCCTGCGGGGATTGCCAATCCAAATCTTGTTGATCAGCTGCTGATCTCCTCCGCACCACTCGACGCACTGGTCGATGAAGCCGGGAATGTCAGGAGTCATGAACTCCTGCTGCTGAAGTCTGTCCCCGCCAGGGTTCCGATGAGGACCTCCGACATGCGGCCAGTCGCTCGCCCATACAATCTTGTCGGGCGCCGTCTTCAGTACCTCCTGTACGTACTCATCCAGCCCGGGCGTGGTGGGGAAGCGGTACGTGCCGCTCATCTTGATCCACGTACGACCGGATCGGAGCGCCTGCAACACAGCTTGCCTTCCGGCTGGGTCGAGAGTGGGGTTTTCCGGGTCCGGATACCCCAGATGGTCGACGACTACGTCTACGTCGAGATCCGGGGTGATGGAGAGTATGTCGGGGTACTGGTTCATCGTCCCAAATACTTGTAGCACCCAGCCCCGCCTGCGAATTTTGTTTGCGTATGCGGTGAGCGTGGCTCGTAGAGAGTCCTTATCGGGAGTCGCGCCGAAGCTCCACAGATTGAGACGGACGCCAACGACGCCTGCGCGGTTCAGTTCATCCAGCTGCTCTTCATTGACGGTGTCTGGGTTGATGCAAGCGATGCCCCTTCCCTTGCCCTTCATTTGATTCAGACCGTCGATGAGACTTCGGTTATCGTCGCCATAGACTGAGACGGCTACGATGACAGCATGGTCGATACCGAGGCTATTCTCGAATTTGAGAAGCTCATTCACAGTTGCCTGCTTTGGCGTGAACGGTCGGCTAGGGCTGAGTGGGAAGTTCTCCTGTGCGGTTCAGTCAAGATACTGTGATAATGCACACTGAGAGCTGACCTCGTCGATGACGTGAACGTGGGAGTCCCACGCGCCCCGCGGAAGTGTGTATTTTGGCATTCCGGATATCGGGCAACGCGAAGCTCAATGGGTGGGATATTGTCGTCAGTAAACCGACAAGATCATCAATCTAGTGTAATGTTGTTTGTGCCAACCCCGCGCTTGGAGATTCGTAGTTGAGGTTGGATGGTTTCAATCTCAGATGTAGTCCTCGGCATATCGGATGGCTTTCGTAATCAAATCTGCCTATCATGCAGCACGAACTATGAGCGGGGTAAGCCAAGCTCTTGGATCAGCATCGGATAACTTTACCTCGACCACCCATCTTTCCCAATGCAACCCAAAGAAGCAATTCCTCCTTTTTTAGAGACCGCCGAAATTCGCCGCGAATGTTTCTTTTGCCCCGGCTAATAACCTATCTTAGCTTCCAATTCTGGGAACATTCTGTTAGCGAAAAGAGGACCATGGAAGTCACAAATGAAGAGAAGACGATTTTCGAGTAACAGCGCTGTTATTCTCGGGTTTTGTTGCTATAATACAGATGCCCACATGAAAAATCTCACCAATATCTACAAATCCAGAAAAAAGGAAAAAGAGGCACAGCTCGCCCCCAGATGTTGTTGTTCCGCAAATCGTTCATCAACCTTCACACTGTTTCTCATCTCATCTCCCATTTTGTGTGTGTGTGATTCTTCTCTTCTCTTCAACTGGCCAAGGCCCAGCGTCTCCTGGTAAGACAACCCAGACTCGTTGTTGTGGTATCAGATTTGCTGCTGTATGGGCAGGGCCGCCGGCTCAGTGTCGATGATGAGAAAAAACGCTTAAGCGCTCTGGGTAGCGGCGGGAGGGGCGCCAGACGGCGGAGGGCCAGAGGGCTGGGCGCCGGAGGGCTTGGGGGGAGGAGTGCCGGAGGGAGCAGCGCCGTTAGGAGCAGCACCGGTAGGGGGAGGGCCGCTGGGAGGGGTGCCGGAGGGCTTCTCGGCGGGGGCGGACTCGGCACGGCGGGCGTTACCGGTGGGAGCGGGAGCGTCGGAAGGAGGAGGGCCGGTAGGGGTGCCGGTGGGCTTGGGGGGAGGGGTGCCGGAAGGAGGAGCTCCAGAGGGGCGAACGCCAGAGGGAGGAGGTCCGGAAGGCTTGGGGCCGGAGGGAGCGGCGGAGGGCTCAGCACGGCGGGCGTTGCCAGTAGCAGCGGGAGCAGCGCCGGAAGGCTTAGCACCAGAGGGGGGAGCACCAGAAGGAGGGGGGCCGGAAGGCTTAGCACCAGAAGGGCGAGGAGGGGGAGTGCCAGAGGGCTTCTCGGCGGGCGCAGACTCAGCACGGCGGGCGTTGCCAGTAGGAGCAGGGGCACCAGAGGGAGGGGCACCAGAAGGAGGAGCTCCGGAGGGGGGAGGTCCAGAAGGCTGGGCTCCAGAAGGTCTGGGGGGAGGAGTGCCAGAAGGAGGAGGGCCGGAAGGCTTCACACCAGAGGGCTCGGCGCGGCGAGCGTTGCCAGTGGCAGCAGGGGGAGCGCCAGAGGGAGGAGCACCGGAAGGAGGAGCGCCGGACGGGGGAGGTCCGGAAGGCTGAGCATCGCCGCTGGGGCGAGGAGGGGGAGTGCCGGAGAGAGGGGGTCCGGACGGCTTGGCGCCGGAAGGCTGGGCACGGCGAGCGTTGCCGGTGGGAGCGGGGGCACCGGAAGGAGGAGCTCCAGAGGGGGGAGCGCCCGAGGGGGGAGGACCGCTGGGGCGAACACCAGAGGGCGGGGGGCCGCTAGGGGCACCAGAGGGAGGAGGGCCAGAAGGCTTGACTCCAGAGGGCTCAGCGCGACGAGCGTTGCCGGTAGGGGCAGGAGCATCAGAGGGGGGGGCTCCAGAAGGAGGGACACCGGTGGGAGCACCAGACGGGGGAGGGCCGCTGTGGTGGCCGCCGCCGTGAGGGCCACCGGAAGGCTTCGCAACACCAGAGGGCTGGGCCTGGGCGTCGAAGTTGCCCTGGCCACCACCGGGGAAGCCGGTCGGGCGGGCTACACCGCTGGGGAAGTCGGTCGGGGCACCGCTAGGGCGAGGAGGAGGAGTGCCGGAAGGAGGCGCGCCGGAGGGGGGAGCACCGCTCTGCTGGCGACGGTTGAACATGCCGCGGCGGCGAGCGGCCGGGGTGCCGGAAGGTGGGGCGCCGCTAGGGGGCGGGCCGGATGGCTTGAAAGTTCCGGTGGGGCGAGGGGGAGGGGTGCCGCTCGGGGGAGCGCCGGTGCCGTGGGGCGGGGGCGGGAGGCCGGTGCCGGAGGGGGCCGGGGGCGCAGAGCCACCAGAAACCTGGGGCGCCGGCGCCGCTTGGCTGATGGCCGCGATGGCGGTGACAAGAGCGAAAATCAAGTTGGAACGCATCCTGGCGACCGAATGAAGGTGTTTTTGAAAAGTTGGAAAAAAGGCGGTCGAAAAGCTGCGCGAGCGAAGTCGTTCAAGGAAAGAAAGGAGGTGTTGTTGAAGTGAGTCGTTTGTTGAAGAGAAGGAAAAGAGATGTTGGTGAGATGAGTGTGGTGAGGATGAGAGGGAAAAAGAAGCTGGATATGCCGGACATCTCGAGTGTTTATATCTTGTTTTTCGCCTTACGGTGTTCTCTCCCTCTTTGGCTGTTGCAAGGTAAGTAAGGTATGACGCCTTTCCACATTGCACAAAGCCTACTCCGGGAATAGATTGGCACGCCTTGCCTTGGAGAGAGCTCCTCCCAGGAGCACAGCTGGAGACAACGCGGCGCGGCTCCGCAATCAACCCCGTGGCTCCACGATGTTCTGGGCCCGTCAGGCAATATTCCGCCGCGCTATGATCGAAGGGCACGGAGAAAAGCCCCATTGCTGCGGGACCAGACAATGCTTGAACCACTGCTTGCAATCTAGAGAGAACAGCTACAGCCAGCGGCTGGGCCGTGGCATGTACGCTTGCGCGGCTCCTGTGCCGCTGATGGCTGTCACTCCCAGTCGGGCGGTGTCAAGTTGAGTGAGGGTGGTTCCATTGGGCGCGGGTGATCCAGGGATCGGCCCCCGACAAGGAGCGCGTTCGTTGGGGCCCTAGCATCTGAAGTCTGTGAAAATCGATTGGCGTTCCGAGACCGTTTGTTTCGAAACATCTGGTTTCGAGCATCGCGGTTTGTCGACTGGTGGTGGTGGTGGATGTGGTGGACGGTGACAGTGTTAGTTGGCCCCCTGTCCCTTGCTGGTCTGGACACGCAAGCCCGCCCACTTCCCGAATTAGGATCCCGGGTAGCGCCCCGAAAGGCTGGTCTCCCGCTGGGGCCAGGGGCGGATGAGCCAACCATTTCGAGGAATGTGGCGAGGGCTTTGTCTCTACAATGTCGAATTACTTCTTTTTTTCCATATTGCCTGCATAGCGAAATTGATAGAAAACATCGGACGACGATGGCCGAGTTTTCCCAAAACGGCCTTTTCGGAGTTGTCAAGTTTTGTTAGAGTTCCAGTGCATGATTGTCGTTGCGTTGACTAACAAACGCGCAGTATGGCGAGCGACGGAAGATCCCATGTAGCCTCCTTGATAATGGAGCCAGCAGATGACGTGGACTTTTTTCGCCCTTTCTCTGGCGCGCGTCTTTCAGCCCAGTTCTGCAAGTTCTGGCGCAGACTCCTGTGCCCGGCGTCTGTCTATTCTTGGAAGAGGGATGGGAACATGTTCGTCACAACAGTTCAGTTGACTTTGTCCCAATTGGGACGGTTGACGTCCTCGAGTGGAAATGGAGAAGGCTCTGGTGGAGTGCAAGCGATGAAACCGTTAGCTCGGACAAGGCAACGTACACCACAATCAACTTGATTCAAGCTCTCCTGCTGCGTCGATCAACCGAAATGGGGGATAAGAAAAACACGGACATGGTTAGAGGTGAGAGTCCACATGCTGGGCCCAATGGCGGGTTTGCACACTTTAGCCTCCTGCACAGAAGCATAATCGACGGCACTCATCACACCATCACGGAGAATATCCTGCCATCGATGGATCGACATATCAAAGTTTATCCATCCAATAGTTCCCGGATTTGTGGGTTTCCATTTGATGATGATGGTCAGTACGGTTGCGTGCCAGAACCTTCACGATGCATCAGGCTGGAGCTCCGAGAACGGCGTTTTACTTGAATATTACGACATTTTGCGACTTGCTTCTTTTTCCAGAATGCCACCAAGCAGATGATTCTCCGCTATATGAGGCAATATCCAGCGTCTCTCTCGGGATCCCTATTCCGTTCGATCGTCCCTTTCTCATCTCTCCTGCGTATCACCACGTCCCGGGGCATGGTATCCCACCACTCTCCCGCGCCATAAACTTGCCAAAAGCTGAAGAAATAAGCTATGTACTATGATACCATGGAATCTTGAAACAAACTAGGCAAGATGAGATGCTAGTGGTGAAGCTATTTTGATCATCCCAGGTTGATGGATGCATCTCCAGGTTGACGTGGACAGGTCGATCTATACCAAACAAACAAGAACAGGTCTGACCGCTTGCCACCCATCGGTACCCCTGACATCAGACCCTTGGGGTGGTACTGCAGCTAGTTGAGCTTGTTATGAGATGAGCAGCAGTTTTGCTTGTTTGTTCAACGTCAATATTGCCAAATGCTCGCTGAAATGATTTCGTTTGTAATTCCTGCTCAATCTCGTCTGGTCCAACGTGAAACCAATATGTTGACAGTAAGCACGAATAAGACATCCCTAGAAGATACCTTGAGTACAGCTTGGGAAAGCTCCGCCAGTCCACATCCCACATGGGATTCAAGATGGGCCAGCTCCATTGCGTGTAAGCTCGGCACCTCGAAGCCGGAGGGAACCCAGCGAACCACAAATCTGGGCCCATCATCATCCCGCTCGAAACAGCGGGGTTTCCCCCTGACGCAGCGCATAAGCGCCCTATAGTATTCCAGCCACAGCAGCGTCAGCTTCCCTTAACTCCCCTACCTCTCAGCTGTCAGCGGGTGCTTTTCAGCGGCAGCCCGGCAGGGGAAGCCCAGTAAATGGCCCCCAAGCTTCAATTGGCCACAGCGGCCTCCCCTATCCAACAGCACCCCGCCTCAGTGTCGGACCGGCCCCACACCCCGGAACGGGGCAGCCGCCGCTCCAGTAAATTATTTTTTTGAATTTTTTTGCTGCTGAGAATTTCGGCGCGGCGCAGTCCGCAGCCGCAGCCACCTTTTTCTCCCATCCGCCACATCACGCACGCAAGCTCCCTATCCTCACCGACATACCCTTTCCTAACTCCCCCCTAGTCTTAATACTATCCTACCAACCCGCCGCCCTTCGGACGCTTCCGCCGGGCGTGGCGATGCCTTCTCCGGGCCTCGGAGTCCTCAGCCCGCAGCAGCTCGGATTTGGCGGCTTAGCACTCTGCTGCTTCCTTGGATCCGTGGCCGTCACGTCACTGGTGCTGTTTGTCGTCGCACTCATCGTCATCGCCTATCGCCTCGTCTTGCACCCCCTGGCATGCGTGCCCGGACCGAAGATCGCGGCGCTTTCCAACATCTGGTATGCGTACCACGCCCGCAATGGGCGCATGCTGGAGCTGGGCAAGACGCTTCACAGGCGGTATGGCCCTATGGTGAGGGTTGGGCCGAATGAGGTCTGGTTTGACTCAGTTGACGCGTTCAAGCACATCTACAGTGAGTTCCAACTAGCCAGTTTTTGAGCCATAAACGCCCGTTAATTCATGTGCCGATAAGGAGCTGGAAGTGGCTATGAGAAATCAGAGTTTTATCGTACGTAGTCTCTTCCACTTTTTTCTCCCTCCCTGATTATTATGACTCGACTTACAGCCAGGCAACAGTCTCAACTGCCCTTCAGCGGCCGGACATCACATTCACCCCCTTTCCAACGTTCACGTCCCCAGAGACGTTGGACCTCCTCTCGGAGCGCAACACTGCTCGATACCGGCTGCAACGTCGACTCATCGGGCCCCTCTACCAGGCCAACCACCTCAAGCGCCACGAGCCCGCCCTCGATGCGGTGCTGGCGCGCGTCATCTCCACCCTGCGCGCCCTCGACGGCAAAGAGATCGACTTGAAAGAGTGGATGCACATCATCGCCGTCGAATCCCTCTCCGCCGTCGTCATCTCGTGGTCGCCCAACTATCTCAGGGACGGCACCGACCACAAGTCCAGCAGCCACGGGTACCAGGGCTGGCGCCGCAAGTCCGTCTTCGGCCTGTTCCCCCTGGCCGTCAAAGCCGAGCGCTTTTCGAAGACGTTCGGCAGGGCGTTCGCCAACCTGTGGCGCGTGACGTACAGGACGCCCAAGAACTTCAAGCCCTTCTTCACGGGCGTGTACCGCCAGGTGTCTCGCCGCATCACGAACTCGCTGGCCGGCAAGCCTGTGCCCAAGAACGACCGCAAGGATGACTTCCTCACAGACCTGATACAGCTTCACAAAGATAAGCCGGATTTCTCGGAGCAGTACCTCCGCCGCATGGCCATCACCAACTTCGGCGCCGGCCACGAAACCATGTGCTCCGCCCTGACGTCTATCATGTCCATGATCGGCTCCCACCCGGACGTCCAGCGGCGGGTATCCAACGAAGTCCGCGCCTCGCCCTCAGATCCGAAGAGCTACGACAACGCGGTGCGTCTCGCGTACACGCAGGCCGCCATCAAAGAGGCCCAGCGCCTCTACCCCGTCCTCGGCATGTCGCTGCCCCGAACCGTGCCCCCTGAGGGCTTCACCGCCCACGGCCAGTTCTTCCCGAGCGGGACGACAGTCGGATGCAACCCCGTCTCGCTGCACCGCAACACGTCGATCTTTGGGCCTGACGCGGAGGATTACAATCCGGAGCGCTGGCTGGACGAAGAGAGGGACGTCAGGGGTATGGAGCGGTTTAATCTTACATGGGGCGGGGGCGGAAGGATGTGTCCCGGGCGGCACCTGGCTGAGCTGGTTGTGTACAAGACGATACCGGCTTTGATGGAGCACTTCGATGTCGAGGTGACGATGCCGCCGGAGGAGGAGATAGAGTACTACTTCATGGCCATGCTCACAGGTGTGAGGGGTCGTTTTCTGTCCAAGAAGACGGGATGAATGGCGTCATTCCAGTGCAAGTGCGTTTGGGGTACACGGAACCTGGCTGCGCGGATTTGGGCGCGGCCGGGGGATGATGAATGAAAATCACGACATAGAAGGCCATCATGAGGGAATTGGGGATAGACAAAAATTAGATTGGCTCTCGCGGGGCCGTACATGAATGATTAAATGAAGGACTTTTGCGTGATGCGTAGATTGTGTCGAACTGATGTCCGAGATTTTTCGAAACTCCCCTCTTTTCTTCATCCAAGTACACTGCTAATCCTTCGTTTTGTCCGCTGCCGACAACAGAAACCTCATGTATCCCGCAGCAGCCTCAGCAAGACTGCTCCTATACTGCTCGCTGGTCGGGTAGAACGGACACCCACCCTTCCGGGCGATGGCCCCGGCTTCGGCCGTCGTCCGACCGAACTTCATCCTGAAGGAGAATATTTTTGTTGCCGTGGCGTTGACGATGTGGCGGCTGTACGCCCAGTCCGTGGCCGTCCCAGACGCGCTCAGCTCCAGCCTCAGCATCTTGCCCAGACTCAGAAGCGGATTCTTCACGCTAATTTTATGGAACCGTCTCCCGGACACGGCCATCATCTGTCCCTCAATATCGTGCTTTCGCTCGAACACGTGTCTGTGGTCCTCTGGGACCATGTACTCACCGTAACTGCCTTCATCGCTACGGAGTAAGCCGCGCTTGCCGTCGTAGAATTTATTTCGCCAGTTCATGGATGAATTACCGCTCATCGTGGTGTCGATATCCCATCGGCCCTCGACGCCGGGGGGAGACTGCGGGCCGGCGTTTACAAAGTAGCCGATTTCGGGGTTGTTTTCGATGACCCATCTGACGTTGCGCGACTCTGCTTCGGAGAAGGGTTCTGCTCCGTGGTAGAGCTCGTGGCTTGGAATGTCAGATGCGACTTCCATGGCATCCTTGGAGAAGTAGCGCTTGTAGTCCCAGACGATGTCAAAATTTCGGTCAATATTTACGCCTAGGCCATTGCGGTTGTTGCCCCAGCAGTTGTTGTGTCTCTGGTCCCAGGCGATACCGTCCGGGTTCACCATCGGGATGGCGGTGAGGCCCTCTCTGACGACGGTTTGGACCTGTTCGTGGGAGAATCTTACGCGGCCGTAGGTCAACCCTTTCTTGCTCTTGTGGGCGTGAAGCAGGTCCGACAGGAAGTATACGAGGCTGTCTGGGCCGCCGCGCTCGCGGCCCTGGAAGCCGGAGGTGAGAAGAACACCGCGCGGGCGATTGGGGTCCAAATGAGAAGTCTTGTTCTCCTTCTTTTGCGTATCATTCAAATCATTTTTTCGACCATGCGTCGGGGGGATACTGATGACCACCGTGGTGAAGCCCATGACGCTTTTGTACGGGGCGGCCGTCAACGTGACGTTGAAGTGATCTTTCAAGCCGTAAATCGCCGACTCAATTTCTCTGGTGCTGAGGATGGTGTCAAACTGGGGATGCGCAGCGCCCAACATGGCAGGACCAGCAGGAGGAACGGAGCAGTTGGCGAAGCGATCGATTAGGCTGACCGGGGCGAAGTCTGGTAGAAGTTTGGATGTGGAATTTGGGGCTGCGGCACAGGCTGCCCCGGCCATGCAGAGCATGGAGACGAGTTGGTTGAGTGGCCTCATGATGGGTCACTTTCTGCGCCTGTTCGGTAAGCTACGTGTTTTGCAAGTTGTTTTCGACCGTCAGACAGGGGTGAATCAAGAACTTTTATAGCTTTTCAACATTGAGAGAATGAAAAACCTCGCATAGCTGCAAACCATTTCCCCCCCCTTTTCCTTTCCAGTCTACCCTGATGTACTTTGGCTGTATCGCACCGTTATGGCTCAACGTTCAGCCGTTGAGTTTGAGCCTATGTGGCTCGATTAATTCCAAGTCTCATAACTGAATCTATCATGTGCTGTAGATATGATACTTGGTAACAGAGAGTTTCAAGAAGTAAGTAAGCATTCGTAAATTGAACATCAAGAGTGGTATTATTGATGTCCTATGCTTGAGTCGTTTAAACAAGTCCTGCCGCCCTGGAATATCCCATGTTCAAGTCATAAGCCTGTTACCAGAGGTTTCCATTACTTTGTGGCTTTCACTGCTGCAAGGCGCAGACGTTATTTTCATCTTTTATCGGGGCTTCTAACATGGGCAACTAAACCATGTCTTGAACTTAAAGCAAGCCCTCGGGAAATATTGGAACAAAATATCACTACATGTACACCAAATGTTAAATGCACCGATTTCAGCACGAACATGCCCTCCTACACAATGAATTTGATTTCCAACCCCCTAATCGAGGGGACGAATATTGCCCAACCTAGAAAGAGCAATTACAAGGCTTCACAAGGCTTTAAAATTTAACTCAACAGAAGATATAGATTGTAAATAACTGCGGTGAAATCACAGCCTCAAGCCACAGAAATCGGTGAACAACAACTACATGCCCCTGAACTCGACGATGATAGCTGGGTTCACAGTGCACAAGACAGTGTGTAGAGCAGAAATGTTACTGTATACGTACAACTGAGTCTGGAGAAATGGTGTCTCCGAAGACCCACTTTGGCCTGTCAAATGGACCCCAGCCAACCCCACAGCAGAGACTCACCATTCAGACGCATGGAATTCGGTTCGGTGGCACTGGCTTTGGACGGCCTAGCGCAACAATCGTGAATCCACATCCCACCTCGAAGCCAAATTCCCATTTGCAACGTCGCCAGCCCAGCCGAGAGCATCACGAACCAACACCCCCAGCCTCACCACACCACCCAAAGTCGGCGCCGAAGCCGCACCCGCCCACCATGGTTCTCCAAGATCTCGGCCGCCGCATCAACTCGGCCGTCACAAATCTCACAAGAGAGGCCAACCTCGACGAAAAGGTGCGCGCCCTCCTCCCCCTGCCCCGCTGCCGCCGACGGTCGCTGTCGCATTGCCACCAGCGACCCAGCTAGCTAACCACGTCTCGACACCACAGGCTTTCGATGCAATGCTCAAGGAGATCTGCGCCGCCCTCCTCGAGGCCGACGTCAACGTGCGCCTCGTCGGCCAGCTGCGAAAGTCGATAAAGTCCACCGTAAACTTCAAAGACCTACCCCCCGCCGTCAACAAGAAGCGCCTCATCCAGAAGTCCGTCTTCGACGAGCTTGTAAAGCTCGTCGACCCCCATGCCGAGCCCTTCAAGCCCAAGAAGGGCAAGTCCAACATCATCATGTTCGTCGGTCTGCAGGGTGCCGGTAAGACGACGACATGTACGAAGCTCGCCCGCCACTACCAGGCCCGCGGCTTCAAGGCCTGCCTGGTGTGCGCCGATACCTTCCGTGCCGGTGCCTTTGACCAGCTGAAGCAGAACGCGACCAAGGCCAAGATCCCATACTACGGCTCCCTGACCGAGACGGACCCCGCGGTGGTCGCCCGAGACGGTGTCGAGAAGTTCAAGAAGGAGAAGTTCGAGGTCATCATCGTCGACACGTCAGGTCGCCACAGGCAAGAGGAGGCTCTGTTCCAGGAGATGGTGGACATCCAGACGGCGATCCGGCCCGACGAGACGATCATGGTGCTCGACGCATCCATCGGCCAGCAGGCCGAGTCCCAGGCGAAGGCATTCAAGGAGGCGGCAGACTTTGGAGCCATCATCATCACAAAGACGGACGGCCATGCCCACGGAGGTGGCGCCATCTCCGCCGTCGCCGCGACACACACGCCCATCGTCTTCATCGGCACAGGCGAGCACATGCTGGACCTCGAGCGGTTCGTGCCGCAGCAGTTCGTGCAGAAGCTGCTCGGCATGGGCGACATGGCGGGCCTCGTGGAGCACGTGCAGAGCCTCAAGCTGGACCAGAAGGACACGATAAAGCACATCACGGAGGGCATCTTCACCGTGCGAGACCTACGGGACCAGCTGTCCAACATCATGAAGATGGGCCCGCTGTCCAAGATGGCGGGCATGATCCCGGGCATGAGCGGGATGATGCAGGGCATGGACGACGAGGAGGGCAGCGCGAAGCTGAAGCGCATGATTTACATCTGCGACTCGATGACGGACAAGGAGCTCGACTCGGATGGCAAGCTCTTCATCGAGCAGCCGACGCGGATGACGCGCGTGGCCCACGGCTCGGGGACGTCGGTGCGCGAGGTCGAGGACCTGCTCACGCAGCAGCGGATGATGGCCGGCATGGCCAAGAAGATGGGCGGCAACATGAAGAACATGCAGCGCGCGCAGTCGGCGATGGGCGGCGGCAACAAGGCGCAGCAGCTGGCGGCGATGCAGAAGCGGTTGCAGAGCATGGGCGGCGCCGGGGCCGGAGGCGGCATGGGCGGCATGCCGGATATGGGTAGCCTGATGAAGATGCTCGGCGGTGGAGGTGGCGGCGGCGGAGGCATGCCGAACATGCAGCAGATGCAGCAGATGATGCAGCAGATGGGCATGGGCGGCGGTATGCCTGGTATGGGAGGCATGCCCGGCATGGGCGGTGGCCGCGGAGGAAGACGCTAGATTATTACTGAACCCAACACGATGTTCGCGTAAAGTGTGGTTTTTCGTCGAGAGCGAATTGACAGGAGACATGGATGAAGACATGATATTAGAGTCGCCGAGGGCGACGGGGTCATATTCGGAGCTCTCTCGTATTACATAGGACTGGCGTTTGGCGGAGGGGAATACTATCAGACCCATTGCTGTCGACACTGCATCCTTTCTACTAAGTTTGTCTTGCAAAAACTTCACGACTGGTTGGGTGCCTGCGGCTGGTGACTGGTTTCAGGCTTCCAGGGAGCACCCGTATGCTAACAAACACCTCAACAACTATTGATCGCAGCCATGGATCCAAAGGCAGTCGGCCGTGGCTTTTCGGGGGGTTTCCTTTGAAGTTTTGTGCCCTGTGAAACAACCCCTATGCGAATGCTCTGCCCAGAGCTGAGCAAATAACCCGGCGGTCACGACCAGGAAGTTGAGGGGACGGGAGTGACACGACACGTTTGCTAGGATTTCTACGAGCTCCAGTCCCGCGCACATCACGGAAACATTTCTCGCTAGCTCGCCATAATCTTGGGCCCTTGGCCTCATCACCAGCCTGTCATCATCTTCATCATGAGCCCAGCGAAGAACAGAGAGCCCGTTTGCAATCGCATCGTAGCAAGGCAGCGCGCCGATCGACGAGAAGTAAGCAAACATGACGTTGGGCCTTGAAATCGAAGAGATCACATGTTACACGTCAACAAGTCTTGAAGCCTTTCGGGAAGTGAGGTGCAATTGGCGTGCGGAGACGGTACGGAGCCGGCCGGACATCCGGCTCGGCGCTGGGCGGGGGATGACGTTGGGTGCAGGATCGGGGACGGTGGTGATCATGGGGCGGTGATTGGGCCTGGGGCGGGTTGCGTTGAGATTTGAGACATTGTTCAGGGGGGATTCGGTTGGTAGCGACTGCGATTTCGCGACGTATTCGGGCTCTCTCATTGACAATCCCTTCCTTCCAGATTAGAGATATTGGCGAGAGGAAACCGAAAATTTAGTCGAGACAGGTGAACTTGCAATTTCTACATCATCGTCTAGTCTCGACCGCCACGGTTGTAGGGGGCCGAGCGGGCCTGCGCGGACCGGAGAAATTGAAACTCTGTTTTATCAGATGGAAGGCTTCAATCCACCAGGCACAATGTCCCTTCTCTTGCCGAGGTGCTGTCTGATTTACGTTCTCACGCGTTATGCCATGAGCGTGTCTAAATCAATAAGCTTGTCGGGGGCATGAAATTGTTCCCTTTCAATCCGCATCAAGCTAGTTCTCCTTCGTTGGCACGAACCGCCGTTAATGCTAGACCTTCCCTACGTTAGCACCTTAGGTAGCTGTACGCGAGGTTATTTTCATTAGCGAGAAGCCGTGCACATGGCGCCGGCTGTAGAGGTCGACCATCGCGGCCGTTGTTGTGATCTAGCCCTTCGAAGTGTCGTGTTTAGGATTCCAATTCCGTGTAAAATCCACAATGCAGGCCTCGTATCGGTCCAAATGCAGCGCCAACCAAAGTGACACCAACATCGACATCACCAGTGGATCAACCAGGTCCACCACAAAACGCTGCTGCACGTTTGGAGAGCCGCGATATGTCACAAGACGTGGGCGCGTTGGCTGATCGGCGCCATCCTGCGAAAAAAGGTTAATCGCAGGCAAAGCCTGGAACGGTTCGGAGCAAAACCTCCCGCCGCCCTGTGCGTGCCGTCGACCATCGGTGCCATCGTCCAATTTCAACAAAATGTTTCGACCGGGGCTTGAGATTCGAGGTATTCGTAGCGCCTCATGGTTTCTCTCGTATGGGCGTGGCTTGCCCTTGTGGCATCATCGAGTCCAGACTTTTCTCGACTGCTGGCCGTCCGGGGTTTTGATTGGCGAAGTCGGATCTGGAGTGCCGTGACAGGGGGGGTTGACGACGGGAACGGGCCCAGGTTGTTGCCAAGGATGCCCACGCGTCTGGGGCGGGATGACGTCGATTGGCATTTTTCAGACGGTTGAGAGGCGCAAGAGTTTGGTTCTCGTCCTGCACCACCACACCATCATGACCGCACCGGTTGAATCGCTGGTGCTGCTGCCACAGTTCAGCACAACGGCGGCAGACCACTAGCCACAATCCGGGGCACTAGTGCGTAACAGAAATCCCAAAAGAAGCAGGGAAAGTGAACCATGTCTCGCTGCGCTACCCGGCTAGGCAAGTCGTCTGTCTCGCCTTTGGGCCTTTTGGGGAGAAGTGCCTGAAATGAGGTGCGGCTGGATGTGGTGAATGGGTGAAATGGGTGAGATGACATACGGAAATCCACTATTGCTGCACGGCAGACGCCTCTGGTGGCCTCTTGTGGCCTCTGCTTGCGTGTGCACTGATTGCCGCTTGCTCTTTCCTTCCCTCGGTCCTCCCTCCAACAAACGGCAGGTGGGCGGGCAGTCCTTCGTACCTGCCCTGGGCTTCGTCTCAAATCGACGATGCAGTTGCCCCCCAATCGGGACTTCCCTTACGGCTCACCCTCACCAGGACAACCTACCCGACCTAACCATGACGTCAAACGACCTAACGAGAGATTGCTTGCCTGCCCCTTTGCAAGCTCCCGCCTGCCAGACGAGCAGTGCACCATACTTTATTCCTTAAGCTTTAAACTGATGTCTGCCCTCCCTTCATTTTCGACGTTGCCTCTTCAGCCACCCATCATACATCTCGCCAAGACTTCGTGCAGCAGCTCTTCGAGGGACAAGCACAGCCATCCCGCCTTGGCATTCTCCTGTCAGTCTTAGTCCGACAACACCCATAGGCAGATCATCGCTATCACCAACCAACACAAAAACACCACGATGGGTTTCTTCAGCAGACGTCCTCGCGACGCGCCCGCCGACGGCCACCACACCACCGGCCACCATGGCCACGGTGTGCGCTCCGACAAGGGAGAGCCGTTGACCATGTCCCGTCGCCCCAGCTTCGGACAATGGCTCAAGGGAACGCTGCTCGACATTATCACCATGATCTGCATGGGTGCCATCGGCCTCGGTGTAAGTCCTCTATCGACACCTTCTCTAGTGACGCGATTTCTAACAACCACCAGATCTACATGGCCCCTCCCGCCCCGAACCGCTCCTTCGCCGTCACCTTCTCCGACGGTGAGGTCGTCTACCCTCAATTCGCCTACCCCATGCGCAACGAAGTCATTCCCATCTGGCTCGCTGCCTTCCTCGCCTCGGTCATCCCCATCGTCATCATCCTCCTCATGCAGATCCGCATCCGCTCCTTCTGGGACGTCAACAACGCCGTTATCGGCCTGCTCTACTCCCTCATCTGCGCCGCCGTCTTCCAGGTCTTCATCAAGTTCCTCATCGGTGGCCTGCGTCCCCACTTCCTCGAGGCCTGCCAGCCCGATCTCTCCCGCGTTAGCTCTACCCAGGGCGGTATTGCGCGTGCCGGCTACAGTCCTGCTGGCTACGCCAACTTGTACGTTACGAAGGAGGTCTGCACTGGCGATATGAAGGAGATCAACGACTCGCTCGAGAGTTTCCCCTCCGGCCATACCACTGCTGGCTTCGCTGGCTTCGTCTACCTCTACCTGTACCTCAACGCCAAGCTCAAGGTCTTCTCCGACTACCACCCCGCCATGTGGAAGCTCATCGTCACCTACATCCCCATCCTCGGTGCCGTCCTCATCGGTGGTGCGCTCACCATTGACGAGTTCCACAACTGGTACGACATCTTTGCTGGTGCCGCCATCGGTATCGTCTTCGCCTTCTCCTCCTACCGCATGACTTACGCTGCCGTCTGGGATTTCCGCTTCAACCACATCCCCCTCAACCGCGGCCAGGCCTTCCACTACGGCTTTGACGCCGAGCTGTACGACGCGGTCTTCACCCGCAAGGCTGGCTGGGGCAAGCGCGGCGGCGGTGGCATTATGCATCGCGATAAGGACGCTCACCACCATGGTGCTGCTACTGGCACCCACGGTTATGATAACGGCGTTGGCGCTCGCAAGCCTGTGGGTTCGGGATCTAGGGCACCTGACACCATGGTCTAAGCGACCGACCCATGATCATTCCGCACTACGCGTGCTATAATATCCAATGGAAAGGCATATCGACTGACTGAGTCGGACGTTGTGCCACAGCTCCAACCTCGGTGTTTAGGGAGTTCAAATTATGAGTAAACGGCCTGTTGCGTATCAAAATACCCCACAGCACACAAGCTTGTATGATAGCCTTAGAGTCTCTGTAATGAAACTGCAAAACAGTAAAAATATACCTCAATTTTGGTGATCATGTTGATGCACATCTCCAGGGGATGTACTATAAACCTGAGCATAGGAGCTGATGAAAATAACGAGAAGTCTAAAGGCGTGGAACGTTACGAAATTCGAGTTCGCAAGCCGTGATAATACACCTGGTCATGTCCTTCAGAGCGGACCAGTCTTCTCATCGACATCGTAGCCTGCAAGGAAAGATGCTATTGCTGCATGTCTCTGCAAGGCACAGCCCTACGCAAGAAACCGACGGCGATGAGACTGGATGAAATTTGACTTAATCGAACCGTCTTCTTTCCGACTGGGCCAAGACATATTGTGTGAGAATCATCAGAAGTAGTCAAGGAGACGGGAACAGAGAGACCTGGAGATGTAGACGTCCTAATAATAGAAATGCTATGATTTAGGAGTCGCAACATGACTGAGGATGCCAGTAGGAAGATCTCCAATGAGGATTTCCAGCTGTCACTGGCGGGGCGAGGGATTAGAGGACGAGATGTGCAAACATCATGCAAGCAATGCATTCGCACATGATTCTCAAGCGAATGCATGGTCCTAGACCGGAATATTCGCACTTTTCTCCCAAGTACAAGTCACCGCCTCATAGCCGCTTATGGCTGCGGGGAGCTGGTCAACTAAGGTGTATTTCACCGAGAATGAACGACGAACCAGAGCACCTAATCTTTCATTTAATATATGAGAATGAGGCTTGTGCTTCCTAGCGCGAGCTGCGACACCTTCAATTAGGCAATGATCTTCATCAGTCAACCACTGTCTCAGTACGACTGCTGTTGGCAACCGCAATATTATTGCCAAGAGCTTAGGCATCCATTCGAGGCAGACTTCCATGGCGGATAATGCGAACACAGCAGCATACACCAGCCTCAAAGACCGACCGCTTCCCCGCAGTACGGCATTCGATTTACCTCATCTTTCCTCCAGAGCTTTCTTCAATCCTTCACAGCTGAAATTGTAATTATCCTCGAGTCCATTTCGAATCCGTGCACATGAATGACCGAGCTTATTATCAACGACACTCAATGAGAAGACCAAGGACATGAATACCGCCAACGATACCAACTCTTTAACATATCGCCGTCGAGAATCCACGTGGAGCCGGAGATTGGGCGGCTCAAAAGTCTAGACGCTGAGACTTACAGCGTAGTCTTCTGCAGAGATGGAGCATACTGAAACAGAGCCTATGCACACTTTGAACACTCAAGACGTGGACTACAAGACTCTTCATGAGTATCTCAGACAGTCGTCCCCCAAATCAGATTTCAGGAGTGAATACGGCGAGCAGTTGATGCGCCGGTTCGGCTTTTCGTTCGAAGGATCTCGGAGAGGAAAGCTCGGTGTGACGGTACTGTTGACAGGATGAAAGCTTACAGACAGAGGCTCACATTTCGATTTAGGTCCGAGGAGATAAATGGTGCTTCAGCCTGGGACTACGCCGGCTCACAGAAGAAGACATAGAGCATGTTCTCCAGACTGCATCAGGATATCTCAAACACCGTGAGAAGACCGAGACGTTCCATGGGCTATTCGGCCAGCCACTCTCAATAGCAGACCCCAAAAGAGATACAGTACCAGCTAGTAGCATCAAGCATCAGCAATTTATCCGAGGTAAGCGTAAGAGAGATAGGGCCGTGTTCGGGGTTACATACGGAGATCGGCTGGTTACTTTGGATATCGGAACCTCTCCTTTCACAGGATTGACTTTGGATTCTGAGGGTCATAGCCGAGTGGCAAACGGTTTGTTCGGAACCGAAATAGGTTCTGAAGGGCAAACATCCTTGTTCGATGTTAATGGCGTGGCGTCTTGTAAGACCGTGAGGAAAGATTTGCCATTCGCGATTAAGGTAAGACAGAAGCCAGCCTTTTACTCGCCGCCAAATTTGTATTTGCTAACTCTGCCGCTGAGTTCACCGTCAAACGTCTTCCAAAATATGCCTCCTGGGATAGTTTCTACGACGATTATTCCTCTCTTCGACTGAGGCAATCTCTACAACATCCTCACATTGCTGACATTTTGTCGGCCTTCGTTGAGTCGGAATTCTCAGGACCTCGTTTGATGATTGCATTTCCGCAGGCCTTGGGGACCCTTGAGCAGCTCCTAGTCGGGACCTTTGACGAAATGGAGCTTGTTTCACTTGGTCGATCATCTTTGTGGAGCCAGTTTGTCGGCCTCTCGAGCGCTCTCGCATACTACCATGAAATCTCTCAAACACTCGTCAACACTCGCGCCTTCGATATATTGGTGTATGTTGACGATACCTCTGGCCAGATGGTACTGAAGTTCACAAACTTTGGAATCATAAGAGTGCAGTCGTTCATGGATAGCGATGGTCGTGTCAAGGGGGACGTTCTTCAGAATCTGCTGGCGGAAGAAGGAGAAACAGCGGTAAAGGCACGGCTTGTGCTATTCCTACAACGACTGTTTTTGAGAGACATCCAGCATCTTTGCAAGATCCTTGTCCAACTGTCAATCTTCATCGTCGACGGTCGGGAAAGAATTCTTCAACTTGGAGACTTCTTTTCCAAGGATTCTGATAACCCGAACGAATTTGTCGACATTGAAGACGAAAATTGTCTGTTATGGGACCCCGCCTACCTCACCGAGCACCGGAAACAGACGCTGGCGGATATAATACAAGTCTTGAGTCTCAAGAACCAATATGTAGCTCGGATTCGACATGTGTTATTAGACATGCTGGAAGGGAAAGGTGCCAGACTGGACGCTCGGTCCGTCTGCCAGAGTATGGTGAAGGTATGTGCTATAGGCAGTATCGGGATACTGTATATGTTCTTCATGAAATTGGTGAGGATAAGAAGTACGTCATTCATACTAAAAACAAATCGTGCAACCTTAGGGATTAGGAGTTCCGGGTTGCTCTTATCATGACGGAACACGTATGGTCAAATTTCATCCAGGCGGACCAGAACCTCAGATATCGATGTTTGATAGAGTGAGGTGCAAAACCGAGCAATGGATAGGATGTCCGGTTGACTGGTCGCCACTACCACCACTTGTCAGGCCATGCCTTGAGGGAGAAGTCCGAGTTGATTGGAAGGCAAGTTGATACTGGAGCTTGGATTTTGATTCGACGATTAGTTGCTAACGCGTTCTATTGGTTGGAGGTAGTATGGAGGAAAGCATCTGTCGGTGATCCTCTCTCAGGATCAGGCTGAGCGATATAAATCGTATTGTTCGCCCACATTCAACAACGGCATGACAATGTTGCCAGCTATCACTAGCCACGCACCGGAGGACATCGAAATGGCGTTATCAAGCCATAAACAGTGGCAGCCTCCCAGACCTGGACAGCGACATGCCGTAGCTCCAGGGACAAGTGCAGTAGGTTCGGCAGCAGGTGGCACAAGCACGACTGCACCTGCCCCAGAGGAAGCGGAAGTGTCAAAGGAGATTTATTGGTGCATAGACAAGTTCTTCAGTGAACCGAAGGAGACCATGCGAAGGCCAATTTGCCTGGACCAGGCCTCTACCGATGAGCAATTCTATCGGCAAACAGTTCGAGCTCTCGATCGGACGAGAGAGAACTTACTGACTGGATGGCTCGGGGGATTTGAGTGGGTTCTGAACCGTCTGTCGTGGAAAAGTTGCGTTGGAGTCGATTTCAGAGCGGTTTGTACAAAGTTTCATTGGATGTCATTTTGAAAACCCGTGCTGAAGTCATAAGCGCATGCAAGTTGTGGCCGCGACAAGCCGAGAACATACTTGACTGATGAATACTGGTAGTTCTACATTGTTAAGACTGGCCAAGACCAAGTTCTCCTTGGGGAACCATGCCTTCCAAATGATGGGAAAAAGGCAAACGAAACAGAAGAGTATGAACATAGCATCCACCCGCCGGACGATATCCAGAAGAAGCTGGTTGCTGCTCAGATTGTCTCTGGTCTGAGGTACCCTGATTCAGTCAGAGGGCAAGCAGAAATGATATCTATGCTTCCGAAAAAGAAGATTCCCCCAGACTTCAACAAAACAATGAGGACAATTGGTTGGGGCATACATGCAGAAATGGGATTTTCTGCCAAGAAGATACTCTGGTGGCTTTTGTTTTCTTTCCTGTTCTTGATACTTTCTGCCGCTCCTTGGCTCATCTGGGTTGACCGTTTCGACCTCCAGAATGCCTTTGTACCGGGAGGAACTATCCTCACCGTCTTGATGACTTGTGTTGCGATTGCACAAGCAGTAGGTTGAGCGAGGTTTGCAATATACGGAGCTAAAAATGGGACTTTAGCCCGATGAGTATGATACCAAGTGAGCAGTACAAGAATGCTGAAGCCGAACCAGAAAGAGGCTGTTGTGGCGTTGTGTGGAGACATGGAAAAACCAAGAAATCTATAGATGTAACCAAAAAGAACTATAGATGTGAATCTAGGTTTGTTCTAACACGCCTATTTTATGCCGTTACCAAAGCAGTGAAGCAATCAAGGTGCGTGAATATTTCATTTCGATCCAGCACACTCATCCCGGGCAACCTCCCCCACGGCTTGCTCTGTGGTGCGCACAATCACACAACCTCTCCGGGCACTGAAGATGACCATGGCAATTGGTGTTTCTCGTTCCGAAGACCATATGTCCGTCATGGGCCAAATAAACGGGAACATACTCCCTGTTTTGTCCAGGAGGGACGTCGAGGCGCTGATAGCCCAGGGCCGCAAGGTGTTCATTCTCGACAACTTCGTCGTTAAGGCAGACGCGTGGATTCCTTACCACCCGGGCGGTGACAAGTCAATCCTTCACATGGTTGGCCGAGATGCCACAGATGAGGTCACGGTGTTGGTCTCCCTCTGGGTTCGCTGTCGCGTACCGGATTCGTGCCCTGGTACCTCTTTGAGCCCACACCTATTGGGTAACATGGAGGTAGTACTCTCTGACGAGCCGTAAACCACAGTCTTCACTCGATCGAGGCAGTTCAACGTATGAGCCGCTACCGTATCGGGTCTATTTCAGGCAGATGGGAGAGCTTCATCCCGCCTATTCAGGGTGGCACGTTTCGTGCTCGCTCTGACGGCGCCCGGGATGCCTGTCAAGATACCGATACCGCATCCCCTCCCGCCTCTTTGCACCGCTCGAGTGTACCTGAAAGCGACACTTCCGACGACAGCGGCCCTGCGCGCCGAGAGAGTCGCACCGCAGCCAATACACTCAGTCCACCTACTGTATCGTCCGTCCCTTCCGCCCATGCGGACGGCGATGCCATGGCACACCTCGATTTCGTCACGAAGCAGAAGATCTCCCTCGACCTCGAGACGTACCCTTCTTTGGACCGGGCCAACCAGGACGCCATGGTGGCCGCTTACTGCCGCCTCGACGACCGCTTGAGAGCTCAGGGGTCATATGACTGCAACTACATGGCGTATGTCGTTGAAATCTTCCGATGCTCCATGCTTTTCGCCGCCATGCTGCTGTTCTTGCATTGGGGCTTGTTCGTGGCCAGCGCAGTCTGCATGGGGGCCTTTTGGCATCAGATGTTGTTTGCTGCCCACGACGCTGGCCACATAGGCATCACACACCGCTTTCACATAGACAGTGTCCTCGGTGTCTTCATCGCGGATTGTATGGGCGGTTTGTCCCTCGGCTGGTGGAAGAAGAGTCACAACATCCATCATATCGTCACTAATTCGCCCGAGCACGACCCAGATGTCGAGTACCTACCCTTCCTGGCTATTTCGCATAGGTTCTTGGCCAGCCTGAGCTCCACCTATTATGATCGGATAATGGGCTACGATGCTGTGGCATGCTTTTGCGTCAGGTTCCAGAAGTACTCATACTACCCAATGCTAGCCCTTGGGCGCTTCAACCTTTATCGTCTTTCGTGGGAATACCTGCTCACGGGTCAGACTCCTCGAAAAGGCCCGGCATGGTGGCACGGGTATCTAGAAATTGTCGGTCAAGTCTTCTTCTGGAGCTGGTGCGGTTACGGCATCGTCTATAAGTCGATTCCTGATAACATGAGCCGGCTCATCTTCGTTATAGTCAGCCATGTCACTGTATTTCCCCTCCACGTCCAGATAACCCTTTCGCACCTTGCCATACGCACCGTCGACCTCGGCCCGCAGGAATCATTTCCACAGAAAATGCTTCGGACCACTATGGATGTCGACTGTCTTAGATGGCACGACTTCTTCCATGGTGGCTTGCAGTTTCAGGTGGTCCACCACCGTTTTCCTCGTATCCCTCGACATAATCTCCGCCGCGCCCAAAAGATGGTACAAGAGTTTTGCAGCGACGCGGGCATCCCCTATGACCTGTACGGCTTCGTGGAGGGGAACGGAAAGGTCATTGGCGCTCTCGGAGAGGTATCAAGGCAGGCTGCCATTTTTGCAAAGTGTCAGAAGGAAGTTGCGAGCCACGATTATAACCATTCGGTACATGACCACTGATGAGAATGGTTGTGAGCGGAAACGCCTCGTATCGAGAGAAACTGTTATTGCGAGTTTCACAACTTGCGCTGCGATTGCGCAAGTAGTGGGCCCAGCGAGTTTGTCATGTATGAAATTACGACTAAGATTTCGAGTTCTGATACCAAAAGAACAGGAAATGTATCAGAGTATGACGTCACATAAACCAGACCTAACAAGATCTCCCTTAAGCTAAGGCAAGCTCATGAAGAGCTCCAACATATCAGGAAACTTTGGAGTTCCCAGTCCCGTAACTGGGTCCCACCCAGGCACCGCAGAGAACCCCTTTGTGTTGCATCCCTCGTTATTGCCGCTTGTAATATCATTGAAAATCTGGGGGTTGGTGTAGAGTATTGGGTTGATGAAGCCCACGGGTGCTTTCCCAGCCTGCAGCCTGTGCTCGTTGATGATGGTGATCAAGGATGCGAACAATGGGGTTGCGGCGCTAGTACCGCTGATGAGTCCATAGTCGAGATCAACAAAAGTAGCTAGGTTCTGACTGATGGCGGATACACTAGGTGACAATCAACATTAGCTATCGTCCTCAAATTAGGGAGTGCATGGTCACTTACTCTGGCATGCCTCTTCCGATGCGGTTATAGATACCCCCGTTCGCTCCGACGGGCGAAGAATCGTTGTGTGTAGCATTGTGGAGGGAACTGAAAGACTTCAGGCCCGGGTCATGCTTGGCGAAATAGTCGTCAATTGCTGCGCTCTGGTAGCTCGGGATCGAGTAGATGGTGCTGAAGCCGCCGCCACTGGTGTACGTGTCATCGGTCCCATCTTGGTGGGGGAGATAAGCGGCAACCTCAGGGTCGCTGACAGATGCCCCAGGAGACATCATAGTTCCACCGACGGTCGTGACGTACGGACAGTTCCCAGGGAAGTTGGGATTGAATACAGTGTTATTCTCACCGAGACATCCATTGGGGAACGGATCCCAGGGGCGAGAGGCGACACCGGCATCTCCTGAGGCGACCAAAATGGTGTGGCCCTGCAAAGCCAGCTTCATGAACTCATTGCACTGCCTCTGTTGGTAGTAGAAGGGGAGATCGGCTTCTGACTTGCTGTATGAGATGGAGATCACATTCGTCAGAGTTGAGATGCCGCACTGCACCTTGCCCTGATAACCGCCGGGGCTCGTGGTGTCGGGATACACATCGTCAAAGTTGTCATCGTTTCCCTTTTCGCCAAAGGCGTCATAAGAACAGTAAGATCCATCGAAAGCGTTGGAGAAATTGTTAAACAGGCCTCCCGCGCCGCTGATGGTGTAAATTTTGTCGTCTGTCTGGTACAGCGTGACACCTTGAGGATGGATTAGGGGATAGGCGACCTGAAGGTCCAGGTCCGACTCTCCATCAGCGAACTTTGGCTCAGCCGGGGCAAGGCCGCCATCGATAGAGACCAGAGTTGGATGCGTGCCGTTGGGAATATTGGGGGTATACTTGGTGAAGAACAAGTTGAGATCTTCCTGCGCGTAGTGATCTCCCGTCTCGTAAATACCTAGGCTATTAGAAGAGTGTTTCAGGGTGTTGTCGGGAATTTTGTAGAGCGCCTTGATGCAAGCCGGAGTGACATTGTCGCTGCACGCGGGGGCGTCCTTGGTAGCAGGGTCGGCTCTGATTTGCTGAACAGAGAAACCAGCACGTTTTCTGAACTTGGTGTTGAGCCGAGGAGTTTTGGGAGCGGCGAGAATGACTCCTGGCTGAATGAAATCGATGTGATGTTGGATATTCTCCGGAACGGAGTACTCTTCGCAAGCCACCGTCGAGTGATTTCCAGCTGCCTGATGGTACTCGTAGTACTGAGCGTGAAGCATCCTCTCTGCATCCGCCACGGTGGTGTTCACATGCAGCCATCCCCTGTCCTTGGATGAAACTGAAGTTGCGCCGTTTGCTGAGACCCAGGATTGGACGGCGGTAATTGTTTTGTCAGATGGTGCAAACTTGTCGATGATATCCTGCTGGGTGTAGTGCTTCGCGTATTGGCTCGAAGATGGGTCAGAGACTTCGTAAAGGAGGGTGTCCGCGAGTTCGAGATTCTGCTGTCGCAGCCCGATCCGCAACACAAATTGGCTTGCGGGAGGGAGCCGATCTCCTCTAGTCCAGACCTCAGATTGGCCGCTTCGCTTCTCATGGACTTTGTGAGAGCTTTGAGAAGCGGGTGCAGCCGCAGCCAACGACAGCAAGGCTGTCAGCGACAGCAGAGCGAACTGTTTCATGATCCCTTCACCAGCGATATCGAAATACACAATGACTGAATGTGAAGATGTGTCGCAAATGACTGACGTCCGTGGTCCTTCTTAACTCCCTCGGCTAGATTGAGAGAAGCCTGGATGGAGCACATCGTGATGCTACCTTCCTCAATGTGCCTAGTGATGGTGTTGAGAATACGATCATGATGAACCTCACCGCATGTTTTCAAGGCGGGCTTCAACCAAGATTCAGAAAGTCCGTCCTGCAGTTGGCAGAGCGAGAACGAACGCGAGTGCCGATTAACCGCCTGTACACGATGTCACATGTTACAGATGGCAAGTTCGTGGGAATCGATTGTCTTCGTTCATTTGACCTGCCTGTTTCGAACTCCGGCTTGAAAATTTAGCCCATGTCGCTGTTGACCCGAAAGAATACGAGCCCCAGTAGGATACGAACTTTGTATGCCCTATCGCCCATTGGTGGTTCAAGTAGAATGGAGAAGCTTAATTGAATGCCACCCCTGACTAACGTGCCGAACTACCGAGGTGGTAATTCATTTGTGACCAAGATTGGCTCCGGTTCTGTTTACTAGCCTCCTGTCTGTTATCACATCGGCTCATGATGGCTGTGAATTTTTTGCTTGATAACATTAAGTCAGCTAATCTACTGCTGCGACCGCTGTCGTGCATCGCCCCAAAGTTACAGACGACTGGGCATTCTCGCAGCCCCATCCAAGCGAATGACAGTGCCATTGAGCATTGAATTATCAATAACGTGCTCGACCAAGCTAGCAAACTCCTCCGGTTTTCCGGCCCTAGCGGGGAACTCCAGCGTATTTTCTAGACTCTCTTTGGCTTTTTGTGGCATACTTGCCGCCATGCCAGTGTCGAATAACCCAGGCGCGATGCACACGGCTCTTATGCCCCAACATGAGAGATCACGAGCCAGCGGCAGGGTCATGGAGGCTATGGCACCCTTGGCCGCTCCGTACGCTGTCTGGCCTTCTTGACCATCAAACGCGGCAGCCGAAGAAACTGTGATCAGTACGCCCCTCTCACCTTTGGCATTTGGCGATTGAGTGGCGATATAGGGAACGAGTTGTCTAATCAGGTCGACTGTGCCGATCAGGTTGATATCAATGACCTTGGAGAACTGATCGAGCAACATGGTGGTTCCCTTCTTCGAGATGATCTACGAGATTTGTTGGTCAGCTTCTTTATCGATGTACCGTGTCCAAGAGCGTTGGTCTACCTTTGAGGGCCCCAGAAATCCAGCACAACTAACAACGCCAGCGATGACTGAGCCAGTTGCCTTATTCCAAGTAACTATCTCGTTGACAGCTGCAGTGATCTCTTGAGTCTTTGAAACATCTGCATTGAAGTACTGAACGCGAGACAGTCCCTCCTTGGGCTTATCTGGTAACGCCAAGTCTATGACTGCCACATTTCCACCAAGTTGCGAAAGCCTTTCTACAGTAGCTTTGCCCAGGCCAGAGAGACTATGAACTGGTGAGCTCGGAATTGAATCCCAACCAAAACTGAATCATCTTACCCTCCTGTAACAACGAACGTCTGCTGGTGATATTTCATTGGGCAGAATCGGGGAAATTGCAGCTGTCGAGTCAGTGTCAGCTTATGGTACCTAAAGATGGCAAGGGATGTTTTTAGGGATGTCAAACTAGCATAACATTGTTATGAGATTTCCCGAAAAAACATCGGAGATTTGGAGACTTGATTCAAGCGGGCATCCAGTCCCGACTTGGCGAGCTATCGCGTCTCGGGTATCGCGTCTCGCCTGTCGCGATCGGCATAGGCTGCAGACTGGATTCGGGGGACCCCCGCATATCCGACAAAGGCCAGATGCCTGTTCGAGGACCGTCTCAATTCATTTTGCATTGATTATCGCCGATAAAAATGAATAAAAACTGTAGTTCAGACTGCCTAAAGGTTGTATGTAGAGTAGTATTGAGATCACCTGCAACCGCTGTTAATGTTGGCATCAACGAAAATGGCCAACATCGAGACAGACAGAGCCGGAATGGCTGCTATGGCAAAAGTAGCTAGGAGCGGCGGCTCCATCATACATGGTCCGGACCAACCGGGAATCATCAACAAGACATTCGGCAATCTCATACGCGAACAAGCTCGGAAAAGGCCTGACGCATTGCTGGTGGCTTCTCACCATCAGCGCAAGAGTCTCACATACGCCCAGGCGAACGACAGAAGCGACCGTCTTGCACAGGGGCTGGCTTCACTTGGTGTCCAACGTGGGGACCGCGTGGCCATACTCATGGGCAACGAAATTGAGTATGTGGAAATTTTCTTCGCCTGCACCAAGCTCGGAGCTTTGGTGACCCTAGTCAACTATGCGTACACTGAGCAGGAGCTTCACTCGGTCATGTCATCGTGCGGAGTCTCAGTCCTTGTCATGGTCCCCGGTTTCGACAGGTATGACTACAAGCCATGGATACGCAACTTAAAGGCTGGAGTTCCGTCCCTGGAAACCATCATTGTCGCACACTCGAACGGAGAGTTTGACGATCTATCCCTGGACTACGAAGAGGTTGTCAAAAGCGGTATGAAAGACTTGTTGATCTACTTGCAATCCAAGATACTTTGGACGGTAGGGACATGATTAACCTCCAGTTCACCAGCGGTTCTACAGGCCTTCCCAAAGCCGCTGCCGTGACTCATCAAGGGATCTACAACACGGGAAGATTCATTGGAGATACCATGTATCTAAAGGCGTCGGATAGAGTGTGTCTTCCAGTTCCCTTCTTCCACAGCTTCGGGCTTATTATCGGTCTGGCCACTGTCCCGGCTCATGGAGCCTCAATGATTCTTCCCGACAACCATTTCAACATCGAGGCGACTCTGGCCTGTATTCCAACATATCAATGCACTGGGCTGTACGGAGTCACTACCATGTTCGTGGCGGAGATGGCCCATCCCAACTTCAGCAGATACAATCTTGACAGTCTACGATTCTCAATACTTGCAGGTTCAGCTGTTCCCGAAGCGCTCATGAGGGACGTGTGGTCCGCTTTTGGAATCACCCAAACACACACAAACTGGGGCATGACTGAAGCTTCCTCCATCGTCACGATGACGCGGGATACGGATACGATCCCTCAACGCACTATCACCTCAGGACGACTGTTTCCCGGATTCTCCGCACGTATCGCGTATTCTTCGACCGGAAGAACTGTACCGTGGGGAGAGCGAGGAGAGATTCTGCTCCGCGGATACGGCGTTCAGACATGCTACTATGGGAATGATGCGATGACTGGGAAGACCCATCAAATATCAGATGAGGACGGGCTAGAGTGGTTTCATACCGGAGATGAAGGGTATTTGGACGAAGAGGGATTCTTCGTGATCACGGGCCGCATCAAGGATATGATCATTCGCGGCGGAGAAAACATCGCGCCGCTAGAGATCGAAGAACGCCTGGTAGCTCATCCGGCTATATCTCAAGCAGCTGTTATTGGCGTGCCAGATGAGAAATATGGGGAGCAAATCTGTGCCTTTGTTGAGCCATCTTCCGACAGCAGCAGTGGCAGCAGGCCAATGGATAGAGAACTACAGACCTGGGTAGCAGAGACGCTGGCGAGGTTTAAACAACCAAAGTACATAATATGGCTCGGCTCGCACGCAGACTTTTGCGTTTGGCCTAAGACGGCGAGCGGAAAACTGAGGAAGCCGGACTTGCGGCTCCTTGCTCCAGGGATCTTGGCAACAAAAGGGGGAGAGAATGCGTTGCCTAGAGCTAGACTTTGAGGCCAATCTAGATTAGACGCAAATTAATTTGTCCAAATCATGTGGGGAATGATCAGGCAATGAGAAAAAGCAGTTTCAGCGAGTGCAGTCCACTCGGGTCCGCCAACGCTCACCCCGCAAACTCAACGTTATCCCCGTGGGGTAATTATCTCCTTGGCTGCATGCGGATCATTAGCTCATCAATGAGGAGACAGGCATAGCATTCAGGATCGCCTGCTGTGCCCTCACCCAACTTCCCCGCTTCACAAAAAGAGGGAAAGTTCTTTCGTGTTCAAAGCATGTCAACATGCCGTCTCAAGGAGGCGTAAGGCGACGAAAAACAACAGGCCTTGGAAGATCTGGACCCCGTTCTCGAAATGGATGCCAAACTTGCAAACTACGACGGGTGCGATGCGATGAAAACAGACCAATCTGTGGACACTGCGATCGCCTGCAAATGGAGTGCGTTTTCGTGGCACAACAGCGGCAGTCACTGAGACGTTCTATGATCCAAAGAGAAGATATCCCCTCTGTCGAGCGCACTACATCTATGTCACCAGAGCAATCCCCCTCCGACGCATGCGAGACCCTTTTTGAAGAGCCCCAAGAATCCGAGGTAATTACGTCCTCAGTCACGTTAGACGGCACGATGAACAATCTGCCGTCTATGGAGTTGGCGAATTTGGACTCTTTAATAACCCCCGGAGATACCTTGGACAGCACAGAATTGGCATGGCATAATGATAATCCTATGTCATTTTACGACTACCTGCCTATGCCAGATCCCTCTTTCTCGTTCACGTCTCTCACCTTCGCCGGCTCCCCACATAGGCTAGATTCAAGCCACAGTTTCGGTGCAGTTCAAGGCACATCGCGAAGCCACGCGAGCCAACCTGATAATGAACGGCATAACCGCCTATCCCCTCTTTCTGTTCTGGACAGCCTGAGAAATCAGACCAGTGGAGGCGTGGTCACTCGTAACAAAGATGATGGATGGGAAACGCTGCTCGGCGACACACAGAGAGGACGACCTATGATTTCTGCTTCACCGCCGCTGTTGTCATCAGATACTCAAAAAGCATTATTGAGGCAATTCGAAAGCAAATTACGTCCTCCAGCATCACTCGTTGGTATTGACCCCTTTGGTTGGAGAAGAATCAAGCGTTATGTCATACAGAAGGCCAAGGAAGGCAATGAACATGTCAAGCACGCCTTGTTCGCTCTCAGTAGTTATGATCACCTTTAACCTTGGTCACGCAAACGGTTCAGCTCCGGCCGGCGGAACTTCAGAAAGTCTGTCATGGCAACTACAAGAAGCTGCGCGTGTTTCAATGGAAATCGCTGTTCGATCCGAGGGCTGGGAAAACAAGCACAGCAATACGCTTCTTGTTGCTTTGTTCCTTCTCGCCTGGTTTGAGGTAAGTGTAGAGAAACAATTACATAAACTGATTATGATTTCAGTAATGAATTCTAATGCTTGGTAGATTACCTGTGACAATGCAGATAACGCCCGGCCCTCTTTTCCCTCCACTCTGGCAGAAGACATCATTGTGAAAGGTCGAGACTGGAACTCGGGGTCAACCCACGTATTCCAATGGCTTACGCTTCTTGATTCGAAGATGTCCCATATGGGGGGCCGCCATCTCTTGACCGAAAGTGCCCACAAAGTGGCTTTGCAACCAAGACCTACAGTGTCTCCTGATGAAGACGTTAACGATGAAGAAAGCGAGATATCTGTGGATAGCTGGGAGCCCTCGTCTCATGACAGCACAGGAGTTAATGGATATCCAAAGACTTCCCAGAATCGTCTGGCTTATCTGCTGTCGTCGCAACCACCACTGTCACCGTCGCCAAGGGTCATCAGGGCGGACATTTTCAACATCATCTTGCAGCCCGCGTTTGAATTTCATATAAAGTCACAGGCATACTCCAGACGCATCGGATGTCACGATCGCCATCACAGAATACGCGAGACACCTGAGGATGAGTATGAAGTCATCACCGCCTGCAGAGGTTATGAAGAAGAGTTGCAGGAACTTTGGAAGCACAGGCCAGGAATACTAAACCTCAGTGCCCACCAACTGAAGCACTTTGTGAGCGAAAGCATTGCCAAGAGGCTGGAGCAACTTTTCAGCATCTATATCGCAACCTTCTGGGCACATTTTCTCTACATTCATCGAGTTGCATTCTGGTCCCTGAAGCATACGGCCATTGCAAGGAACGCTGTAAAAGAGACGGGAAACATGCTCCGTCGCAGCGTTGGGCAGGCAGCAACAGATATTGCCTTTGATGCAGACGTCCCCCGCCAGTCAGATAACGTGATACATCCGGGGCTTATGTGGACTTGTTATCTTTTTGGATGCGAAGTGGCAGACCCTATGCAGCAAGATTGGACTGTTCGCCAACTCAGGGCGCTGGGAGAGCTACAGCCAACCTGCGAGACTGGCTCCAGTGACGAGGATGCCGCCAGACTTCAGTCTCCGCGTCTGGACAGGAAGGGCGCACAGAATGCCCTCAAAGTATCCGAGCTACTTAAAGCTCTTATTGACAGGCAGGCAAGAATCGGTGCTCGTGTGGATGGGAAATACTTGAGTCAAGAGATCTTTGGGTGTCACTTCTACATTATATAGCTTTGCACCGGGACCGTTACGTTTTGGTTTTTAGAGTAGGAGTTGCTATTCAATGGGTGAATGTCCTTTTGCCAGTTTTAATGCACGCGGGCCTCACAATCGTTCTCGACTAATAGATAGAGGTTTCATGGTTCTGCGAGCATCAGAAATTAAGGGAGAAAATCAGGAGAAGAAAGCAAGATGCATGTCACAGATCGCTGAGAACAACACCAATAATCCGAGGCAAATATTGGTCTGGGCGGGCCAACTGCCGGTATGCATCGCTCAATAGCATTGCCGCTTTCGGTGACCTGGACCCCTCGAACCCCTCATACCCCTCGTCGTATATCGGCTCTCGCATCAGCTTTCCCGACGGCACCAACCCCATTAAAGACCACCTATGATAGACTGCATACTCTTGGGGTGTCTTGTTGCACAATCAATGATGTCTGAGAGTTTAGAAAGTATCACTACTCGCCTCATGCATTAGAATTATTTTCACACAAAGATTGCGCCTCAATACATGCGTCTCCGAGGTCAAATCGATATTATCTGCTCACCCAAATATTGAACGTTCCATTTGAAACCTCTTGGAAGACGCCACTATGGCAAACAAAACGCAGACCGGAAAGAATGAAGAGAAAGATGTGGAGATGCTAGAAGATGTCGAAACCCCTCGTTCACCTGGAGCTCTCTCTTCGGACAAAGACATCGAGAGAAGGTGGGCATTTCATGAGGAAATGGTTCCGATACGATGACTGATAAGCATGGACCAGAATTGTGCGCAAAATTGATATTCGGCTGATGCCATTTACGGCACTGATTTACTTACTATGTTACTTGGATAGATTGAACATCGGTTGGTCACGACTCACTCTTCACCCATGGTCACAAGACAAGGGTTAACGCATACCTACGTTTTTGATATCGTCAAGGCAATGCCAAGATCCTTAACTCTTCCACTGGAGACTCTCTTCTCGATTCAACTGGTATGACCAACTACCAGTACACAATTGCCCTCATGGTCTTCCTTGTCTCCTATACAGTATTCGAGGCTCCCAGCAACTTGGCTTTGAAGGTGTTTTCACCAAATAAGTAGGTTCGAAGAGAATGCAAGACATGGAACTCTGCAGGATGTGTATGGCTGACGCGATTTCCATTCGTACAGATGGCTGGGCTTTCTTATCATTGGATTTGGCAGCTTTTGTACCGGCATCGGTGGCGCCAACAGCTTTACCTCCGTCACGGCTCTTCGATTCTTCCTCGGAGCGTTCGAATCAGGGGTGTTTGCTGGAATGATCTTCTACAGGAGCTTCTGGTACAGGCCCGAAGAACGTGCCTTTCGCATAGCCATTTTCCTCGGAAGTGCCACCCTTGCCGGTGCTTTCGGAGGGTATGTCTCGAGAGACCAGATTGTTCTGTGACTCAGGCTGACGCTGTTTCAAGGGTTATTGCGTATGGGGTGGGTCACATGAACGGTGTACGCGGATTGGAAGGTTGGAGATGGCTGTTCATTGTCGAAGGTGTTCCATCGGGTATGTTTCTAAAGCTATAGTGGGTACGATTAGATTGAGTGCTAGCCTGGTGGTCGGTTTAGTGGTGATGGGTGTCGCAGTTGTCCTCTTCATGCCAAGTTACCCGGAAAGCGCCAAATGGCTTTCAAACGAAGAGAAGAGTTTCCAGATCCAGCGTCTAGGAGAAAACAGCTCGAAAGGGTAAGCCAAAGTGCTTGTGAGAATGATTTCTGGGCTGTAACTGACGCGCAACCCGAAGCAATGCCAAGCTGAATTGGTCTGACGCCATTGAAACGCTTAAGGACCTACGACTATGGGTACACTACTTTACCTATCTCTGTCTGGGTGTAGCTGTGTCTTCACTGTCGCTTTTTGCCCCCACCATCGTCTCCGGACTTGGGTATAAAGATTTGCAAGCTCAACTATTCACAGTCCCTCCTTATGCGATAGCGTATGTTTTCACTCTTGCTTTTGGAGTCTTATCCGATCGCAAGAAGTCATGAGGGATTGTTGCAGGAAGTATGTTGGGCATGAGCGCAGTTTCCTTCCTCATTCAAGGTATGCTCCTCGATCATAAAACTTACTTCCATATCTTGCCTCCTTTCCTTTTCCGTTGTTCGTCGTCGACCGACTATGATGGGCCGACTTAGCAAGTGGAACTTAACAAAGTGCTGACTCGGCCCAGCGACTCTGCCAGGCGAAAGCTACGCGGCAAGATATGCATTTCTGTGCATCAGCACGGCTGGAACCTTCGCAGGACTGCCGTCTCTTTGCGCTTGGGTGTCCGACAATGTGCGGAATACAACGGCTGGCTCGTTAGCGTCCGGACTTAATATTGCATTCACGGGGCCAGGTCAGATTATAGGAGTCTGGATATATCGCGCCCAGGACAAACCATTTTACCGGTTGGGACAGGCCATTAATGCCGAGTTTGTGCTAGCTGGAGCACTGCTTTCATTCGGGCTGTCATGGCATTACATGCGTCTCAACAGGAAGCTTGTGGGAACTAACGCTACAAAGTGGGTTCCTTGAATTCAACAAGGCACTATTTATTGTGGTCATCCAAGGCGTTTTGAAGAATCTATCACGTATCTTGCATATTGGGCATTAATTAGATTTGAAGCTGATTTGCTGGCGGGCCTATGTCTGGGAGCATACAATAGAACCAGGCTAATGATGCCACGTATTGGCATATGATAAGTACCATGACTCTGAATATAGTTAGTGATCATTCAGAGTATCGGCTCATTCGTCTCTCTCTCGTGCCTCTTCGTGTGTCTCTGGATGTCATGTTGCCAAAACTACAACAGTCCCTAATCTACGTATCCAATGCATTTGGCTTTTGTATGACAGTATGCCAGTACCGTGTTATGGCGCCTAGTCTAACTCTTTTGAGAATGAAAGTAACCATAATTCTGGTGGATAAGGCGCAGGCCTGGCTGCCTTACATTTGTCGTCGGGTGTCGTGTGTCGGGTGTCGCTTCATCCTGCATACTGGCTCCCTTGCAGGAACCCCGCTCTCTCGGCTTCTGGTATTTCTTTGATGAACTATACCGTGTTTTTATTGGTCTAAAACTGTCAAAAATGATATTTTGCATTCGAAAGTACCTTGACAGTGTCGGCTATTACTTTTCAAGTCAATCATTTGTCGGGTGTGATAGCGTCAGTCTCTCTCGTGGGGACATTTTAAATCTCGTCTATCATGATCTGTAAATCTCCCTCCTGTTTGCCCTATTTTCATGAACTCACTTACGTTCGTTGTTAGACCTGAGTTTAACATTTCCCCTTTCAAACATCTGCTAGGTCGTCATTACATACTTTTGGATTCCCACTTCGGCAGTATCTCACCATGACAACTCCGGCATTCGTTGTTGGTGTCGGGATGACACCATTCAACTCCCCTAAGAAATCTGCTTCTATTGCGACAAAACCTGACTCAGACTATTTTGACCTGGGGGTTGAGGCAGCTGTGAAGGCTCTCCTTGACGCTGGAATCAACTACGACCAGGTGGACCAAGGAATCGGCTGCTATGTCTTTGGGGACTCTACCTGCGCTCAGAGAGTTTTCTACGGCCTTGGAATGACCGGAATACCAATTTTCAATGTCAACAACTACTGCAGCTCTGGCAGCACAGGATTGTGGTTGGCTAATCAAGCCATTAGGTCGGGAACGGCTGACTGTGTTCTTGTCGTTGGGTTTGACAAGATGTACCCTGGGCCACTACCACAAGTCTTTGAAGACAGGACCGATCCTTTATCACGAATCCTGGATCTTTCGAAGACGCAGATTCCGGAACAAGACCGTGGAAAGCCGTCTCCTGGATGGACGCCGCAACTCTACGCCAATGCCCAAGCCGAATACCTGCAGAAGTATGAACCATTTGGAGCAGAAAAGAGAGACTTTGCAAATATTACCTCCATAAACCGGTCACACGGGGTGAGGAACCCGTACAGTCAGTTGTCTAAAGAAGTCACTGCAGAAGACGTATTGGCCATTCCTACTGTTTCTGGAGACATCACTCGATTACAGTGCTGCCCGTCGTCAGTAAGTTCTCTCGCCCGATCTTATGCATCCTCCCAACCGACGGAATGGCTCTATTAACAGACTATGCGACAGACTGGAGCGGCCGCGGCTGTCATTGTATCGGAAAGATTCTTAAAGACCCACCCCTTTTTGAAGTCGGGTGCGGTACAGGTTGCGGGGCAGGCACTCGTCACAGATGCTTCAAGTTTGTATGAATCTGCTAGTTCTATCGAGCTGATAGGATCAGACATGACGCGGAAGGCTGCAGCCCAGGCATACGAACAAGCCGGGATAACAGTGGAGGACGCCACTGTGATAGAGCTTCATGATTGCTTCACCACGAATGAGATGTGCGCTTTAGAGGGGTTGGGACTTGCGGACGAAGGAATGGGCTGGAAGCTGGTCAGAGATGGTGGAATTACCTACAATTCAGATGGTCGTCCGTCTCCAAGTGGGAAACAGTGGCTTGTTAACCCCAGTGGCGGACTGATTTCGAAGGGTCATCCACTTGGTGCGACAGGCTTGGCCCAGTGCGCCGAACTCGGTATGTATTGAAACGAAGTTGATGAGGGTCTGAATAACTTACTAACACCTCCAAAACAAAAGTCTGGCATTTGCGTGGATGGGCTGCCTCGCGATCAGTGCCTGGTACGAAATACTGCGTTCAACATAACATGGGATTGGGTGGTGCTACTGTGGTCACTATCTACAAGCGTTTCGATAATCAAGTAGCCCCCAGACTGCACAATATCAAGCCAGAAGATGACGGACGGGGGCGTCTCGGCTACAATCCTGCTGAAGTAGCTCGCTCAATACGTCGCGTGGACTGGGAAAGTGTCAGGTCTCGAAACAAAGGCCACTCTGCATGGGCAACATCTCTTCTTTCATGGAATCAAAATCCCGGGGCCTACGAGAACAGGGCAAAATTATGAAAAGCTTACCACCCATGGTCGGGGTACGCAAAGCACTACGAGTAACTAGTGAGTTTAGGGATTACGGACTCAGATGGATACGCAGCAAGAGTGTCTTCTACAGCCTGCAGAAACATGTGAGTGATAAGGTTCCCGCTGTAGAGAAATCAAAACACCAATGAGTCGCTACCGTTGTGAATGCTCATGGACAGAACTAATGCATGTAGGTACTAACTCTACCGATTTTGAAGAAAATGACAAAACGAAAACATCCCCATTCGATATGCTATCACAGACCAGGAAGATTGTACTGGAATAAAAATACATCATTATGAAACTTTATGACCCTGCATCCAATGAGGCTTAGGCGAGTAACCCAGGCGCATATTCACATCAAGAATGCAACTCAAATGCCGCCAAGTTGGTTAGTTAACCACTAAGATTCGGTCTTCTTCTCTTCCGTCGTCTTGCGTGCAGCGTCCTTCAAATCCTTATCGTCAGGTCGGCTCAACTCTACCTGTGGCATCAGGAAGAATGCAACAAAAAATGCCACTGAAGCAAGCCCAGCCATGACGAGGAATATGATGCGGAATGCTTGTCGATAACCTGGCAGCAGGACAGCCCTTGCCTGATCTGCGTCGGCTTGAGACATTTCTGACAGGACATGCTGGGGATTGGCAAGAAGTCTTCTGGCTTCATCATCTGCCAGACCAAGACCAGCTATGCTTGCTGACAAGATATTGTTACTAATTAGTTTCATTAGCCATCAGGCAAGCAAGAAGAGAGCCATCAGAATAGAGATACTTACATGAGTGTACCCGAGATTGCCAAACCAATCGTGCTTCCAAGGTTTCTGATAAAACTAAAAACAATGTGAATACGCAACATCATGCGATTCGCAATGCATCATGACTTACTTGCGGAACGAGGTTACTACGGCCATGTCTCTGCGGCTAACGCCTGCTTGGATCGCAATCAAGGCGCTGTCGGAAATTTCAGCGAAGCCCAGGGTACGACACATTGGAAAAGACTTAGACTCACGGCTGAAGAGTATTGCCAACACCAGCTCCAATGAGTAAGGAGTACCCTACTTGCTTGCCAACACTGGAGTTTTCATCCAGGGTAGACATCAGACCGACGCCTACAGCCCACATCACCCAACCGAGGAGGATGCATTCCCTGTATCGACCGACCTTATGAACAACGAGACCAGACAATGTGCTGAATAAGGTTTGTGTCAGAGTAACCGGAAGCAACATAGCGCCGGCTTTGGTTGCTGAGTAGTTGTACGCCAGTTGATAGAACGCAGGGATGTAGTAGACTTGCACAACGAAGTTCCAGCCGTTGATAGCCATGGTAATACAGGCGCCGTTGACGATCTTAGACTTGAAAATATGCACTACAGCTAGTCAGCGAAGGTATTTCACGATGAAAGACAGTCCAGACCTACAAGGAACAAGTGGGAACTTGGCCCCCTTCCCCTGCCACATCACAAAAGCAACGCAGACGACGAAGCCAACAACGATTGTGGCTATGACATGCGCCGAGTTCCATGAGTACTCGCCGCCACCCCATGTCAGACCAAGCATCAGAACTGAAGTTCCAGCCAAAGCTAAGCCACTGCCAACGAAGTCCACTGCCTTGAGCTTCCTGGATTCGCACGGCCGTGAGCGACTCTTCACGACAATGGACAAAAAGGAGGGCGACGCGATGAAGAACTCACATTTTCCAATCTCCTTCCACCTTTCTCAGTGGCATAAAGAAGATGACACAGACAGTGCATAGTAGGGTCAGAGGCATATTGAGACGGAAAATCCATCTCCAGGAGTCTCGGGACTGCGAAGCTAAAGCACCGCCAATAACGGGACCAATGCCATTGGCAATCGCCACAACTGCTCCCTGGCGAAGTTGTTAACAAGGGATAATAATTACGTGTGGTTTTTGTTGCTTACCAGAATTCCCTGATACTTTCCTCGTTCTCTCAGGGGAACCACATCACTGACAATCATCTGTGCCACGGTCATGAGCCCACCGCCGCCAATACCGGTCCATGCTCGAAATACGATGAGCTGCGTGCCGGTCGCTGCAACGGAAGAGGCTAGAGATCCAGTGAAGAATATCGCAAGACCAACCAATAGGATAAATTTGCGAGACCAAATGTCAGACAATCGGCCATACAACAGTTGACCTGTAGTCGACGTTCTAATCTTGGAATTAGCGGTTGATGACGCCTTCGTACGATAGAAGCTCACATGAAATAGCCACTTGCAATCCAAGCGGTCTGGTTGCTAGAGTTGAGAGCATTGCCGATGATGTTCAAACTGGCGGCCAATGTTGTCTGGTCCATGAGAGCCACCAAATCAACGGTGGCACAAGCCAGGAAGATCTAAGCGTCGCAAAGCCATCAGCATAGTTCTTACGTCTTTTCTTCACTCAACTTACCGTAATGATTGTCCTTGGCCGCACATAATTCGTCTGCTCGTTAAAGACATGAACGGTGCTCTTCTCTTCGTCAGATTGATTCAGCGTCTTGCTGCCATTGTCCGAGTTGGATTGTTCCATCGCCGAATTCCTCGGGTCGTCTGAAGCGAGGACTCCGCTCGGCTGTTCTTCCTTCATGATGAGGGATATTTTTGGCGACAAACTTGGAAGCTGATCATTCAAAGGATGAGCCGAAAAAGATTTCGCATGCAGCGGCTGGAATCAAAGCAAAAGAGCAAAGAAATTGAAGTAGGAAAACACGACCGGGATCGGTGCCAAACATCGGAGACCGAATGCTGGCCATCCGGGTAATCGGCCAAATAAGCATTCTCGCTACTGCTTGACGTCCTAGGGCCATTGAGAGGACAGAGACCCTTGTTTCCTGCCCTTAGACTGCCGGCTGCCAAGTCTGAACTATTGTTGAATCCTACGATCGTCATCGCGGTAAGTGGAGGCAACCCCCGGTCTAGAGGGTCTGATGCGCTGGGTAATTGACAGGGATTAGCACGGAAACAAGAACCCTTGCGGGTTGCTCCCGTGAAACAAGCTCAACTGGGGAATCTCCCGAAAAACCAGCTCAAACTCTCTCTCTTAGAGCGTTCAACTACAGGGCTTTTATATAACATCGTCGAATCAGCCGACTCCAAAAATGCCCCCCGCGGCTACGCGGCATCTTTGCGATAATTTGCGTCTGAAGCTATGAATTGCGCACGACACTCGACGTTGCAACCTTCTCATAATAGATCACCAGGAAAAAATTGGCGACGCGGCCCCCCCTGGCTGACCGACATGAGCGTTGCATCGTGCCATCGAGACGCCGCAGGCTCGCAGCCGACCTTGATGAGTGCTGCGTCGATCAATCGTCTTCAACGTCGCGTTTCGTGATGTCGACATGCTTAGGGCTTGGTGCTAGTTTCGGGATCACAAGCCAATCATGCTCAGAATGGACGCAATCCCCAGGCCCTAAAGAAGGACGGAGAAGCCCGCCCAGATACTAGCGCAAGTAATCGGTTCTCCAGCCTGCCGTGACGGGCGTCATTTGACACGTTTCGAGACTCCATCGTCAGAGTCATGTCGATTTCACGCATGTTATCCCATGTCAAAGTGAGAACATTTACGGCAAATGTAACCCCACGGAGGGGTTTCCCCGATTCTCTTGTTCATCCGGTGTCGATGTGACTTCAGCTCGTGCGTCAGCCTACTTTGTGCGCCCTAGTGCGTACCAAGAATGGTGAATCTCTGCAGCAGTTGATCTTGCAGATATAAATCTCCTTGTGCCAGACTTCCGTTATCAGATTCCTTCAACCAGATACCCGGGCAGGATCAATAACTTTATTCTTACTACTCCAAACGACTTGAGAGTAGGTCTTTAATCATGGCAGAGGTCAACCATCTTAACGTTTACAAAGGCCCTGACGCCGTCAAGGACTATTTCAACCCGGATATTGCTCCTCCTCTACCCCTTGTCGAGATCCCCGATTGTCTCAACCCATACCGCAGCGATGGAGTCCGAATCTACGCCAAGATGATGTCGATGCATCCCGCAAACAACGTTAAGGCTATGCCAGCGCTGAACCTGCTCCAGAATGGTGTTGTTCCAGGCAAGACCGAGACGGTGGTTGAGTACAGTTCCGGATCAACGGTCATCTCGATGTCGTTGATTTCAAGAGTCTACTACGGAAACTCGGATGTCAGAGCGTACCTCAGCAATAAGACAAGTCAGGCGAAACTGAGGTTGATGCAATTCTTCGGACTGGATATGTAAGTCGCAGACCGCTCTCCACCATACGCACTTCCATCTGTTCGAGGAGGGATCATCAAAGACCAGGCTTAGCTAACTCGGCGCCTTTCCTAGTACTTTGTTCGGCGGTCCATCACAACCCGAACCTGCCGACCCCAGAGGCGGTATTCGAGCAGCGAAGGATATTGGCGAGAAGTCAGAAACGGCCATGAACCCGAACCAATATGAGAACGACGATGTGGGTAGTTGAAGGATTATTTGGACAGTTCCTTACTGACAGGAGTTTGCAGAACTGGAAGTCACACATCCGCTGGACTGGCCCCCAAATCCTCAGACAGCTGCCTGAAATCAATCTTATCTGCGCCGGCATGGGAACTTCTGGTAGGTCAAACCTTTGAATACGAAACCACAGTTCGAACTGACATTCAACTTCCAGGAACCATGACTGGTCTCGGAACCTACTTCAAGAACAACAAGCCTTCTGTGTATCGCCTTGGTGTTTGCACAGCTGCTGGCGACCGTGTGCCGGGCCCGCGCTCATACGCACTTCTTCAGCCCGTGGAATTCCCGTGGAGATCTGCTGTCGACCACATTGAGCACGTTGGATCGCATGACTCCTATTCATACTCTCTCAACCTCACTAGGGAGGGTATCGTCTGCGGCCCTTCTTCTGGGTTCAACCTCAAGGGGCTCTTCCAGTTCCTCGACCAGCGCAAGGCTGCCGGCACGTTGAGCGAGCTTGCCGGCGAGAATGGCGAGATTCACTGCGTCTTCGTTTGCTGCGACCTTCCATACCAGTACATTGACGAGTATTTCGCCAAGCTAGGCCCTGAACATTTCCCAACGATCCACAACGAGGTGAATACCCAAACTCGCAAGATTCGCGAGCCTCACGGAGTCCACATTGCTAACAGTCGCTCAGAATCTCCAAAAGGTGGACCTTCACCGGTATGATGAGGCATGGGAGAAGGAGCCTGCGGAGGCGTTCATGCACATTCCCGAAAGCGTAATCCCGAACGAGCTCAGCGAGAAGCTGCCGAGCACGCCTCGATATGTGGATACGAGCAGCGCGTCCCTCATCCCGAGGTCCCCCAACACCGTCATCGTTGACTTGAGGCGCCAAGAGGATTATCAGACACATCACATTCCTGGGTCCGAAAATGTTCCCGTTGTGGAGTCAAAGGACTGGGAGCCCTTTTCAGACGCAAAGGTTCTTGAAACCCTGTGGCTCAAATTGGAAGCAACATTCGAAGCGACAAGCGAGATTGGGAAGAAGATGGAACAGCATCGCTCAAAGCCGATATTGCTCCTCTGCTACAACGGAAACAACGCGCGGGTTGCCGCCAGCGTTTTGAGAGCGAAGGGCTTCGAGGCAGACTGCGTACGTGGAGGCTTCAGCTCATTGGATAATTTGCAACAGAACCAGGCTGTTGAGCCTCCATCCTTGGCTAAGACCAATGGACATGTCCACGTCCAAGAGTTGGCGGCGGGTGAGAAGCCTTACCTAAGGCTAGCATGAGAGCTGAAAAATGGATGGGGAAAAAGAATACGATGAGGTAGAAAAAAATACCCAATTGCATGTGAACGTTTTGCTAAATTATTTCCTCTATGGTAATGGTGAGGTCATCATTTGTTCGTGTAACCCTTATCAAGTATGCGCAGTGAAACGATTGAAGTCCTCGAGAGTCTGCTCAGGGACGTTAGATCTTAGTACGGGCAGAATTTACTGTCCTTAAAACCCCTCGTTGTGGGTCATCGTACGAAGCCAAGTCTTTTAGCGTGAGTCATCCGCATGAGGCTAAACGTTGTCGCCCGAGACCCTTGGCGACGTCTCCGCGCTTCCGTCTGGAATGGTGGCTTCATGAGAATGGTGGCAGGTCTCGGGCTGAGCTTTCAGCTAACCTCCTCGGCCAGGGTTTTCTGGAATGAACGCTAGACTTTCATGAGAACAAGCAGGTCCTCGCCTAGCTTTCAAGCTGCAAGTAAGGCTACCAAGGGGGAGGCGCTGGAATCGTTGATTCAATCTCTCACAGCCTATAATCCTTCCCACGCGCCATGATGCCATCCACCGCCCGACATTCTTGATTCCCCGATGGTGCGGAGAACAGCTCCGGCTAGCTACTCAACATGTCTATACGAGACTGGCCGTCAGAAGTGGCAAACACGATGTTGCAGAGAACATTCCGAGTGACATTCGGGCTGAAGTCCTCGTCATGGAAACATCGGACCATGGCAATAACGCGTCTTCCGCGTCAATGTCTGTGTTTATTTCGAGAACGCCTTGCGGCTACTTGCGTGATTCCCTAGTTCCCGCACTGAGCAAACTAGCCACGAGGTGTTTTCAACTCCGCAAGAGAGCAAGATCGTCAGATCGTGAGACAAGGGAGCAGTCCGGGTGGGACCCGCTTCCCCGGCCGCGCTCCGCTAGCTCACCAGCCACCCACACCGGCCGGATGTCGCCGACCCGCATGCCGTGCATGCCCCTTCATCGCTGATGGTTAAGGCTGCGGAGAACAAACCAAAATTTCAGGAAGCAGAAACCCAAGCGAAATTCGTCGGCGGCTGGCTAGGGATATGCTGTCAGGTTCCCTGATCTACAGGGGGAACTCCGTAGATCCTCCGTGACAGAACCACCAGGACCGTTGAAAACTTGCTTTTTGACTGCCATATTTTCGGGGCAACGTCTGTCTTACATCCTTCTGTTCTGGAGAAGCGACAGCTCGTGGCTCTGAGTAACGCGCTCAACATTTGCAAGTCGTTTCATCCCACAGGTTTGGAATGTGACGATGTAAGACCAAGTGACTAAGGCGAGACTCTCACAGCTGAACCGAATAGCCTCCCCCAACTACGTGTGAATTGGAGGCTCAGAAAGAAGACGAGACTTCAACACCGTTTCATTTTTCTATATAAACTGCCTTCGTGGCCCTCTGATCAGTTTCTAAGTAGCTCTTCATCACAACGACCACAGTCATTCACTACCCTAGCTTCAGACCCCAACACCCAAGCGTCACTCGCTCTTCGCTACAATGAAGTACCAAGTCTACCTCGCAGCTGCTGTGGCAGCCTTTGGCGCCGCCGATGCTCAGTGTAACGCAGTAAGTCCACAAACTCAACGATAGAACTCATGTCGTCAGCTTTTCGTCAGCTGGATACACTAACTCAACTGATAGAACAACTGTGCTCGAGCCGTTACGGGAACCCGTCTTGGTCCCCAGACTCAAGCTTCCCGCAGGGCCGACTGCTCATCCTTCCAGAGGACTACTATCACCCGCTTTGAGACGACCACCTTCGTCACTGTCACCTCTTCCGCCACTTTTGACGTTACTCGCACATTCGCCCCTTCCACCGTGACCGTCACCACCACCGTCCCGCCAATTATCATCGATCCTTCTTTCTCCATCGACCTCCCTGAGCCTCCTGTCGTCACCAGCTTCTCGGGCCCTGACCGCCGTGACCTTGAGGGCCGTCAACTGGTTTCCTCGGCCATCTTCCCCCTTGTCCCGTTCTACGCTTCTGCATGCAGCGGTGCGTCTGCTTACCGCTCTGCTTGCTCTTGCTGGGGTATCACTGCCAGCTTCGTCACCAACAGCTTCCCGGGCACCACGACTATCACTATCACCTCGCTTGATATCGACACTATCTCCGTCATTGGAACTGGTGTGACGACTACTACCGTCCGCATCACATCTTCCCCAACTAGCTTCGTCTTGCCTTCGCCCACGTCGACTGATGACGACGTTTCCGAGACAGTGGAGCCAACTTCCTCTGAAACTGAGGGTCCCTCTACTACCGACAGCGAGCCCTCAGTCACCTCTACAGATGAGCCATCGTCTACCGAGACTGACGAGCCCTCGGCCACCTCAACTGACGAGCCGTCCGCTACCGAGACTGAGGAACCCTCAGCTACCGAGACTGACGAGCCTTCTGCCACTTCCAGCGACGAGCCTTCCGCCACTGAGACCGATGAGCCTTCTGCTACCTCCACAGACGAGCCTTCGGCTACTGAGACGGATGAGCCCTCTGCCACCGAGACCGGTGAGCCCTCCGCCACCGAGACTGATGGACCCTCCGCCACCGAGACTGACGAGCCGGTTCCCTCCACCACCGATGTCTTCCCCACCAGCGTCTTCCCGGACCCCACGACCTTCGCCACCAGCCTTCTTCCCGTGACCTCTGATGAAGCCACTCCTACGGTAGGCGAGACCTCGATTGAGATCTCGCTAGAGACCTCGATCACCGGCCCCACGCTGACCATCCTCCCCTAATCTAGTCCTCTGACGTTGAGCCCTCCTCCACCGCCGGCCCTGATATCTGCACAACCTTCGGGTCCAGATTCCCGTACACTCCCTCCACGCTCTTGACCTTCTGCTCTTGCAGCTACAGCAACCCCACCTGTGCCGAGGGTACCAGCCAGAACCAGCGCACGCTTCCCCTCATCCTCAGCATCGAGATCTGCGCCAACTCCTGCGACCTCTTCGCCAACTGCGTCGCCTTCTCTTACAACGCAGTCACCCTTGAGTGCCGTCTTCTCGACGCCGATGGCTTCGGAACCACCACCGGATCCAGCGATTGGGTCCTGGTCGACCGTACCAGCGGATCTTGCAGCAGGGACACGTGCGAGCCCGGCACGGCCTCCCCCTCGCCTTCGGCTACGCCCTCGACGCTCCCTTAAGCTCCTGACTATGTGCCGACATCATGTTCAGCCTCTTTGGCTTTTTCACATCCACACTCGTTAACCAAAAGCTGTTTTCTACATCGCTAGATATTTGACTTAGTTGGGGTCTGGGTCTGCAATACATGTCGTCGTTGTCTCAACCATCTCTCTTCAAGTGACTGTCGTGAATGATAAAGTGCCTTCATGATCTTAGTAGCCAAGTTAAGAGTCTCTCTTCAATTAAAAGTTTCAATTACTTCTGTTCTACTGAAACACTAGTTGAAAATTTCGACTACGTATCGAGTACCCGGGACTGTGTTGTTCCAAGTGTCAATGTCAACAGCAACCGGCTGCCCAGGTTCCATCTCCGCCTCGAGCAGCATCGGTCGCAACACCTCGAACACCCCATCGGCAACTTTCTTCGCACCACATACATAGACGCGTGCTCCACTCTTCCACATTTCTGAAATTTGGTCCTTGAAGTTTGACAGCTGATCAACGACGTATTTGTGTGATGCTCCTCTTGCCCGACTGAAAGCGCGGACGACTGTTACCACGCCTTCTTTCTCAAAGATGCAAGATAGTTTGAAGCAACGCCCTTCTGCTCAACGGCATAAGTCAGCGTCGCAAAGCCAGACTTCCAGGAAGGCGAAGACGAGAAAGAGTAGGTTCTGGGGCGCATCTGCGGCAACATGGAGAGAAACAATGTGAGTGAAAGCTTGATGTCGTGAAAGGTCATGAGTAGGTCGGCGACGGTAAGACGCTTGTCGCGGATGTCGGAAGTTCTACTGGACAGGGTCCGCAATGTAGCGCGAGTCTCCTCTTTCTCAGCCACTTCTGCCAAGGTTTCGACGCTTCTGGGCGTTGCTGTGTGTGTGAGTTCGAGGTAGCTGGCAAAGAGATCCCAGGCTGTGATGGGCTTGTTGAGAGGCAGGCTGGATGAACGGCCCGATCGAGATGTGATCGTCAGTAGAGTGTCGCCGGAAATGTTGAACCTGGACAAAACTTTCTGAACAAGCTGTGGGTCATTCTGGGGCAAAACCTGAAGATGACCACCGGCTTGGTAGTTGACCCCTTCTGGAAGTCTGAGTTCAAGATGTCGCTTTTGAGGGACACCTTTCGCTGACAACACGCGGGATTCTTCGACGAATGCTGGGACGAAGCCTTTGCGCACAGTAGGTTGATACTCAGTTCCAAGTCTGACCTCGATATCAACATCGGGGCTTTGTATATCCCCAACAAGTCTGAGATTGTCTAGCAGTGCTGGCCAGAGACGGTTATCGAGCTAGTTTTCGAGCTCGGAGAAGACATCACAGGTCGCAGTCTCTGCGGTTCCCAGAGTGGTCAGTCTATGAGCTCCAGCCGCATCCAACATTGCATCCAGCGCCATTGGCACTTTGAAAAGTGTAGCAGGCCAGTCTCTGTGACCTGAAGGTATGTTCATTAGCACGCGCCACAACAGAGGATCATGAGATTATGCTTACCACAACCAAAGACGGCGAACCGGACGCCTTTCAAGTCGCCAGCTTGAAGACTCTGAGCCCAAGAAACAAACTCGGTCGCATCCCGCGATGGCAGTCCGTTGTAAGACGCAGTGATCATGACAACTGGGACGTCCTTAGGCAAACTCCCTGCAGCATCATTCATAGACATCGCATTGGGGGTAAAGCCTCTTCTGGATGCGTCTATGACGAGACGCTGTGCCAATGCCTCACATGTGCCGGTATCAGATCCGTACAAGACTGTCATTGGGCCTCCTTGAGATAAGACTGGTTGCATAGGTATCCTTGAAGGCGCTTCGGCATCATTTGAGCTAGCCCTCAGGCTTTTCAAAAATTCAGTCGGCCTCTTGTCGTCTCTCAAGCTGACGCGGACCTTGAATCCGGCTGGCTTGATAGTTAGCAGATGCTTAACCTTGAGCTTGTATCCGGGATCATCTTTCTTGATGTCGAAGTTGCGCAACAGCATCGCAATGACCTGCAGAAATACTGTGTGAGCACCCGTGCCCTTCTCTATTTGTTGTGGCTCTACTCACTAGTTGCGCCTCCTGCCAAGCGAACGCTCTCCCAATGCAACCTCGCATACCATTACCAAACGGCTTCCAGGCATGTTTGGGAATACTGTCGAGGTTCCTCATCCTGTCTGGTTTGAACTCTTCTGCATCTGCACCCCAAACTGCAGGATCTCTGTGAAGGGTATGCAGTAACACACATAAGGCCCCGCCAGGCTTGACGAGATACTGTCCCCCGATGATCTCGTCCTTGAATGGGGTGACATAATACCCAGGCGCAGTCGGCATCAATCTCAATGTCTCCCGGAAGACTGAATCGAGGAAAGGAAGCTGTTGCAGATGCTGGACGTTAATGGGCCCATCTCCAATAACTCGGTCGACTTCCTCACGAGCCTTCCTCATTTCCTCTGGGTGCTCCACAAGATAGTAGATGGAGAAGGATAGGAGACCTGACGTAGTCTCGTGACCTGCAACCAGAAAGGTAATGATGTTGTGAACGATGGCTTCTTCACTCAAGGAATCCCCGGTCTCGGGATCGCGACCATTCAGCATGGCGTTGAGCAAGTCATTGCTCTGATCTTTGGTGGGTGACTGACGGCGCTGCGCGATGATCTCGCGGCATGTGCTTTGCATCTGCTCAATGTTCTGCCTGAATCTGGACATTGCCCGTGGTCGAAGTAGACTGACAAAGTCAGGGAGGACAGCTTGCAGGTCGGCTTCTCCAAGGACGGCAATCATGCTCTCGACAAATGGATGTGTCTTCTTGTCCAGGTAGAAACTGTTGAACCTGTAGTCCATGGAGCACAGCGCGATGGTGTCCAGAGTCAAGCGAGTGAAATCATCAGCGACTTCGATGGGCACCGAAGGACCAAGACGAGCCCTGAAGTTGGTGAGCTAAATGCTGGTGGGCATAGGAAAGACCGAATGGCTTACCACTTCAAGCAAAGCTGTTCAGAGAGATCATTCATTTCATCAAACATACTCCTGATCTTCAAAGGACCAAAGACTGGCATCAAAATCCTGTGAGCGACACCCCAGGTGTGATTGTTGTGCTGTGCGGTGAAGAGACCATCGCCAGCGGCTGCTCGCATAGTCTCAACACCGCTCGTGACGAGCTTGCAGAAACGGGTCTCATCGGAGACTTCCTCTACCAGTTCGCGGCTTGAGATGGTGATTTCTCTTTTACCAGCAAAGGTCAAGGAGAAGATGGGACCTATTAACGAAAGTCAGTCATCTTATTAGTCAAAACTGCAGGGCTTAGAGCGGACACGACCGAGTATGGAGCCCACTTACCATGCTTTGCCACGAGACTAATCAAGGAATCCAATGGACTGACGAGGTCGATGTCCAAGATATTCCCCAGAACCGGCAATGCTAATTGTCCAGAGTCAGCATTTCAGAGAGATGCTGAGGGATAAGCAGCACCAACGTCGCGGCCCTGGTATTGGGAAGATTGTGTCATGAAAGTTCTTCTTGGTGCTGGACTTGATGCTTTGGTCTTCTTCCATCGTGTTTGGTTGTAGGGAATAGAGGTCCGTCAGGAGTAGAAGGTAAGTTGCATCAACGCTTCGAATGTCCTAAAGCAGAAAGACACGCAAGACTTGGTGAGCTGCACAAAAAGAATGGACATGCAAGTGCGCTGCCTGAAGATTGATGAATCACCGCGGGCTTCAACGAAAAGTCGAAGCTGAGCAGTCATCCCACGTGGCTGTCGGTATCCAGAGGAAAACTCCAGTATTTTCTCATGATAATTCCCTCATATCCTAACTGCATCACTTGACCAGAAAGATTCAACGAAAGAAAACTTCTCACCGCTGCCTTGCCGGTGCCAAGGCGAGGAACCATTGTAAGTTTCACGATGCGTATAATGAGGCTCCACGGTGCCGAGTCGAGATATCCCGGAGTGCTGAAGGTTTCATTAGATCATTCGCAGAACTCGACGGTACGACCTCATTGGACTTCGCAAGCCAAAACTGAGTCCGAATCCAGATTTTGCGCCGTGATGACAATGGAGACTGGGTGGTTGGTTGCGCGCGTCTGGGGATCCATCAACGCGTGCGGCTTTTGCGTGAGGGATACAGAGCTGCATTGCATGTTTACACATAATATCCACCAAAGACAAACGAGGAAGGTGGCTGTGCCGTCAAAGACGAGGATAGCTTGAGGGGAAGAAAGGTATCGGTTTGAGGGGTTTTGCCATGTGACAGGTACACTCCCATCATCGTGAAAAGCCTTGTTTACATCCCAGAGGCCTCCAGATATACAACTAGCGTAGCCCACATCCTCAGAGCGGGAAGGGCACATGAGATTAATACCGCATTGCATATGTGCACAACGTCCTTGCCTTAACCCCAGACAAGGGAGTTGAAGAACGAATGGGAGCAATCCGGGGGAACTAACATGGTCCCCAAAAAAGCTTGGTCCATTGCGGGAAGCGCCCGTACGAATCCCAACCCCAACCCACTAACTCCTGAGCCGCCAAGACAAATCCCTCATACAAAACCTGCGCAGATGCTCCCGTTGTACTTGTCTAAATCTCCAGAGCTCATGATACTTTCACTCGAACAAATATTTCCCGTCCAGCGCTCAACTCCCGCGCAAAACAGCCTTTTTCTTTTACGGACAACCGCACTATGCTCCGTCGAGTCATGCCGTGCGGGCGCAACGCTGTCGCAGTTTCAATGACAGATCTTTCCAAATGTGTCTGAAATCGCTCACGAGGATCCAATGCAGCAGGCACACTGCTGCATGCGTTCAGTGAAGAGAGAGGAAGCAATGGAAAAAATCACGGAGATTACACAACGGAGCATGGGCTGGATGAGGCGGCTGAACGGGTGATACTCTGGAAACTGGAGGGTCTCGTGCGAGCGCTTACACGTTCCCATGCTGGTGGTCCTCGTGCTCATTCCCTTGTCCCATCATGTTCACCGCCAAGACAACGAGTTGCGATGGGTTGGCCAACACTGCGGAGTCTAGGATGCAAGTCATCTCGCGATGATTAGAAAAGTCGCCCTGCTTCCATGAGGTCATTCCCAGCTACCCAAGTCGACTCTCTCATTCACTCAACACCCGGATCTGCCTCCTATTCTCCCCCTTTTTCAACTTTACCCCTTGCAACTTTGTTGCCTCTTACCAGGGCGGAGTCCTCCTCGCTTGTTGAACTGATATGGGAAACGACAAAGCTGTTACCGTCACTGTAGCCACCGTGGCCGGGGACACAGAACGCCGAAGGACGTTCTCGACCCTATCAACAAGCACCACCTCAAGCCTTGTCTCCGTCAAGTCGCGCCGTCCACCTCACGTGGGGAGCACCGAGAAAGTGCGCGAGCTCGTCCGACTTGCTCTGACCCGTCTCCGTGTTCTTCTCAGCGAACGCAACGGCACCCGGAAGCCCATCTCCCAGAAGGGTCTTTTCGCTTACAACTACGTCGAGCCGCTCTTCAACTGGTGGGGTGCCAACTACCGAGTCCTCCTCACCCAGTGCCTTGGCCGTGTTGAAGCCCGTGACGCCTTCGGATCCGCGACGAAGCTGGTGAATGGCGCCTCACACAACTATGCCGGTTTCTACAAGGCCACCGCCGAAGCCGAGAGGCTGCAGCGTTTGTGCCTCGAGATGCTACCCGTCTCTGAGAGCGACGCAGTTCCCTTCCTCAGGGACGAGACACACCAGGCCATTGCCAAGTTTCTTGGTGCCGACTTCTGCTTCACCACGAGCACGGGCTACGGCTCAAATTACATCGCCCTTCCGGCGCTGGTCGACTGCGCTACCGTTGTCATCATGGACGAGAACTGCCACAACTCCATGTTCACTGGTGTGTTTCTTGGGATCTGCCCCAACCTTCGCAAGTTCAAGCACAACAATATGGACCACTTGGAGACGCTGTTGAGCGGGTGTATTGATGCGACGGACAACATCATCGTGGCGATCGAGGGTCTTTATAGGTTTGTACATCTTAACACCATCTTTACGAACGGTTTACTAACTTTAATCGATGACAGCATGGAATCAGATGTGCCACCTTTGGACGAGATCCATCGCCTAAAGAAGGAGTATGGCTTCACGTTATATTGCGACGAAGCGCATTCTTTCTTGTCACTCGGAAAGACCGGCCGAGGATGTTTGGAGTACTGGAATGACTACCACTCGGAGAACCCTTTACCATGGGATCTCATCGACATACGCACTGGTACCCTTTCCAAGGCTGTAGGGGGTATTGGAGGCATAATCGTTGGAAAGGGCCAATTCCAGGAAAGTGTTAGAGAACGCGTAGAGAAACTCGACGAACGGGAAAATGCCTCCCTGCCCAGTTCCACCATGGCGCAGACTCTCTGGGTTCTCGGACAGCCTGCCCGAATCAGCCGAAGTCTGCAGCGCCTCTCGAACATCTCCCGCTTCTGCCGGGAGGAACTAGAACGCTTCGGTATCTTTGTCTATGGCGACATCGGTACACCCGTTCTTCCCGTTTACACCGGCAGGCCCAGCGTCTCAGCCAAGCTATCATATGCTCTCCGCTGCGCAGGTCTCCTCGCCACGCCGGTATGCACTCCGGCCGTCCCTTTCTGGGAAAGCAGAGTCCGCATCAACCTCTCGGCAGATTTCACAGACGAAGAGGTCAACCGCCTCGTCGAGGCAGTCATTCGCGCAGCCGCCAGTGTCGGAATCTGCAGATCCCCGAGCTCAGTTCGGTTTCTCTTCCAGACCGACGAAGAATCTTTCACGGTTGAGGAGGACCCCGAGGAGGCGGAAAGGTCCTATGACTGGGTGCGCGGTTTGATCAAGATGGACGCGACGATGGGTCCAACCAGCCAGCAGAGACAGCTGTTCGACACCACATGTGGCCCAAGGATTCTTGAGATAGGTCACAAATCTCGCGTGCAGTATGGCATCGGTGCCGGAGGTGCACGCTGGATCTGCGGGACTTTTCCTCCTCACCTCGCAGTTGAGAAGCTCATCGCCAAAGCAACTGGCATGGAGGCGGGCCTGACCTATGCGGATGCCTCAATCGGACTCGCATCAACCATCGCTGCACTATTGAGACCGTTGTTGGGATACACCAAGCACTATCTCCTATTTGAGAGGGGCGCAAGCCAATTTGTAAGCGATGGCATCGTGATGGCGCCAAAGAAGGATGCACCCACGCTTCTCAGCTACATCGACTTATTCCAGCTCGTGCAGCAAGTCAGAAAGCTCTCGCGCAGCAACCAAAGGCTGTGCCTCACAGTCTATGTCCGTGTCGGCGAAGACTCGGCTCATCACTTGCTTTCAAATGTTCTTGAGGAGATCGCCACCATCACTGGTCCCGAGTCCTCCATGACCATTCTTCTTCACTGCACCTCTCATTACCTGAACCCAAGGGAGCTCATCTCGTTCCCTTGCAGGTCTAACATCCATGTTCTTGTTTGTGGTTCTTTCAATCGTATCTTTGGTCTGCCGGCGGGTTTCCTTACTGGCCCAGAGAGTCTCATCAGGGAATTGAGGTATACGAGTAGGGGGTACATGTTTACCACCTCACCACCCCCATTCGTGATGGATATGATGCGTGCTGCGTTAGAGTGGAACTTGTCGACCGATTAAGTACTACTTAGGCATTGCAAGCGTATCATTCCCTTCTGTCGTCTTGCAGGTTCGGCGTTAAGGCTGTTGTGATGTTATGTAGTTAATTAACTGAAGTTCTTGGTTCAAGTGCAATTCCCACACTCATGGCCGTTCAAAGATCATCATCTCCAAATGATTGCAATATTATTGGCGTCTGCAGATGAGCAGACAACGGACCAATTTCATATGGGCCGAGAACATGTTAGCTTTATTGAGCGAGTCCCGCTCGAGATTGGAGTATCTTTCGCTCTGCTATAGACCTCTTCTGGCCAAGCCACACAACGACTATTTCAATGAAGAAGTCCACTGCAAATTTCTTCCGTCGGATCCGAAGCTATCTGGAAACAGCACATGGCTGCCCTGTGGCAAACATACGATTCCGGGTTTGTTTCCCGCTCCGCACGCGAACTGAACAATTTAACGCCTCATGGCATCGAGAACGATGCTACTCTAGTCTTTCTCCGCGATGAGTTTATGTCGTAAATAGAGTTTGGGAAGATGCAGAGGTTCCAGACCTCCATTCAGCCATTTTCGCCGCTTGCGGAGCACGGCACATGGCTAGTCAATTATTCATCTTTTCCGAATACCCATTCCGCATCGTAAAGGGATTGCATTTAGAAAAATGCCACTGAACCGGATGCCACGTTCTCGGATGTCTCAGCGCCACGCCTCATCCAGGCCAGCTGAAGCTTAACTACGGATTTCAATTGCGGCGGCACGCTACATCCAGATGCGATTCCCAGACTTGTCTCCAAGATATTTAAATATCAGCAAGAATCTCGAGATTCAAGAACTCATTCACCAGGCCACAGCACCATCCTTCCGAAGCAAACAGCTCAACATCATGCATATCTCCATCTCCCTCATTGCCCCGGCGCTCTTGCAGCTTGCCGCAGCGGCATCGTGCCCTGCTTCAGGATCTCCGACCTATCCCGAGGCCACTGAGAAGAACACCGCCTTGATCCCTTTTGTCAATACACTTCCCCTGATAGACGCAACACCATTGCTCGACTTCAATGTTGCCGCCGAAGTCGACTCGGCAATCAAGACGCTCTCATTCCCCTCGACTGGCATGGACACTGGTTCCACTGGGATCATGATCGGCGCCGGTCGTTTCGGCATCAATAAAGACTCCAAGTTCAACATGACCAACCCCGGAACGGAGTACCTCTCCTCCAGCCAGAGGCTGTGGGAGGGATACTGGGTCGAAGCCGATATCACATTCCCGATCAAGCTTGATACACGACGCGCGTTAGGCGCAGACGTCGTCGCAAGGGTGCCTATCATGATCGTAACCAAGGCCAGCATATGCAAAACATGGAAGGCGAACGGCGGCAAATGCACAGATGCACAGAAGACGAACATTGAGGAGTACCCGAAGGACATCACCGCGAGTGGTGCCTATGTGGGTGTCGGGTTTGGACGATCGAGCGACGAACAGCCTCAGGCTCTGCCTGATAAGGTCGCCTTGATCAACGTTGTTTCTATCGGCGGCCAGGCAGTCGAAGACATGCACCAGGGATACATCCTTACCGAGAAGGGCGTTGAAGTCGGCCTGACAAGTGCCAACACCGAAGGCTTCTGCACCACGAAGCTCGGCCTCATGGCGTCCAAAGTAGACAAGGACTGGGCCCCTCCCAACGCGGCTATCAGCGTCAACAGCACTTCATACGACCACGGAACGGCTCTCTTGGACACTGGCATTCCGCAATCTTACGTGCGAGTAAGCCAGGAGATGTACAAGAACACGAGAGTCATCAGGTCACAGTACGTGCCGAAGCGCCCCAAAGTCCTGGTGAAGGGAACCCGGGTGCTTGTCGCCATCCCCGACGAGAAGAATCCGATTGCTATCTACGACGTCACTTCTAAGGGTGCTGGCGCGCCCCAGGCTGGGACAATGCAGCCAGCGGGTTTCGTCAGGGAGAACTACACTATCCCGTCAACCCCGTTCATCAACACTGGAAGGATGATCTACAGCAAGTTTGATGCCATGCTTGACGCTGACTGTGGCTGGTTCGGAATGGCTGAGCGTTCGGTCAGCACCAAGAAGATGAAGAAGAGGGCAGCATGCCCTGCACCTGCATCGGGGGCTAAGTAATTGTTGAGGGAATGGAGACTGGAAAACATTGGATTTTGGAGCGACAGAAAAAGCATGAGGGGCTAATAGAAATAGTTGCCGGAGCTATCACAGGTAGTTTGAAAGAATGACCAGGAAAGATTGAATTTAATATCAATGATATTGGAAGCTGAATCGGTGGAGGGCAAACATGCACCTGCACCACCTCGTACATCTAGTTCTGTTGACTTTTGTCGGGCCGTAGTTGAGACCATTGTTGTCGTTCACCACTTCAGGCCCTTCCTTGAGAGCGAAATGCCACAATTACCTCGCATATTAATGTACTCGAAATCAATCTTTCCTTTTTACTGTGAGGACTTCACGGAGACCTGGCGGACACTCGCACCCCGGGCCCACATATCCGGCGCCGACGCCCGGATTCGGCAGGAGATTAGGCGGTGTATGCAGCAAAGCAACGTCCGGCCGGCGCGGTTGCCGAGAGCGGTTCGTCTGACCGACGGAAAACCCACCGCCAAGGGTTCATCGTTTCTGATCTCTGAAACACTCGGAAAAACTCCACATCATCGCTTTCGAATCAAATTTCCGGCGGACCCTCTCTCGCGAAAGACATGCTTAAGACTCCAAGTGCCGCGGCTTAATTTTAGAGGGTGGTTAGCGAAGTGTCAAGAGGTCATTTTTGTGATCTTTCTGTTGCTGTGGTCGTACGATCGCCGTCAAGTGATCGTGCTCTTTCGCAAAGTGTGTTGAATAGTCTCCTTGACAACTCTCTCTCTCTCTCTTGTTTCTTCAGACTTGGTAACTTCCGCCTCCACGGTCCCCCTCTCTGTCCGACTATCGTCTGCGTATTTTGGGAAACACAGCCTGGGGATACGTGTACACAGAGATCATAGCCCCTCTCGTAGCAATGCAACGTAGCGGTCGATTGACGAGCCTCCAGAGCCGAATGCAACAGCATTCTAACTGTAAACATCGCCTCTGAACATTTCTTGATTCTGCTGTCCTTCATCTCAAAAAAGAAGAAAAATCGGAAGAATGGGCGACGGGAATCTAGATCTTGTGCGGTCGGACGTTCCCAAGACAGCGGTTGCTGGAGCGTAATTAACCCAGCCTGCCAACGGCGGCAACGAGCTCATTAATCTCCCGCGGTTGGCGTCCCAGGAACGGTTTTGGAGCAGGGGTGGTGTGCGTCCCCGGCGACGGGCAGGGGTCTTTTGTCGTGCGGCGCCGCTTTGCTTCCTCTTTCTCCCAAACAGAAATGGACCGATTGTGTGTGTCTGCTTGTTGTGTGGCCGAGCCGCGAGAGTTTTCCACTCAACCACTGCACGGATCACGGCGAGGCATTCTAGGCGCGAGGGTGACACACGTCAATGAGGCGGCAAGGCTGATTTAAGTTCAACACTGCCATTCTTCCATTCTTCTAGACTCTGGGACCGCGCGGCCGTGTGCTGTCTAGTGGTTTGATGTCGTGTCAACTACTGCTGCTCGCGAAGAGTGCCCGGCGGCAGTTTTCCTTGGTAACTGAGTCCTGAGTCCTGACTGAAGCAAGACCACGAGGAACATGCGCGCGCCGAAACGGTTTAAGCGACATAGGGTATCCGGTCCGCCGGATTGGGAAGAGTCAAGACAGAAAAATGTCCGTTCCCTTGGCGCTATCTCGCAACGTATCCGAAATGAGACGTAGCGAGAGTGAAGATGCCCAGAAAGAGAAGAGGACGAAGCGCGGTTCTCACGGTTTTCAGGGGGGCTGGGAATTAAGATGATACCGTGTAAGCGACGGTTCAAACCACACCGCAAACACGGTGCCCTCTGCTCTGCAACAACAGCAACTCCCGAGTCCCAGTAATCCTCCGACTTCATCGCCCTCTGGCAAATCCTCGGGAGATGTTATTTTGGGGCCAAACACCGCGCATGGAAAGCCTTTGGGCTGCCGCTTGAGCCCACGCGGAGCCGCGTCAGTCGGCTACTGGGCGATTTTCAGGGGCAACGGGCCACCTGCTGGCACCATTTTACTTCCGAGAGGGGGACCAGGGGAGAGTTGGGAAGGATGACCCCTACACGCACTGTGTCTCAGTTGACACTCGCTCTCTTCTCAGGTAGAGGCGGCGTCTCACTCACCCTCCATTATTGTCTTTCTGTCGTATTGCGGTTTTCTCCATCGGTATCCGTACATGCTTTCGCTATCGATCTCGGGCTGACTGTTCACTGATAGCTGCTGCTCTTATGGCTGTCGGCTGAAAGTCTAATGTATTACAGGCCTGCCAGATCCGAACAACTCGAGATGCGTGTCGTGGTGAAGGCAAAGGACAGAAGAGAGATCATCCTCGACTGTACCGGACGAGGCTTATACCCTCCCAGCCTCTTCCAACTCGTCGGGACCCTGTGGATCGTGAGCTGAAACGGCCTCACCGCTCGAAGCTGCTGTCAGTCATAGGCATAAACCATCACTTGCCGCGCAAAATATCCCGACGAAGGGCAGTCCCGGGCGGGCCAAGCGGCTTCATGCTGGCGGTGCCTGCGCTCATCCAGCCCTAACTGGATCCGAACCCGTCGGGAGGTCTCCGCGGGGTATCTTCACTCATCACGGTCAAGATGGGACATTCCAGAGACGAGCAGATTCGCTCCCGGCATTCTCGAAAGTCCATCCGTCCGGCCTGAACTCTGTTTCCACTGACATGATTCATCGTTAGTGAGGAATCACGTCAACCAGAGCTGGGGTCTAAGCAGATCTGCACCACCAACCGGCGATGCTCATATCCCGTGATGCTCATCTCTGTTCTCTGCCAACTTTCACCCTGCAAGCGCGGTAAAAGAAATGTCTTATTGATAATCAAAAGACCTCCAAAACCAACACCCAATCGCACCCTCGCAGCCGCGCCGCATCACGGCAGCCCAAACATGGCACCACAGTCACATAGATGCAACCAAAGAGCGGCACATCAACCCTCCACATTCCTTCACCAACCACGCTTCTCTGATTCAATCCCCCTCCCCCCCTCCATGACCTTGGGAGCCGATCCATGATCCATCCCGCTTGGCCTGGACCACCAACCAACCCGTTCACCCCTTCTCAGCCGCGGCCAAATTTGGTCACGCCCACCAACCATCGCACGGGATCCTCTCCCGAGAAACCTGGGGACCCGCAGCGAAGCATGAACAAGGATCCCGCTGGCCTGTCTCCCGTCACAGCCAACCGAACCATCCTCCCCACCGCTGGCCCCTGGCCGCAGGTCAATCCACATCGCGGGCCCCCTCCCCTGGAACAATGGAGAGAGAGAGAGAGAGAGAGAAAGTGAGAGGCAAAGAGGATGTGTGGCTTCGGTATATCTACGAGGCAGACCCGCCATGCGACCACCCCCTCCTCCGAGGTCGTTTCGATCTTGTTCCCCCTTCTCGTCCTTTTCGGAGCCGGTCCATTACTTTCTCTAAAACCCAACTTTTCGATTCTTGACGAAACAATTTATTTGAACGAGATACGAAAAAAGAACCATGACGAGCTAGCATCGTCTTTTCCAGGCGAAAATCAAAACTGAAAAAAAGGAAGAAACCAGAAAAACGTACCGAGTCTTACGAAACGAAACGAGAGCAAGAGAGAGCCACTGGTGGCGGACGGAGACGATCACAATTCCTTTCATTCATTCATTCACTTCTCATCAACAACGACTTTCATTCAGCAAAACACACCGACGACTTCACAAACTCGGACCTTTTCGAGCCAGACACAGCCAAGCCATGGCATCAAACTGAACCATTCAAACTACTTCACAGTCTTTTCATTCATCTATACATACTTTTATTGCACAAAATGCCTCCAACAGGCGCCTTTGCCCTCCTCGCCCTCCGCGCCACCGAAAACGCCGCCGCCGCGGCCTTCACATCACACACCAACTCAACCGAACAACTACTCAACGCCACCGCAGGAGGAGGAGGGGGAGAACCGGGTCACCGCGAGTGGAATGGCGGCTCCGTCGTGCCCGTTGCCGTGATCTCTGCCGTGCTGTCGACCGCCTTCGTGGCCATGCGCTTCTACACTCGCATCTACATCCTGCGCTCAGTCAAGTGGGAGGACTGGTTCATCCTCATGTCCCTCGTCTTCGCCATCGCCACGAGCGGGGGTATGATAGCACGTACGTCCAGCCTCCCATCTCAAACTCATGAGCCCTTCAACTAACAAGAACGACAGAACTCAACTACGGCTTGGGCCACCATCTACGCTCCGTCGGCGCCTCGTTCCCCGTCTACATCCAAACAGGCATCCTCACGAACCTTTTCTACTCCATCTCCCTGACCCTCACCAAAATCTCCATCCTGCTCCTCTATATCCGCATCCTCACCTACGACCTCGTCCGCCTCCTCGGCAAGGTCCTCCTCGGCCTCGTCATCCTCACCCACACCTGGATCATCGCCTCCATCCTCACGACCTGCATCCCCCTCTCCGCCGCCTGGTCCTACGACCCCGCCAAGCCCCCGCTCTACTGCCACCCGGTCCCCGTCTTCTGGCTCAACGCCGTCCTCCACATCCTCACCGACTTCATGATCTTCATGCTGCCCCTCCCCGTCATTTCCAGCATGAGCCTGCCTCGCAAGCAGAAGACGGGCCTCTACTTCGTCTTCTGCCTCGCCTTCCTCGTCTGCGCCATCTCCATCTTCCGCCTCGTCGCCGTCTTCCACACCGACGAGTCCAACGCCCAGGTCGCCGACGTCACCTGGTCCGCCGTACGCGTCGCCAACTGGACCTCCCTCGAGGTCCACATCGCCATCGTCACCGCCTGCCTGACCACCCTCAAGCCCCTCCTCAACGCCCTCTTCCCGAACCACGCCTGCGGGGCCACCGTCAACGACAGCCCGCTGCCGCTGAAGACGGCCAGCCCCGCCGAGGAGGCTCGCCGCCGCAAGGACTTTGAGGAGAACTTCTCCACGGGTGATGTTGATGGGTACAGGCGCCCGCTGACCATCGGCACCAAGTCGAACAGGCCAAAGGTCAGGCGGGACACGTTTGCGAGCCTCGTCGCGGACCGCAAGAGCACTCTGGAGCACTTGGAAGTCGCAACGCCGACGTCGGCAACGAAGTTGTCTGATAAGGAGGGCGAGGAGTTCAAGCTGCCCGAAGTCCAGCCACCGTCGCCTTTTGGCAGGTTCTCGAGTTGGACGCGGGGTTCGAGGTTGCAGATCCCGGGCGTGACGAGAGGTGCCAGCGTAAAGCACGAACGCTTCGGGTCAACAGCAACAACAAGAGGGAGGCACGAGCGGTTCCCGTCGAACGTCACCTGGGCTTCGACTCATCGACGGTATGAGTCTATTGATGAAGAGGTACCACAGGTACCCGGGAGGAGGCTGATTTAAGGCGGGATCGTGTACGATGGACGAGGCGTTGAGTGCTTTTGAGCGAACATGTATACCAAGCGAATTTATGAGGGGCCATTGAGCCTTGGTTTGGATTTCAGCGCGGAACGCGCCATCATGTATATATAGCATCGCAGTCGACGGCGTTGAAGGGACGAAAAGGTGGCAAGGGTAGCATGCTGTTGTATACCCCTTCAGCGCGACACGCGGCTGTTTGTAGTAGTACGAATAATGACATTTTCTTGCGTCATCCTCAATCCCAGGATCGCTTGCGAATTTCCATGCATCCGTACACCTATTTGGTTTATCACAATCTGATATCTTGCAAAAGACCTGTCAGCATCACTGAGAATGCAGGCTAGAGCGAGGATATGCTCACCTGCTTCGAAATAAAGCCCCCTTCCTCCACGTCTCCAGGCCAGACAACCCTTTGGTCTGCCTTTTTGATTTTCATGACCCGTCAAAATGACGAAGCCTCATCTGGTATCATTCTTTTTGCTTAAGAAATGAGATCGGCCACGTTCATGGGCATCTCATCAATCTGGGTAGAGTAGTACACTGCAGTCGTTAGCATCCATGTACGAGTTAGGGCTCGGGCAATACTGACACTCAATGTCTCTCAAGATGCGCACATCTTCGCTAGTAACGAAGTTGATAGCGACACCCTTCCTTCCAAAGCGACCACTCCTACCAATGCGGTGGATGTAGTTCTCACGGTTGCTCGGCAAGTCGTAGTTGATCACCAAGCTGACCTGCTGCACATCGATACCGCGAGCCCACACATCCGTGGAAATCAACACACGGCTGTTGCCCTGTCGAAAGTCCTGCATAATGCTGTCGCGCTCCTTCTGCGGCATGTCACCGTGCATACTGCTGACCGTAAAGTTGGCCTCGCGCATCTTATCCGTCAGCCAATCGACCTTTCTGCGCGTGTTGCAGAAGATGACGGCCTGCGTGATGGTGAGCGTGTCGTAGAGATCGCACAGCGTATCGAACTTCCAGTCCTCCTTCTCGACCGCGATGAAGTACTGCTTCAGGCCCTCGAGGGTCAACTCGTCACGCTTGACGAGGATGCGCACGGGATCCGTCATGAACTTGGTCGTCATGTCGAGCACGTCGTACGGCAGCGTGGCGGAGACGACGACGACCTGCGTCGCGGGGGGCAGGTAGCGGTACACGTCGTAGATCTGCTCGCGGAAGCCTCTGTTGAGCAGCTCGTCCGCCTCGTCGAGGACCAGCATCTTGATGTGGCGGGTGCGCAGGTGTCTGCGGCGGATCATGTCGGCGACGCGGCCGGGGGTGCCGGAGACGATGTGCTGGCCGTAGTCGAGCTTGCGGATGTCCTCGCCGACGTTGGTGCCGCCGATGCAGGCGTGGCACTGTACGTTCATGTAGTCGCCGAGGGCCATGACGACGGACTGAATCTGGGTCGCGAGTTCGCGGGTCGGGGAGAGGACGAGGGCTTGGGTCTCGCGGACGGCCGTGTCGATGACTTGCAGCATGGAAATGGAAAAGGTCGCGGTCTTACCCGTGCCGGACTGGGCTTGGGCGATGGTGTCGCGACCCTTGCAGACCTGGACGATGGCGCGGGACTGAACGGCGGACGGGGACTCGTAACCGTAAGCGTAGATGCCGCGGAGGAGGTTCTCTACCGGGTTATCGTCAGAAAATGATTCAATTGTTCGTGATGATGGGGAGCCTTACCCTTCAGCGACATGGACTCGAAGGTCGGGTGGACAGTGACTTCCTTAGAGGTGGAGAACTCCATCCTCTCGTCCGCCTTACGGTCGATTCCGCTACCGCCTTCAGCCATGATGATCTCTTTTGTATTTTCGGGGAGGTGTTAAGTGGTTGTTGTTGCGACGTCGAGGTCGAGGGTCGTGATGTGCAGGTGCAGGCAAGGCAAAATCGAGGGCGAAATTTTAGAGGTGCGCGCCAAAAGCTTCAGCGCGCTCTGCTGCAGGCTGCGAGTCGCAAACCAGACGACGGCTGTCTCGGGCCGGAACATCCTGTTGCCGGCCTGTCAAAAAGACCCGACGCAGCGCAAGGCACCCCGTTAACACAGTGCATCTAGCGCTTTTCCTACCAAAATTGGGGAGCTGAAGCAGGCCTTATTCAGTGGAACCGACAACACCAGGCACGCCGCGCCAGCCTTCCGCCGCGATTTTTCCAGAAGCTGCGAAAGCCGCGCCAAACACTCGATCTCGACAATCACCTACACATCTCTCCTCACTCTCCCTCCCCCGCCGACGCCGCGCGTCGCCGACAGAAACACCCCCTTCGGACCGCGAAAATGGTCGGCATCCTCGAGGAACAGCGCTACATCCACGAGGACCTCGAGCGCCTCGAGCAGGGCATCGCAGACCGCATCGCGGACGAGCCGAAACACATCCGCGACCGCCTAAACCGCGACCACGAGGTCTCGCAGCTGCTCGACCAGATCCAGGCGCAGTCCGCCAAGCTGCTCGACATCTACGGCGACGCCGACGGCCAGCGCTCGCGCGAGATCCAAAGCATCGGCACCGGCGACCCGTTCGAGGAGTTCTACGCCCAGATCAAGGACGTCCGCGAGCACCATGCCAAATACCCCAACGAGCAGGCCGAGAACTCGGAGCTGCGCTACCGCGTGAAGAAGGAGGGCGACGGCGAGATGATGCCCTACATCATCGACCGCATCTTCACCGGCGAGGAGGGCTTCGGCCGCTTTTTCGACCTGCACACCTGCCACGAGAGCTACCTCAACCTGCCCAACGTCAAGCGCCTGTCGTACCTGCAGTACCTCGAGGTGTTTGACAACTTCGCCCCGGGCTACGGCGGGCTGAAGCGCAGCGAGAAGCTGACGGACCAGTACTTCAAGTACGTCGGCGAGCTGGCGGGGTACCTCGAGTCCTTCATGCGGCGCACGCGGCCGCTCGAGAACCTGGACAAGGTCTTCCACGGCTTCGACAACGACTTCGAGACGGCGTGGGAGAAGGACGAGGTGCAGGGCTGGCAGGACGACGCCGCCGCCGCCGCTGCGAGGGAGAAGAGCAGCGCGGAGGCGGTCTGGTGCGAGGACTGCGAGAAGGAGTTCAAGAACGAGAACGTGCACAGGTCGCATCTTTCGGGGCGGAAACACATCAAGGCCGCCGAGGCGCGGAAAGCACGGCAGGAGGAGGACGGCGGTGACGCCGCGGCAACATCAACAAACGGCGGCGGCGGCGGAGGCGTCAGGGTCTCCGCAACGAGGTTGAAGGAGCGCGCCGTCGCGGAGCGCGAGTACCGCGTCAAGCGCCTCGCGGCCGCCATGTCCACGGAGCGCGGCGACACGCGGGTCAACGTGGAGCGGAAGCAGGGCATGACGGAGCGCGAGCGCCAGCAGGAGCTCGAGAGCTACCTCAGCCTGTCCTCGGCACCGCCCGGCGGCGGCGGCCTGGTCGCGGGGGGCGACGACGAAGAAGGCGACGAGGACGGCGAGGACGGCGAGGAGAAGATCTACAACCCGCTCAAGCTGCCGCTCGCGTGGGACGGCAAGCCGATCCCGTTCTGGCTGTACCGCCTGCACGGGCTGGGCGTCGAGTTCCCCTGCGAGATCTGCGGCAACTTCGTGTACATGGGTCGGCGGGCGTTCGACAAGCACTTCAACGAGGCGCGGCACGTCCACGGCCTCAAGTGTCTCGGCATCACCAACACGGCCCTGTTCCGCGACATCACGAGCATCGACGAGGCGACAAACCTTAACGACAAGATCCAGCGCGAGACGAAGAAGACCAAGGTCGACGAGGGCAGCATCGTCCAGATGGAGGACGCGGAGGGCAACGTCATGCCCGAGAAGGTGTATTACGACTTGCAGAAGCAGGGTCTGCTGTAAAGGACCTGGTTCTAATCACGGTGAGAGCGGTCATGAGGAGAGCGGCGCACACGGCGAAGAAGCAAACTGTCTGCCGGGGCGATGCCCTGAGCTGCAGGCACATACGGGATCTGTAAATGTAGTAGGCACAGCCGACATGGCTTATCGTTTCCGAAAAAGCATGAGATTGCACTGTAGAAGGTATAATGGAGTCAAAAAAGGATACCATTTCATCAACTCTCGTTCCTCGTTCGTCCCACAATCTGCCTGTGTTGGCGACCGTAGATCAGTCCGAGCCACAATCAAACTCGACAAGCATCTACCATCGACAACGTGCCCAGCTGAGCGCATTGCGACGACGCGATTCAGCCGGACCCGTAGATACAGCGAATTCCCACAAAAATCGGTTTCTGGCTATCCGATTCATACATGCACCCTTCTGAAGAAAATCTTTTCGAGAGGTTGCTTTGATAACAAAAAAACTCATCAATGTGGCAAAACTCGGAAACACGCGCTCTCCACCGCTGATGTCATGCCAAAACCCCGACGTCAAAGCCCCCCCTTTCACAGGTTTGCAACACGGGGTTTTCACATGAAGGTCGATTGAATGCAATCAAGTCCTGCGACGTCAGATGGAAGAAACTCCTGCAGATGTTGGACTAAATGATCACCGAGTGGGAAAAGGGGACAAATGATGAAGTAAATCGCGCCATTCTTTTTGACATGGCTGCATCCGGTCGGCTTTTCTCGCCAATCTCGGTTTTGTCTATGTTCTAGTTTCTATGTACGGTACCGCCGGGGCTTCTTTTTTGTTGTCTTAATCCTGTACCAAGCCGAAAATACGCCCAAATGACTTTTGTTGTAGTCTTTTTTCTGTTTCCCTGTATCCCAGTAGAAAGCAATCCCAAGTGCCCAAATACAGGGCTCGCTGTATGAATCACACAAAACCCGACCGTTTGTCCCCAAAACAAATGGAATGTTCCGTGGCCCTGTCGCCATTTTTTCTTCCGCATTAGGTATCTCTATGGTGTAATCATCCCCTGTTGTAAAAAGGCTGTCTTTTGTGACGCCATCAAGTAGTCGCTTGCTTTATCCGTTTTGATCGGATCTTCTTAATCCCGTAGGATCTCATTCGTAATCGTAAAAGGAAAGGTTGATGAGAGGTTTCTTAGTCCTCAAAAAGGCCAGACATCTCCTCCAGAAGCTGGTCGGCGGTGGGGCGCTCAGCGGCGTCCATGCGCATGATGCGGTTGATGAAGTGCGACGCGGTGCGGTAGTCAAGGGGCTCGACCTTGCGGCCGACGGTGAGAGCCTTTGCAGCCATGGCCTTGCCGGGACGGGCACGCTCGAGGTAGGTCTCGGGGATGGCACCGAAGCGGCGGGATTGCTGGCGGAGGACCTCGAAGATGTAGCTGCGGTCATGGTAAGACGCGTTGGTCGGGCGGAAGGGGTTGTAGTCTCCGCCGTGGAGCAGCGCAATCATCATCGATCCAAAAGCCCAGATGTCGCTGGCAGTGCCCCAGGGAACCTCCATCAACACCTCGGGGCTGGTCCAGATGGGAGCACCGATCAAGAAACCCTTACGCGCAACATCGGAGTCGACGGAGTAGGAAGCGCCAAGGTCGCCAATCTGGACGTCGGAGAAGCGAAGGTCCGGGTCGGCTTCGGATTCGGAGGCGTAGTTGACGAGGATGTTGTCGGGCTTGATGTCGGTGTGGACGTAGCCATCCTTGTGAAGGGTGGACAGGCCGCGGAGGACAGCGCGGGCGACGAAACGGATCTCGCGGTTCGTGAGAGGCTTCTTGACGGTTGCCTTCAGAAGAGTGTCGTCCATGTGGCGGAGGACAATCATGGGTGCGTCTTGCTGGATTTCGTCGATAACCGGGCGGAGGAAGGGGTTGCCCTGGAATTTGCGAAGAACATTGTGCTCGTTCTGGGCGCCGGAGATGCCTTGAACGCCCTTAACGATGGACTTGTTGCCCAGGGGGTTTCTGATGAGAGTTAGTTAGGGAAAGACACAATGATATTTCGCAGCTGACTTACGTAGCAATCCAGACACCTTCGCGGATCTTCTTCTGAATGGTGTACCTGCTGGCGTTTCCGAGCAGGATTTGGCCAATCTCGAGGGACGGGGTCCCGAAGGCGGCGAGACCTCTGGGAATCATTTTAGGGGATGTGTGTGAGAAAAGTCGTCGGAGTTTGAGAGTTGCGGAGGTTCGAAGTATCAGGTGTTCGTAGTTCGTGATATTTCACTTCCTTAGGTGACAGCTTCGAGTGGCTGTCTGAGAAGGACCAGGTCGATAATGGTCATTAGGTATATACCGGATCCGATTCGTAATGGAGAAAGATCTAACACGCGATTCCGGTCATCTAAAGGGATCTTGTCGAGATAAACCCTCGAATAAAAGCAGGTCTATTAAAAAGACGGAGTCGTCGAAGAGATTGAAGAGTCGAAAAGGTTGAGGTGAGTTGGTTGTCTGAGCAGAGTAGCAGGGCTGGAGCAAGTTGAGTCGGAGGAGCAACGCTTCTTTAACGGGCAGCCGGGTACTTTCCTGCGGTACCTGACCGACCTAAGGGCAGGGCGACGTGCAGGGGTGGCGGAGGCGTGGGTGTGGATGCGGTGTGGTTGGGGAGTGGACGCGGGAGTGGATGGGGGTTCTTTTAGCGTCAGCGGAAGGCAAAGTGAATCTCTGGGAACGGTACGTTCCTTCAAGAGCGCTGAAATTGGAACACACACAAACACCACACACACAGCAAGGTAGAACAGCCAGCAAAAGACAATGGGATAAGCCCCAGCACCTGGAGGGCAAGCCTTAGCGTTAGTGGGATTGGCAATGGAAGGTTGTGTGGCACCCAGAGCAGCAGTCCAGAGTCAGACTTGACTCCCCTGATTGCAGCAGGATTGGCAAGCCGGACGCCGGAGTTGATTAATGAGTAGTAGCATACACCGGCCGCTGCAGTGAATATGGCGGCGCCTTGCCTGACCGAACGACCATCCAGACCGAACATCTCGCTGCCCTGAGAATAGACGTCTCCCGCCTGTCGCGATGAGTGCCGGCTGGGCGCGGCTTGGCTGGCACTCAGCACTGGCTTCTTCTAGGTAGCTTTGGACCATGGACCAGCCATCGTCTTTGGGTATCAGCACTGGCATTGACACTGGCCGTGGCCATCGCCCGGAATAGTAGCTGGCAGCAGTTCAGCGAAAGAACCAGCGGCTGCCATGGGGCGTGCGCGACCGTCAGCGGTGAGGCAAATGAGTTCGCTCCGTTTAGTTTCAGTGGACTTGGGGGGGACACCAGTCATCCGGGTCCAGAATAATCAACAGCCCCCTCCGCTTGGAGGGAAAAAAAAAGATTTTTCTTCTAGTGCTCGTGTCGGACGGCACCCATGCCAAGGTACGTGCATGCTTTCTACTGCAAAGTAGTGATCGGACTGTGTGATGGAGGGTGGCCTATCGGTCTATCGCCGTGGCATTGGCCGTCGACAGCGGTCTAGATCGTCCTGCTGCCCGGCGGAAACACTTGCAACGCACAGTGTCGAGCTGTTCGCAAACAGCAGACGGTAAGCCATTGTTGGAAGGTCTGGAGCTGCTTCACCTTGGAAGAGGAGTCAAGACGAGTCCAACGAGCACTGATCTGCAAGGATGAACCACAGCGGGAGAAGCTTGCCGTAGGGGTCCGCTCCTCCTTTTCCAGGTACGCGCCCACCTCTGCAAGCTCTGCTCCAACCTTGACACCCTCATACCACACGAGGACACCATCAGCGGCCACGGGTTGATAAGGTGTGACTCCGTCAGCCGCCCTGGTTGGCTGGCACGTCGCTGTCACCGACAGACCGGACTGCTTCCGTTACCCTGAATGCCTGCTGTGCCGGGGGCTGGACGTGTTCGGTGCATACCCGGATTTTGCGACTCGTTCTGCTGTTGCATTCGCTGCACCACCATCTGCATCTGAAATGCCCGGGAGGGTGGTGTGCTTCTTTCGTCGGCTCCGGCTCCTATCTGCCAGACTGCCATTCCAGCTGCAGGCTGGGTTCCGTGATCTCTAGGTCCAGATAAGGTGACTGGTCAAACGACGACAAAAGGAGGCTCTGGTGGACAGCAACCCGCAAATCGTGTTCCGGGAGTCGGCCACGTCCACAGCAGCCACAGTCATCCGCCACGGCTTGCATAGTTGGCAAGCCATGCTCCGCAAGCGTTACGCCAGTCAGTTGAGGAGGCTTTTTGGGGCGCTTTGCTGGGGGAACAGGCCAAAGGATGTGCTCGTTTGGCTGGTGCTTGATCTCCTTCGGGATTAGGAATAGAACAGCAAGCTCAGCTTGGCAGCATCTGCGTTCGCTTCTGCAGCTGCACTTGCACTCGCAATCTGCATGCCAGGGCCCTGGTGTGTCCACAGCAGCATTGTCCACAGCGGTGTCCGCATCGTCCAGTGTCTCAAACTCGGTCAAGAAAACCCCAGATTCAGAGTCAATCAAGCGTGGGGGGGCCGGCGTCGGAGGCGAACAATGGCGACATGGCTTGTAGGTCAGCTCCAGAGTCGGAATGCTGCCTCCACGGCACACCTCATTGATCGGCAAGCGAGAAGCGATACGCAGCGAGAATGCCACTTGAAGGTGACAATCGCCCGTGCTCCAATCATTTGCGGAGGACTGGAGAGGATCGCATGCGGGTGAAGGTGGTTCTGTAGGGCAGTAGGCCAAAAATGATGTGCGCTGGGACACCAGGATGCAGCTCCAGTGCCTATCGACGAGTTTGAGTCTGTTGCCTGGGGTCTGATCTCTGGGGCTGGCAGAAGAGAAAGAGGGGTCAAGAGTTGCACAGTCTGTCCTCTTGGTGCTCCGGCTCGTGGTCAGGCTGTTCTTCCAAGCTGACCTCTCGCTTCGGTCTGGTCGGGTCTCTCCAGTCCGTGTCTCTGGAAGCCTCGATCGGTGCGACCGGCGGTGGTGGTGGTGGTTGGTATGCGTAGTAAGTGCGGTCGGGCACTGTAGCCGGCCACAACTGCGTAAGCACCAGATCATCAGGGCAATGAACAGCCTGTTTCTATTTTGTGAAGACGAGTGAGGCACTGCACTGACGCCATGCTGTGGGTGCTGGGTAGGACGGCTTTCCATGCTTGGTAATAATGGACAGGATGGTGTGATCTGAATTCATCATCTTGATTCCTGAGAGGCGGCCCCGTGCCCTGCCTGACCTGATGAAGCTGAAGTGAATCTGATGCTGATGCTGATGCTGACCTGACGCTGAGCCTGGTATGTCGGCTGGGCTCTCGACTCGTCTCGATGAGCTTCGTTCGATCACTTGGGCACTCTGTCTGTGGCATGCCATTATTGGATACTCGTCAGGTGTCTGTCTGTAATTTTGTTTAACAACAGACGGCAAGGGGGTCGCTGATGTGAAACCGGCATCGCGGGGTGCATCCGCTTGGAGGTTGGACAAGAGCTTGAAGCTTGCACGCCTGGTTTTGCTTGGCCGTGTTGCTTCCATTTGCTGCTTTTGGGGGATAATTGCTGGCGACTGACTGCAGACGGGATGGTATGCTGTTCAGTCGGTGTGTCGGCGGTGTGCCAGCCAATTGGCAAGTGACGGGGTGGTGGTGCGGCGTGGGAGCTCCCTTGTCATGACCCCCGTGCCCCCCAAGGTTTGCTCATCACGGGACGAAGTGTTGCAACATGGGAATTTTAAAATAAAATCATAAAAACATGGGGGAAATGGATGGGGCGGGGAATTCGGGGAAGACGAGGAACGAAGCCGGACCACGATGCCAACCCACGGGCAGTGGACACACCTGCCAACGGGAAGACGTGCCCTGGCCATGCGGCAGGCGGTAGCGGTCCTACCTTACTTGCCTAGCAGGTACCTGCCCGTAAGGAAGGAAGGAAGGAAGGGAGGGGGGTGGCTCTTTCTTACTCTAGCTGCTGTTTCTTGTTCCTGCCCATTGCTGCTGCTGCTGCTGCTGCTGCTGCTGCACTCCTGCCCTCAGACTGATCCAGCCTCCAGGCTAGGCTGGTCCTTCCTTCTGTCTCTCACTCTCTTTCCCCCAGTGACTCTTTCCGTGGTTTGTGGCTTCCTCCCAAATTCTGCCCTTGCCCAAAATTGACCACCTGAACTGCCACAGCCCCCCGAAAAAGAACTAGCGCCGTTCAACTCCCGACAGACGGTTCTATTTTGGATCCAATAGAAAACAAGGCCGTCACAAAACATTCCAACGGCAGCATTGCATTCCCTTCCCCGATTTTTCTCCCCTCTGACATTTCTCCCCCAAGAATTGCTTGTTTCCCCCATTTCGGTTTCTTTTCCCCTTTGATTCATCCTCATCTCACCCCCACGACAGCACCGAGGTCCCCTGCTTCGCCTCCTCTGTCATCCAGCGTGCCAGTCACTGTGTCTGGCTGCCACCCCGGCCTGCAGCTGCGTCGTCTTACCCCAAGCTCGAGATTCAAGACTCAGATGCGCACCTGACCATTGTCAATTTGTCGGTCCCCCTGCCCGAGTGCGACCCCGACACCAGGGAATCCGACAATCCAAGTCCATCCCATTCCCCGGGGGCAGCTTTAGCTCTAGCTACCCGAGTCTCCGACGCCGACATCGCTAAGGCATTCGTACCTGCAGTGCTGCAGCACCTCTTTCCTTCTCCCACCGGACTGGCAGCTGCAACCGCAGTCGCAAACCGGCTTTCACACCGCTCACCGCTCACCTTCGCTGTCACCTTACCTCCCTCACCTTACCGTCACCTGGTCATCGGCTTCATCTTCCCGGTCGTCAGGCCCTGTTCGCCTCACCGCGAGCCACAAACAACACCACCAAGACTGACACGAGCACCACCGCCGTCGCTATTTACACCTCCTATGCTAGCACCAGCATAGGTAGCTCATCATCTGCATTGCTTCCTCACCGGTCCCCGACCACGCCGACACACGCCCAAAACCGCGGCCACGTACGCTCCTCCAACTTACAGCTCACAGCCCGGAGTCTAGGCCCAGGCCTGTCCACTGCACAAGCGCAAGCACAACTCACTCATCCTCCCTCCAAAACACGTCGCACAATGTCCTGAGTCCTGACTCCGTCCCGTCTCCCCTGCCGAGTCATGCCCGTTCAGTCCAAGCCCATCCCCGCCCTTTACACGGTGTATATCCTCCGTTCCACCGTACGCCACGCGTCTCTCTACATTGGCTCGACTCCCAATCCCCCCCGCCGTCTGAAGCAGCACAATGGCGAGGCTCGCGGCGGTGCTGCTCGCACATCTCGTCTGAGCTTGCGGCCCTGGGAAATGGTTGGCCTGGTCTCCGGCTTTCCGGGTAGCATCGCTGCTTTGAAATTCGAGTGAGTACACTTTCCCCTCCCGTCCCGTTCGTCTCGCACGCTACTGCCGCTTATCATGCCTCCTTCCCTTCGGACGAAGTCTCCCCGAACCACCCCTCTAGCTTACCTTTCACGATGCTCCCTTGCTTTTAGCATATGCTGGTGCCCGTGCTGATCAAAAGACAAACAGGTGGGCGTTGACCAATCCCCATCTTTCCTTGCACATACCTTCTGCGTCGCGAATCGCCGTTTCGACTGGAGTTAAGAAGAATGGCCACCCGCGCCGACCCCGCGCGAGCTTAGCCTCAATTCTGTCCAACCTGCAACTCTTATTAAGCGTTCCGAGCTTCTGTCGGTGGCCGCTGAAAGTCCACTTCTTCGCACGGGATGTGTACTCGGCTTGGCAGACCGCCGCTGCAGCCTCGACACAACCCCTCCGGAACTCCCTTCCCGTCGTCACCGACTTCGGCCCCGCCCCCGCGGCATCTTCAGACGAAGAACCTGTGCCATGGGGAATCCATGCCTTGCCGCTGGACCACGCGCCTATGAAGGAATACGTGGAAAAGGGTCAGTCAATGACTTCGTTTGAGAGGGAGGGGAGCTGTGTTATCTGTAAAGAAGACCTGCCGCATGGCGAGGGCCTGGTTGCCATTTGTCCCAACGACGGGTGCGAAGGGGCCGGCCATCTCTCATGCTGGGGTCGCCATTTCCTCCGCCGCGAAGAAGGCGCCTTCCAAGCCGTCGTCCCTATTCAGGGTCGTTGCCCCCAGTGTCGAGTTGAGGTGCGGTGGGTTGACATGATGAAAGAACTGACGCTGCGGGAGAGGGGCACCAAGGAGATTGAAGCCCTTCTCAAGAAGAAAAGGAAGCGGGCGAAGAAGGTGTGAGCCGAATCTCCCAGAGAAGAACCGTGAGAAATCATGAAAACTCTGGTCTTCCTGAGGCAGGTTTGCTTTGTTGAGTCGTAGTGTTGGCGATTTCTGGTGCTTCTTGTGGAACAGAGAACAGCTTGTTCGACTGCAAGTTTGCGGTCGTGTTTGGCCTTGATGAACGCCCTGCTCTCAGGTTTGTTTTCAGATTCATTGCAGCAACGCAAGAACAATTCACCACTCCGCTCTTGTCTTTGAAAGCATCGACGGAGCTCGCGATTCGGACTCGATCGTCGGCGCCCACGTTGATCCTAGTGCGAGCCTGAACAGCTCTCCGCCATATGTTGGCACTGGAGTGTACGGTCGGGTTGCTAGAGGGAATTGAAACCCCCTTCCTAGCAGACCTGACCGATTGCCGGGTGTAGATGATATCCAGCGCTCGGTCGACAAGTGTCGCTCCAGCAAAGTCCGTCTACAGACAAGCTCGACAACGAAGTCAAGACGGCGGGGGATCTGCAATGTCGGTGAGCTTTGGCGCCACGGCTTAGGGTCTCCTGAAGCTAATGCCGCGAACGCTATAAACGCTGCCACTAGCTGGAATGCGAGTGACGATCGGCGTCCGATAAGAAACATCTTCCGTAGAAATACAAATCAATCCAATCAAGAATAAACTTCCACAAGATTTACACTTCCGGTTGACTGAGATGTGTCTTGGGAAGGGGAGGCTTTTCCCCGCGTTTTGTTGTCTTTGGTTCACCAATGTCTCTTTTCCCCATCTGGGGCAGTCTTGCTTCCTGGTGTCTCGACGCTTCGGGTTGTTGATGGGAATGTTGGGTGAGTTGCCGGATGTACATAATGTGAGTCCTTCGTCAACCCTCTTTCTAGTGCAGGTACCCGGAAGTCATGAAGTATCAGACATGTTTAAGAATCGGTCTGACGTATCAAGTGTTGTCTTGGTTTTGTCAGGCAGCGGTGGTCTCTTAGGCAATTGACATCCAAACCACCAAGTCATTGAAAGTCGTTGCGTCCGGGATTGTGCTGATTGACTGGTAGCATGGCCGAAGTCTCGTACGGGTCTACTGCATCGATGAGAACTCTGTCGTGAGATGTTTTGAAGATAATACGCAGGCGATGGGCGGGACGAAGGATAAGTCTTATGCTTGGTGGGACTGTCCTCTCGGTTTCGGTGGGAGGTTCCATATCCTTGCTGCTTCCAATGTATCAGCTTCAGGAAGTAAAGTAGCAAACTATGGTATCTAGACACCAGATTGTGGGTTTGCTGGTCTCTCTATCCATCCACAGACGTGGCTTTTATATAGCACTCAAGAGGCATTACCGTGCGGCCATGTCTTCACTTGCACAGAGGCGCGTGTCAATAGTTCAGGTTTCGGCAGTGCTGCCATCGCGATGATGAAGAATCTCGTCCGGGGAAGCCAGACATATGATTTAAAACCGAGCATTCTAGACCTTTGGAGCTCCGGGAAAGCACAATTGAGTCCTGCATTCTCAAAGAATCTTGTTGGCGATCGTCGATTTCTGTCTGCGCGTCGACGACACAATGCAAGGGTGACTATAGGAGAGGATCCGATTCCGAGAAGCGTCACTTCCGTGGTTCCATTGAGAAGAATGGCAAGTAGAATACACGCCTGGCAACGTAGATGAGGGGGAGAAGTGGGCGGTTCAGCATTTGCTGCTCATGCCCGTCATGACATGTGGAGGTTTCGAGCAAGCTCGAGGGCTCGAGTTGAACATTTCGGTCCGGTTTTACCGACCGTCGTATTTCTGGCTGGTCAAAGTAATACCTGCATGCAGCCTTTTGTAGATTCCGAGATGATTTCGTAATATAATGGGCGTACGTCTTCGGCGAAGGGTCGATCAAACTTATGACAGCTACTGCGCGTGCAACAGAAAGGTCGGCGATATACCGTTGGTTTTCAATGTGATTAGCCTTGAGTGTAAACTTGTACCGAGTAGGCTTCTCACTCGTTAAACACAGACGAACAAGAATGAGATGAGCCATCGTTCCCTTTCGACTCCACAGCTTTCAAAGGAATAGCGATAAATGTTGTGGCAGGCTTCAGTGGCAGAAATCGTCTTTTCGAGGGCGATTACATGAGTTATTCGTCTCCTCAATCACCTTCGACGGTGGCGGACAACGCCTCCAGCGATTTGGGCGCGGGTCGTGACCATCCCTCGCAGTTGAAGTCCGGGGAAGAGGAGGAATAGCTTGTATTGTGTCTTGTCATACTTATCACGATGACAGGGCATATTCGCGTACATTGTTTGTACAGAAGACCTAACACCTTGAACGCCTTTTAATAATGGCGGAACGGGTCGTTGTTTGGTAACTCCCGGAAGCTGTGTTTTCTTGTTGCAAAGCAACTCATTTGTGATCAACGTTGCAGGGATGGAGACGGGAACACTGTCATCCCTCCATGGACCCGAAGAACTTGCTTATAAGCCATGCCGTGAGTTTGAGGGTGATTCTTCAACCAATTGTAATGGGAAACTTTCGTATGATAACCTAAGGGTGAACAATGAGGACCGGTTGTATGACCAAGTTACCAACCGCCCCATCCCCCCTTCCACGCGAGTACGCGCAACCTTCTTGGTGTTTGTTTCGGGTATCTTCCCGGTAGCATTCATGTCCCTGAAGGCCAAAGGACGACAATTCACTAGTCACGTCAATGCGTTCAGGTCTTGAGCGCTCTCGTGGGGCTCGCTGGTGGACGCTTAGCCCTCGTGCCGCGCCTGCCAATATCAGCCTTGATAGCCGCATGAGATCTCGTTGTCTCTCATCGGTGTTTTCTTGGGTACAACAGAAGGTTCATAAGATCCCGCCCTGTCTTTTATACCAAGGTGAAGTCTACTGCGACGTAGACCCGAAACCCCCAGCACCCGAAGAAACAGAAGTAGATGAGGCGTTGCTGGGTTATTGCTTCCGACCAGTCGAGAGACGATGACACTGACGAAGCACGCTTACCGATGACGCGGTTTCTCGCCGTGGCCGTTTTGTCTGTGGCATCTCTTCTCGGTCACAGGACAGAACTACAAGCTTCGACGACATCTTCATGGATTTCTGAGGCCTTCTGATTAAACTGGTTGCATTATATAGCCTTTACGATGCACGAATGAGTTCTCTGCCCGATGTCTTCCTCGACTTCTCTTCAATACCTGGAGCTCATCAGATATTTAAAGCCAATGCTTCTACCGACTACTACTTTTTCTGTTTCAACAATTGAAATGAAGGAGCTGAGCTAACTTCTACGTAGATGAGCTTTGCATCTGTACTGTCATGCCCTTGTCGTGCTTGAAGTGACTGTCCCAAACTCTACGCGGTACTTCGAAGATAATTTGAACGTCCATTGCGTTTTATGGTCACGATACACGATGGGTTCTGACGACGGATAAGGGTATGACAAGAACAACATAGATTTGCCAGCCTTCCACACAGAGTGTATAGCGAGCCCTGGGTGGGAAACTGGGTCCTAGCCACAGAATGTACAGGTATGTACCAGTTTCATTCTGGTCGTTGTGGTCATCAAAGCCAGACAACGCTCTTTGGGTATTTATAACGCTCCGGGGGCGAACCTGGAGCGTTGACAGACCCGGATGCACTATGCCGCTGAAAGCAAGCCTAATACGTATATTAAGAGGTTGTCCGTGGCAGTGGAACTACACAATCTGCAGTTGCCAGACCTAGGGATCGATTTTTCAAAGACTTGATAGCAGTACGTGATGGAGAGGGTGACGAGACTCCTGAGACGCTACTGGGGCACGTCAAACCGAGAACTGCGGATTATGCTTCGCGAATGTGGGTTTGACAAAATTAGCGCTAATTCCCTAATATAAAAGATAACATCCTAAAGACCCTAGCTAAATTGGTTCAGTCAATGTTTTCTTGCGCTTCTTATGGTCTGCCTGGGGTTCATTTTCGGGTAATTATTGAATCAATACCTCTTGCATCTGCTGCCTCGTCCTATAAGCAAGGCAACAACACCAAAGAGCGGCTGCCAGCATATTCTTTTGATGATTCTGTAATGAATAGACATCCGATAGAACCGCTCTGGTAGGTTCATGGAACATGTATGGCTCCACGTTGTCCGTCGGATAGATTTAGCTTTTCAAGTCTAGTTGTTCACGAGAAGACTAATTCTAGCTATCCATCGGCCATTCATTGGTCATATTTGGTGAAAGCTTGAGTAGTACTCCCATTGCGTCTTAAATATTCATGAAGACATGTGTATGACAGTAGTTGACGGTCACACAAGGAAAACACCACGAACCAAAGTACCTGATATCGAAACGGACTCCCTAGCAGCCGATGACTAAGCCGGGCCAATTGGATGCTTGAGGGCCAGAGATGAGGTGCAGGCCAGGTGTGCTGCAAAGATGAGTCGCCCGCCCCCGCAAACAGGGCTTATCCTCGGCCTTGGACCGATCTGGGACGCTAGGCGGGTTTCTCCAACGTCATACGGATGTGATTGGCTCGCTAAGCGATTGATAATGGCTAACCCCTGTCGAGTCAGTGACGGATATCAGATGCTCACTCGGTTTTTTTTTTTGCTGCAGTTTTTTTCACCTGCGCGCGAGTGGCCCCCCCGGCAAGGGAGACTGGAGGTGGTGGTCCGTGGCCACCCCGTGGCAGCGTGGACGCCTGGCACCACCACGACCTAGTCGGTCGCCCCCGCGAGCCTTGCTGTTGGTGATTTTGGTGGAGGGCGGAGAATATTGAGATGCAGTACTGCAGTCGCCGTCACAATGCTGACCATTTGGTGAGCAGGCACGGCAGGCCATTGATGTACGGCTGTGAATGCTGCGTAATTTTCGGATTATTGTCGCACGCTTCCGGGTGTCGCCAATCTGTCCCAAACACCGGCCTCATTACTGCCGCAATGGACTCCGGCAGGCAGGGCGGTATCCAGGATGATCGCACGAACGGCTTCGATGGTCAAGTCGGTGGCTCGGCCAGTGGCCGAATGAGCGTCGGACGATCAGCGCAACGACAGCCGGGGATTGAACGACGACGGACTTCAGAGCGCGCACCTAGGAGGTGACCTGACCTCGCCGACGAGCCAGATTGAGCAAAGAGTGCTGCAGATGTGCGACCGTGCGCCATGAAAAACGATTCATGGAACCTCCGCTGCGACGTCGTCGGCCCTGAGTGCGGTGGGTGTTTGTGTGTGTGTGTGTGTGTGTGGTGTGTCTGATGTCGCATGTTCCAAGGTTGGATGTCAGCTTTTGGGGGCGGATGTACCGCGGTACCTGGGCGGATCGGGTATTTTATGTACCACCATACCCAGCCTGGGGCAATTGGGGACGGAACTCCAGGGTTAAATTGTCTTTGGGCAGGTGTTTTCAAAGGGAAACGAATAATTATGTACTTTGGAGGAGATGGATTATTTTGGCGCATGCACTAGGTTGGCGAAATGACGGCTCCCTTTGATACGAGGCCCTTTGAATTCAATGCTGCTAGCCTGGTCTGGCAACTGGGACTCTTGTCTAGCTGGGTGATTTGCAAGCATAGCCCAACATCTCAGAGGAGGTTGTGAGGCACATACTCTTTGGATTGTCAGTGGATTGTCAGTGAAGTCGGGTAGCAATTGAAGATTTCCAGGTGAGGCTTCATCTGAGCCCGGGGAGAGGGGAAGGGAGAGGGAGGGAAGAGGGGAACACCACTCTGCAGTGGAGGAGACTGAGATGGACTTGGTGGCTTCCATGTGGACGTCATGACGAAAGTATCGGGTACCTCTTCCCACTGGCGGAGTGGAGACTTGAAGTCCAGTGCGGACCCACTTGTAGTGGGATTTTGCACCGACAGACGTGAGCTGTCCCTTCCGTTCCGCGCCCATTTTTGCCTTCCTGCCTGCCCCGTCACCACCGTGAATGGAGGAGGTGCACACTGCACCAGACCAGCACCAGGTACCCGCACCCGCACCTGCCCTGGCCTGTGTTTCTCCCACAGAGAGGCAGCACCTGCACTTGCTTTCTTCTGGCATGAGGAAAGAACTCCATTCTTTCTAGTCTTGTGCCTGTGCCTGCCTCTGCCTGCCTTGCCTTACTCATTCAGGTGCCCCTTCCCTCCCTTTTCCATTACCCTCTCCCACACACACACAATCTCTCTTGCTTGGTGCACTCTCTCTCTGCCTGTGCTTTTTGGCGCCTCACCTGTCCTGTCTGTAGTGTCCTTGCCTGACTTAGGTTGTCTCCCGTAATCCATTGCCTTGCCTTGCCTGCCTTCAATGCCCACCCGGCCCGGCATCCATCCACATCCACATCCACTTCCATATCCGCACCTGCTCGCACTTGCACCTGCACTGCACCTTCCCTCCGTCCACCCTTCCCTTCCCTTCCCATACCTTATCCACACATCCCATTTCCACCAGCTCCTCTCCTCCCCCGGTTTCCCTCCTTCACACATACACCCATCCGACCGACATCTACACCAACACCACACCTTCATGACTCGGCCTGCCACCAAATCCGGCCTTCTCTCGAGGTGACCAACACATCCGCTCGCTCCCATTTCAATGATGCGCACTGCATCTTCTTGACAGTGAGCCACATCCAGTAAGTTGCCCCCAATATTGCCTGGTGCATCCTCCATCTGCTGGTGGTACCTCTGTTCTGCGCTGCATGCTCTCTAAGCTTTTCCGCCTGTGCCAAATATCTGACTTGCCTCGCTCTTTTCTGCAGACGCGATACTTTCCTCATACACCTCTGTGGTATACAATCGACTTGTGGCTTCCAACATCCAGCATCCGCCGGTTTTGCCGACTGTCTTGTCCGAAAGCCATCCTCCTTACTGGATCTGTAATGCGACACTCTCCCTAGCCCACACTTCTCCATTCGCTCGCATGATCACCTCCGGCACCCTCCGCCTGCCCGAGTACCTCTGACCCGCGACACCACCGAAATCCCTCGAGTCCTCCAAATTCAACCAGATCGCCTCTGCGCCTGTTGAACAGGCCTCTGGCCACCCAATCCAACCATCATGGTGTCTGCTGCAGCAACCTCCGCTGCCAACGGCACCGGCAGCACAAATGCCAGCTCCAGAGCCTCGCCGGCCGTCGGAGCCACCACCGCCTCTGCCAAATCCAAGGCCGCCCAGGTCAACTCCAACGGTTACCACCCGACGAACCCCCAGATCCCCCTGAGTTCTATGCGAAGTACGCCCCTCGATCTCACCTCGGTCGAGCGAAGAGGCCAAGCGACCGCGATCAAGGAGCCCACCAAGAAGAAGTCACGCCCCCACGGCCTCGAAGATGCGCCTACATACTGCCCGACCGAGGAGGAGTGGAAGGACCCGATGGAGTACATCAAGAAGATCTCTCCCGAGGCCCAGAATTACGGCCTGTGCAAGATCATTCCTCCCGACTCGTGGAACCCCGAGTTCGCGATTGACACCGAGGTGGGTTGGCAATTCTCTGGCGTCGATTGAGGGCGCGCTACGTTGTCGGCCCCAAGAAGACGCTCTTTTCACGAGACGGCGGTGCTGACGAGAATCACAGAGGTTCCACTTCAGAACGAGGAAACAGGAGTTGAACTCAGTCGAAGGAAGTGAGTCGCCGCGCTTGCGCTCCTCCGAGGCGACACTGACAGATGCAGGCACTCGAGCGAACATCTCGTACCTCGACGCGCTCGCCAAGTTCCACAGACAGCAGGGCAACAATCTGCACCGTCTTCCCTATGTCGACAAGAAGCCTCTTGATCTGTACAGACTCAAGAAGGCGGTCGAGGCTCGCGGCGGCTTTGATAAGGTTTGCAAGCTGAAGAAGTGGGCTGAGATTGGTCGTGATCTGGGCTACAGCGGCAAGATCATGTCTTCTCTCTCCACCTCTCTCAAGAACTCATACCAGAGGTGGCTTTGCCCGTACGAGGAATATCTCCGTCTCGCCAAGCCTGGTGTTCACCAACAGCTCGAGCTCGAAAACGGCGGCCCGTACACGCCCAGCCCGGCTGTGACACCTATGAAGCGTTCCAACGTGAACACACCTTCAAGTGCACGCGCCGACTCGCCCGCTCGTCATGCCTCAGACGCCCTTCAGGCGAGCATCAACGGGCTCAAGAAGGAGGCTGACCGGGACACTCCCATGTCGGATGCGCCGCCCGCGCCAGCTCCGGCTCCTGTAACCTCGGGCTTTAGAGCCATCAACTCTGGCGGCTTCACTGCTGTGAACTCGGGGTTTACAAGTGTCAACCGCCCCACGCCTCAGAATGATGCGACAAGCACGCCTCAAAAGTCCTTCAGCCCGCTAAATTCCGCCAAGAACACCCCAGAGTACAGGCCTTCGAGTCTTGGACCTGCGGCCCTGAAGCGTCAGAAGTCCTGCGACAGTCTCAACTCCGCTAAGAAGGACGACAGCGCGGACAAGGACGACGCGGATAGCGGGAGCAGGCGGAGCAAAAGACTTAAGAAAGGTGAGTGGCTTCCCCTCATTTCTGCACAACCCCCGATCGGCAATCGTCCCATGTCAGCGTCTGCGTCGCCCAACGTGTGCTGCCGTCCCGGCTGGCTCCGAATGCAATCAGCTACCATAGCTGCATGCGCCGTGCAGGGGGGTTTGCCGTGTACTACGATGAATCAACCCAACTGGGCAGACTGCCCCGGGTTTTCCACCGTCTACTGAGGATTTATTGGCTGCGTATCCTATGCTAACACATTTCCTTACAGATACCGTTCCCACAGTGGCCGGATCTCACATGTCCCTGTTCCGCCCATCGGTTCCCAGGATTCCCCGAGATGAGGCAGCAGCCCCCGGCGAGGTAAGCTGCGATCAATCGTCCCAACTGTTGTTTCAAGGCACCGCTGACCCCCGGCAGAAATGTGAGCAATGCGGCAAGGCTGAAGAGGGAGGTCCCCTGATTGCTTGCGAATCGTGCGACCACGCCTACCACGGCACGTGCCTCGATCCTCCCCTCAAGCACAAGCCCGAATCCGAGTGGAACTGCCCCAGATGCCTGGTTGGCGACGGCCAGTACGGTTTCGAGGAGGGTGGTCTGTACTCCCTAAAGCAATTCCAGCAGAAGGCGGCAGACTTCAAGCAGGGTTACTTCGAGAAGAAGATGCCGTTCGACCCTGTTCTCAGCTGCCACCGTCCGGTCACAGAGGAGGATGTTGAGACCGAATTCTGGCGTCTCGTTGCTGATATTGAGGAGACCGTCGAAGTCGAGTATGGTGCCGACATTCACTGCACGACCCATGGTTCTGGCTTTCCCACCGTCGAGAAGCAGCCCAATAATCCCTACTCGACCGATCCGTGGAATCTCAACTTGTTGCCCCTCCACCCTGAGAGTTTGTTCAGGCATATCAAGTCAGACATCTCCGGCATGACCGTGCCTTGGGTTTACGTCGGCATGATCTTCTCTACTTTCTGCTGGCACAACGAAGACCACTACGCCTACTCCGCCAACTACCAGCACTTTGGCGCCACCAAGACATGGTACGGTATCCCGGGTGAAGATGCGGAGAAGTTCGAGGCCGCAATGCGTGAAGCTGTGCCTGAGCTCTTCGAGACCCAACCCGACCTTCTCTTCCAGCTGGTCACTCTCTTGACTCCTGAGCAATTGAAGAAAGCTGGCGTTCGAGTGTACGCCGTGGATCAGCGCGCAGGACAGTTCGTCATCACGTTCCCTCAGGCATACCACGCCGGCTTCAACCATGGCTTTAACTTTAACGAGGCGGTTAACTTCGCTCCTTGCGATTGGGAGCCTTTTGGTCTTGCTGGCGTCGAGAGGCTTCAGGTGTTTCGCAGACAGCCCTGCTTCTCGCATGATGAGCTATTGTGGACTGCCGCTGAGGGCACGACTAACGGCGGCCTCAACATCCAGACTGCGAAATGGCTCGCACCAGCACTAGAACGAATCAAGAAGCGTGAGGTAGCGACCCGGTCCGAGTTCAACGCGAAACATGTGGAGGCCCAGCATCACAGCTGTGCCCTTGTCGATGGCAAGGGTGAAGACACTTGCCCGTTGAAGATTGAGATCAACGACGAAGACGTGCCCGAGGAGGAGTACCAGTGCTCTTACTGCAAGGCCTTCTCCTACTTTTCCCGATTCAAGTGTCTGAAATCTGGCAAGATCCTTTGCCTTACGCACGCGGGTTACCAACCATGCTGCGAGATGACCGAGCCGCAACGCTTCAACGGCGAGAGGCATGCCCTCATTCTCAGGCAGACTGAAGAGGACATCGAATACGCCTATGAAAGGGTTTTGGAGAAGGCCCGCACGCCGGAGGCATGGGAAGAGAAGTACAATGCACTTCTGGAAGAGGAGGCAACCCCTCCTCTCAAGACTCTGCGGACTCTTTTACACGAGGGTGAGAAAATACCCCATGAACTGCCCTCACTCCCTTTGCTTCGGGAATTCGTCGAACGATGCAATGATTGGGTGGACGAGGCCACCAACTACATAGTCCGGAAGCAGCAAAACAGGCGCAAGAGCGAAAAGTCCATCATCAACCGGAAGAACTCGCTGGACCAGAAAGAAAAAGACGCGCGAAATGTTTCCAACGTGTATCGGTTGCTCAGCGAGGCAGAGCAAATAGGATTCGACTGTCCTGAGATTACCCAGCTGAGGGAGCGGGCTGAGGCCATCGAGGCCTTCCAGAAGAACGCAGCTAAAGAACTGGAACAGATCCACAGCGCAAACGTCGCAAATATCGAAGATCTACTTGAGGAAGGCAAGACTTTCAACGTGGATATGCCCGAGATCGACAGCCTCTCCCGCGTGCTGGAGCAGCTCAAGTGGAACGAAAAGGCTAGGAACAACAGAGGCTCTACCTTGAACCTGAACGAAGTCCGCGAGCTTATCGAAGAGGGCAAGGTCCTGGAAATCCCGCCGTACAATGACCACTTGGCGTACTACATCGACCAAATGAACGCGGGACAACAGTGGGAGAAAAAGGCAAGGGAGCTGATCAACGCTGAGGTTGTTCATTATCCTCAGCTGGAGGCCTTGTCGATGCAGGTCCAGCAACTTTACCTGCCTGTCTCATCCGAGACCTTGGCTGCTGTTGACCAAATCCTCTACAAGCAGAGGGAGGCCCACAAGCAGATCGTCGACTTGACTAACCGATCGCGTGACCCCGACATCCGCAATCGTCCCAAGTACGCGGAAGTCGCAGAGATTATGCGCAAGTTGGATGAACTTAACTCGAAGCCCAATGGCACGCTTGACCTCGAACGCGAGCAGAAGCGCCACGAGGACTGGATGAGAGAGGGCAAGAAGTTGTTCGGCAAAACCAATGCGCCCCTTCACATTCTCAAGAGTCACATGGATTACGTCCTCGAGCGCAACCAAGACTGTTTTGACATTGTCAATGATAAGCCCCGTATGCCCGCAGAACCTGCCTCGAGAGAAGCCAGCCCGGACGGCAAGGTTCACCGGTGGGAAGATCCTCGGTTCCGCGAGGTCTTTTGCATCTGCCGAAAGATCGAAGCTGGCATGATGATCGAGTGTGAGCTTTGCCATGAATGGTGAGAACTCCGTCTGTGACTCTTTTGTTCATTGCTAACACGTTCAGGTACCACGGCAAGTGTCTCAAGATTGCCCGCGGCAAGGTCAAGGATGAAGACAAGTACACCTGCCCAATCTGCGACTGGCGAGTCAAGATTCCGAGAGACGCTGCGCGCCCCAAGCTGGAGGAGTTGCTCGGTTGGTCCGATAAGATTTCAAGCCTGCCCTTCCAGCCCGAGGAAGAGGAAGTTTTGCAGAAGATCATCGACAACGCCCAGGACTTCCGGAACCACATTGCTGGGTACTGCAACCCTGTTGTGTCGACCGAGTCGGAAGCGGACACCCAGCGATTCTACTTGCGAAAGATTGAAGGTGCCGAGATCCTCCTCGCCTATGAGACCAACTTCTTCAGGCAGGAGCTGCACAAGTGGTGTCCGGTCGCGCCAAACCCACCCCCCGTCCTGGAAGTGTCCAAGAGCACCCGAAAGCCTCGTCCTACGAAGCTGCAGAAACTCCTGGCCCAATACGGCGTGGACGACCCCGAAGACCTTCCGGAGAATATGAAGGCCAAGGCCGCCAGCCTGAAGCGCAAGGCTCAAAACGCCGAGGCTGCTGCTGCGGCAGCGGCAGCCGCTGCGGCCGCTTCTGCCTCTGGCGCAACCGTGATTCCCGGCCTCCATCAGTCGTATAATCGCAAGTCGGAGCACTCGTCAGCCACGCCTCCTGGTACTTCTCACGGCAGCGCACACCGTCAATCAATCGGCAGCAAAGACGACCCCATGGATATTGACAGCGGTCCGACACTTCACCCTGGTCTCTTTGGTGGCCGCGGCCCTCAGCTTGTTGTCGACAATGCATCATTGTCCCTTGAAGAGCGCCTGCTCCAAGGCCAGGAAGATGGTCTTAACTTGCACACCGAGGCTGGGAAGAGTAAGGCTCTCGAGATCCTGCGCCGCACCGAGGTTGGTCGCAAGCGGGCCGTAGAAATGTTCGGCCCCGACGTGTTCAAGGGCGACGTTGGCATGTTGAACGGCAGGGAGGATGCCCATCGGTCACGAGAGGACGAGGTGGCGGTCAACAGGATGTTTGACGATTTGACGAACCAAGACGACGAGAAGAAGGAGTCCTTTGACGGACCGATCACAGCCGAAAGCCTTGAGAGCGAGCGAAATGGCATGGACGCCTTGCTCGACGGCGATTAGGATTTGCGCGTTGCTCCTCCCCCGCCTCCTTCGCGGGTGCAATACCCCTTCTCTGAGTGCTACCGCCCGGTATTTCGTTGGTGACGCACCGGACTGCATTGGCGTCGGGTGGCATTTGTTATTTTTGAGTTTGTATTCTAGGCGGAGAAAATCTGTATGATCAGGAGTCCCAAGGGTACGGCATACCACTTTGCATTAGATTAAGAGGCGTTTGAGATGCAAGATGCATCAGTTAGTTGGCGAGCTTTAGTTGTTCTTTGCGTGGTCAGAAAAGTTCCGACATGGAAAAGTAATGCGTTATAATGGGACCTCGACTTGGTGGTTCCGAGAATTGACATTTTATTCCTCAGTTTATGCTTGACAGGATGATATTCATTGTTCTTGTGACGGTGAAGAACTATTGATTGACTAGGCTGCTGTCGGTTACTCTCCGGCAGTAACATCTGCGCAAGCCTTGCAAACGGGCGAACGAGCGAGGACGAGACACCCCTTGGGGTACAAAGAAAAGAAACAAAAACAGCCAAGAGAGTGCTTGAGAACTGACAGCGAGAGGCTGGGTGACTGACTGGATGGCGGAAAAGGACGAAGAAGTTGACGGACGGAGCTGGGCCGGTGTGTGCAAGGCTACCTAAGATAAGAATTGAGCCGATCCTTCAACAAACCAGCTGGGTTCAGTCGCCCGGCTAGCTCAATCGGTAGAGCGTGAGACTCTTAATCTCAAGGTTGTGGGTTCGACCCCCACGTCGGGCTCAATTCCCGCCAGCGATTGACATCAAGTGTTTCTTTTTGCAATTTTCTTGAGTTTCCTCCTCGGTGAGATTGGACGAAGAACGAAGCTGCAACAGCTTTATGGACGCTGATGGTATGTATATAATGAAGGATTTAAAGCAAAGTTTTGGAAGTTCTAAGACGACAAGAATTTCGGTGTCGATATTCCAGAAAAAATTCAGAAAGTAATGAGGGGTTAGGAGCATGGGATGAGACGCGATATGAATTCAAGAAGAGTGTTTCTTCAATTGAAGTAGCGACCGACTGGATGTGTGTTCCTTGCTCTTCTCTGTCCGAACTTGCCAGCGTCTTTTGTTTATTCCGGTAGAAACAGAAGAGGCCGTGGATGCGCTGGTGATGTCTGGGGGGGAGAAGCGATGGCGGCCTGATGGTGGTACACAGGCGCCTCCCAAGACCACCTTGCCCGCGAAGTCGCATGTCTCAAGTCGCATGTCTCAAGTCGCATATTCTTTGTGTCACCCCATTTTGTTATGGCAACTGAAACTGCCTTGGGGGATTGGAAGGTTATATATTATCACCTAGAATGAAGCCGATCATGCCATTAGATGTTCATTTTGGCGAGACTTCTAGGTTGCATGTATCGCGCTGCTGTGATGAGCATAAAAGGGCTGGACCGGCACTGCGCAGAGAGCTCCTTTTTGCAGACAAAATGAAACAGGTTGTTTAATAGCATCTTGTTTCATGTGCGAGGCACCAGGCTAGAATTCCTGTCTGTGTGCGTTCGACAGCCGAAGTCGTTCTTTCCCTCTGGCGATGGTGCTAGCTTCCGGCGCCGGTGGTTGTCGGCGTCCGCTGCTTATTCCGGCCACATGCAGTTTGATGTCGATGAAGCCATTGCCTACAACTTCGGGGTTGACCCTCTGCCTGCTGCGCTTGTGGACGCTGCATCATTTGTGTAGATCCGATCCACAAGATTTTCTCAACGGACCGATTTGAAGAACAAGAACAATCTCGTCTGCAGTCTGTTCATTTGTACTTCTGCCGTATCCTCCTCGACTTGTCGTCTCGGCGATATCCAGGTGCCTGCCCTGGCTTCGGCCAGCACGATACTACAAGATGGGCGCATCTGATCCGTACGGAACTCGAAAGACCAAGACAATATTGTGATCGGAACGCGATCGCAAGGTTTGTGCCTGTCTGAATGGAAGCTAAGGGCATCTGCTTCTTCGGCCGCCTCCTTTCCCCGAGTCTTAGTCGTGTCGATGATGCTTATGATGCGAACAGGGACTGCCGTCGTCCGCCATGGCTTTCGTCCTTTGCATATTCCACGTCATGAGGAACATGGTTACAAAGTAGATCAAGCCAGGGAGTAGATGTCTGTCGAAATGCTCCTCCGCAGTGTTTCTCCTGACATCTCAAGTCCTCGCTCGAACGCTTCATGAAAAGCTCACGATCAAGATCTATTACTATTTGGCGTGCACAATTCGAGCTTGGGCGCGACAGGTAGGATATTTATTAGTAGTCATGCCTTGGTGATGCATTTCTCTAGAAGCGGCGGGTTCGTCGAGCGGTGCCACGGCAAAAAATTGGTTTCGAGCTGCGCGAGCGTGGAGGGTATTTCTACAGGTCCGTCCTCAATGTTGAAAGCACGGCAAAATGAAGCCGATGGTTCTTGCGATGGCAATGTGTAAGGTCGAGGACGTTAGTCGCCATCCACAAAGTCGATGTTCATCACGAGCGCCTCTTCTCCAGAGACGTCCGGAAGCCATGCTTGCGACATGTCTACCACCGGCAGTGCTCTTTCCCGTTTATCCGGCCCGGAATACGAGACGGTCGACGATAGCTGCGACTGACTTCGCGCCGGAGACTCGGTGGTCTTGGATAAATCATTTCCCTGGACAAGGGTCAGTGCCTTCCGGACACGGCGTACCATGTGGAAGCGACGTTCGATCGCGCTGGTTTGGGTAGGATAGCCAGTTTGCACGGCCGTCTCAAGGCGCTTTATACAGCTGTCATTTGCTGCCGCACTTTACACAGGCGCCTTCAAGCTTGCGCCTTGTCGCATGCCGACGTCACGATCAAGCTCATAAGCAAGCCCATCTGGATGTTGGTCGGGGATGAACGCCCATGAGGGAGGCATTGACCGACTGTCGTTCTCCAGCTTTGCTCAAGGACAACATACGCAAATCATGACAAAAATCACCAGGCGAAAAGTATGTAGATACCCATAAATGAAACGGTTTCCAGACGGGATTCAACCAGAACCGAGATCAACGAAAGGATCCATTCCCAGAATTACTCTCTGGTCCCCCCATAGCCCAAAGGCTTACCAGCAGCGTCTTTCATCAGCTCCAACCCTTCCCAAGGGAAGAGCCTTCGCCATTAGGTGTACTGCGGCGGGCGGCCATTATCTATCTGAGGAGAGAAAAAGAAGAAGAAAGGGAAAAGAGCTTCTCCAGGTCGCCGGCGTTTTGAGGCACCGCCAGAATTTTTCGGGTGGTCTGTGCTTCGATGCGTGCTTAGCTAAGATGTGATCCACCCACCTTGAGCAACCTTCCGATGGCCAGGGATCACGTGGGCGCTGCAGCTTAGGAAGTAGTCTGCGCTGATTGGTCGATCGCAGCCGAAAAGCCGAGGGGATTCCCGTGTCTGGTCGGGTTCCACTGGAGCGCCTGCTGCTGCCATTGAATCCTTGGGGTGTGTGTCTGTGGGAAAGCTTGACATCAACACTTTTTTGCAACCTCACCCACGCCCGAGCCGCTCCAATTCCCCGCGAAACGAACCACCCGCGACCGCGACCCGAACCCCGATCTTACGAGCAACGAAACGACTCGAGTACATTCTGCCAACATGATTGCGCAGCGGGTGGGCGTGTCGGCCCTGCGCCGAGGTGCGTTTACATCATTGAAGTCTCCTGCGGGATAGTTCAGAAGGAGAACGAAATGCTGACGATGGCGATTGGCATATCAGCGGCAGGAAAGCCCTCCGTCTTCTTCAACTCCCAAATCCCCAAGGCCGTCGTCGCCTCCAGCATGTCCACGACGCAGATCCGGTACGCAAACTACTCCCCCCCGTCGACAATCCCTCGAAACTATTCCCTCAACTCAAACCTGGAACCTTAAACCTCCAACACATGCACGTGAGCCCCAGAAAGGCACGATACTAACAACCTTCCCCAACAGCCCCGTCGCGACCGCCAAGGTCTCCGTCGCCGACGGCAACGAGATCCTCGCCAAGCAGCGCCTGCACCGCCCCATCTCCCCGCACCTGACAATCTACAAGATGGAGCAGACGTGGTTCGGCGCCTCCATCTGGACGCGCATCACCGGCGGCGGCCTCTCCGCCGCCTTCTACGTCTACTTCGGCACCTACCTCGTTGCGCCGCTGCTCGGCTGGCACGTCGAGGCGGCCTCGCTCGTCTCCGCCGCCGCCGCGGCGCCCGTCGCCCTCAAGGCTGGCCTCAAGTTCCTCGTCGCCTGGCCCTTCACCTTCCACTTCTTCAACGGCATCCGCCACCTGACGTACGACTTCGCGCTCGGCTTCGCCAAGCCTGAGATCAACAAGTGGGGCTGGGTTATCTGGTCCACGTCGCTTGTGTCGGCGCTCGGTCTGGCTTTTGCGTGGTAAGGGGGTAAGAAGTCGGTTTTGGGTTGAGGGGATGATGGACGAGGGGTGGTAATCGGGGACGAGGAGAGAAACACGGGAGGGTGGAAAGTGTATGTGTGTGTTGATGGTGGGAGACGGCGATTGGAGTTCTGATCGGATGGCACTCTGCTGGAAGATTGTCTGGCGCAAGGCCCTCCCCCCTCTGCTTAAGGCGGGGGGATTGTATAGACTGGAAGCTGTAAAATGAGTTCCCTTGAGTATCAAACAAGTTAATCCATTGTTCCCGTTCACAAAACATGCGAGTATTGGTGGCACGCGATCAATTCCGAAGTTCGGAGGGTGAGGGCAGCAGGACAGACGTTTAGAGACCTGTGATCAATTATCTACATCAGGTCGCAAATTAAAGTGGTATGCCTCCTAATCCTGTTTTACCATGTCCAGCCCAAACGCCGATGCGCCTCCCAGATATTTAATCACTCGAATGTACCCTCACATTGATCTCGGGGTCATCGGTTGACCGTACACCACATATCGATCCTATTCGATGTTTCGGGCATCCAAAATCTGTCGGATCACCCTCGAGTTCCCTGAGCTGAGCACACGAGCGCCGAGAATGGGACCGATAAATTCGTTGAGCTCGGTGGCGTAGTTGTCGACGCTGCCGTTCACCCCGTTGACGGGGGTCTTGTCGCTCTCGGCCATGGTGCTGATTGCTTTCAGAATGCCACCGACCAGCATCTCAAAGTCGATCCCCTCGCCCTTCTCCTTCAACGGCTGGAGGATGTTGTCGTGGTACGCCCTCAGACACTTAAGCACAAGCACCCGCACCGCCTCAGGACCGCCAGCCGACGCGACACCAGAGATGGCGCCAAAGTGCGCAGCGGGGGGCTTATCCGGGTCCATGAAGAACTTCAGACACGTGCGCACGAGCTTGGGTCTGAGGAGGTTGTTGGAGGCCGAGTACTTCCGCGCGATCTCGCCGAGCAGCGACGCCGAGAACTCGCGTAGCTTGTACTGCTCCTTCACCGCATCAGAGCCGTCCTCGGCGCCGATCTTGCGGCTGAGGATGCAGGTCAACACGGGGGCGGCAATAGAGTTGGCGTAGGGGTCGAGGAAGAGCTTCTTGTTTTGGATGAGGGCCAGCGTCAGCTCCATGGACTGGCGGAGGATGAAGACATCGTCGAGGCGGTGGGTGACTTGGTTCGCGACGAAGTTGATAAAGTAGGGGATCAGCTGGTGCAGACCGGGGTCGTCGCGGACGGAGGCAAGAGCGGCCTGGCGGAGACGCCCAACTTCCTCGTCTGGGTTGTCGTCGAGGATGGCGTTCTGGACCTTTTCGAAGTAGAGGATGAGTTCTTTAGAAACAACGTGCTTGACCGCGGGTCGGAAAGAGATGGAGTCGTTGCCGGCAAGAGCGGCCAGGGCGGGGTTAGCACCGGGGCCCTTGGGTACGAGTTCTTGCGATCGGGATTCGGCTGTCGTCGGGTTCTGGGGGATGGATGGTTGTACGCCTTCGATTGCGAGCCAGTGTGCTGACGATACAAGGTTAGCTGGAGTAGACAGACAAAAGAGAAGGAAGGCGCACCTGTGAAGCTCATGTCGCGCGGCACCTTGGGCAGGGGCGCGTTGATGAGCTTCTCGAAATCGACCTCCTCGTCCTCGATGTAGAACAGCGGTTGGCCGGGGCCGAGGCTAGCCTCGCCGAATCGCAGCGGACGCGTCGAGTCGTATCCGTACAAAGGTTCGATGTTAAGAACTTTGAGGGCGGTACTGATGTCGTTGACGGTCAGGGTGGTGCGGCGAGCAGCGCGCATGAAGCGCAGGGCCTCGACGAGGACCTGGCCGATTCGGTACTCGACATCCTGGGTGAGGCAGCGGAGAGCTTCGTCGTTGAGATTCGGGATGCCAACGGACTCGGCGACGTCTTTGACGTTGTCGGGATTCCACAGGAGCTTTGGCGCGTCTTGGGCCGCCATCGCGTCACTTGTTTGGGGGTGGTTCGACGGGTGGTGAGGTTGCGACGAGGCGCCGTTCGAGGTGCGGAATTGAAGTTGGACGCGAGGCTGAAAAGTCGGGGTACCTTCCACTGACGAGGTATGGTGGAGACCCCTAGCTGCGGAAGCTACAGCGGACGGGGTACCCTACACTTGACGGGAAGGTGCCTGACTGGGTCGCACTTGCCCATGGAAAGTTCCTGGATTTAGTGGGTTGAACTGAGGACGATTTTGCTTTGACAGCGCCAAGCTCCTGCTGGCAACACAGCCCTACCTTCTCACCATTCAAATGGAACTTTCTGATTTATCAATGGGTATCTCAAAGAGGATGAATGCAGTCGCATTTCTCAGTCAACTTTCAGTGTCACGAGCCACGCCACATTGACAACAAGGCTAGGTGCTTGTACCTCGACCGTCGTCTCCCTCGGCGACGTGCTCGAAACTCGGGTTTGCTAGGCGCTGCTCTCTCATGTGAAGATTTGATGGCATTTGTAAAAAATCCGGTTCAATTCGAACCACATGTGGAGCATTGATCCATATCGCGAAAGTATTGCTTCAACCCCAATGGCAGGCCCCTCTGTATGGCATCCATGGCCTACGTGGGGCTTGCGGCACCGAGACAGAAACGACACCAAATTCCCACCTGGCAGCCTCAAGTCTCACGAGAGCACCATTTGAATGGTTACTACAATGATACGAACTCGAGGCTGCATATCCCTGCCATGCATGGACAGCGATTCAGCCTGCGCATGACTTCAAAAGAACCAGGCTCAGCTGAACTTGTCCAGCCACAAGCTGCGCACCTCATCGAATGGCGGCTTATCCTCATCCAACTAGTGGCGTCCAGCAAGACACAACATGGGCTGCTGGAAGCCGATGATAACTTCCAAGACACGGCACAAGTGCCTTTGCCCAAACGAGAATCAGGCTGTGATGCTTCACCAGTTATGAGTATTGATGCTCTTGGCTTGTGAATTGCACGCTTATCTACAGCCCCTGAGCCCAATTACCAAGGAAATCTTCCAGCTTCTGTCTTCCTCATATCTTTTCCCCATGGGTGGTGCTGTTTCATCTCTCAAATCTGCCGCCAAGGGCACCGACGATGCTGCACACGCAAGCTCACCTGGAAAACATGTCGACCCCGCAGTGCACGCAGCGGACAACGGTATCCCCTCAAACGCCAAACCAGCAGGCCAGTACGAGACGAGCGATGCCAGATATCTAGTCCACGGGAATAAGGCCTCTTACAATGCAACATCTGACCCAGTATATCTTCCTCCTATTCCAGTGGAATGGATCATCGCCCCGAAAAGCGTGTCAGCCGGGCAATGCCCTTCCATGGGCGACACTATTAACACCTTCATCATAGCGGATGCCTTGAATCTCGTCATCGCCATCATCTTCTGCTGCAGGCCTATTGTGAAGAAGATGACGTTTGGCTTTTTCGGCAAACTTCCTAACCAGAATGCTCGGGGCTGGAAATCCATCCCTTCAGTATGGTATTCATGGTTGTTCAGCTTGATCATGACGCTTGGGGCGAACCTCATCAACAGTTTCGTGGTAGTCGGGACCGAAGGATACAAACATCTGTCCTGGGACATCATCTTCGCGCTGTATGCTTCCCGCCCGCGCATCAACATGCTGGTGGTCGCTCTACTTCGGGTCTTCGCCGCCGTACGAATAAGTGACTGGTCGCAGACCGCCAACTACAAGCCGGTTGAGAAGGAGGAGCTGGAGAACCAAAACACGACGTACTCCGGCTCTGAATTCACGATCAAAGACGGCCCTGATGACGGTAGTGCCTCCGAGAGACTCATCATCAAGGTGAACGGGACGGGAACGTTGGAGAAGGAATACGTCTACATCGACTCCTACCGGAGCACCGTCGTCGCTGAGATGATACTGAACATCATTTCTGCCGTATTCATCGGGATTACCTGGGGTCGCTTCCCTAACGAAGTCATCAAAGACTACATGAAATTCAAGACAACGTTCATGGAAGCTGCTCCTGCCATCGTTTTCGTCGGCGCCATTCTTGCCATACCAGTGTATTGGAGACGAGATAAGCATGTGGGTGACAAATGGATGAGGGGGTTAGGTACGGCCGTGTTCTTTGGTGGCGCCTATGCCGCACCTTGGGTATACTGGAACTACTTCTTGCAGCTTCCTGGATCATTGTAAGTTTTCAGTTGCGTTGCCTCCCCTTTCAGCTTGCACTGCGAAGTCGTATGGACTGATATGACGCCAGGTGGTGTCTGCCGAAGCTTCCCATCCAGACAAGCATCTGGATCGTCTTCTCTCTCATCGGTTGGTGTCCACGCTGTTCATGGTATGTATATGTGTGGGAATATTCACAAAGTATAGAAACTTCTTGGCCTGAGGACGCCCGACCTCGACCGACCTAAGCAACGGTCTGAGGGGTTTACCATAAAAGCTTGGCAGCACGCTGTTCAAGTGCCAGTATGTTAAAGGAAGAGGGAGCATCAAGTTGCCTGGCTCCGGGTATCTAATCTAATGCTTGAAAACACATAACCGCAATCAGAAACATCTATACTCTCCGCTCTCCATACGCTGTGTTCACCTCCTCCCCGCTACTTCTTCGCTTAGGCCCAACCAACTCATCCATGCTGGCCCCTTTATCCTCGCCCTGCCCAACATTCTCGTGAATATGCAGCCTTTCCAGACCCATGATGGTCCAGACCACAACCCCCAGAATCGCAAACTCCATCAAGACGGTCATACCAAGATATGTCGCCGTATCACCCTTCACAGCGCTGAACTTGTCGTCTCCGGTACTAACGTACGAGATCGTATACGCGATGCGGACGACCATGAACGGGAAAGATGCACCAAAGCCAATCATGGATCTCTTCTCGCCTTCGGGGACCAGTTTCCACTTCTGTGCTAGCCAGACGTAAAGGAGGACACCCCAGAAGTAGAGCGCGGCAAAGAGGCCTACTCCAGCCTTGGTCAACGACCCGGGCGCCATGGCGTTCTCCGTCTTCTTGCTGGCGACAACGTAGTCGGCGATGGATATGGCGAGGCCGGCCCAGCAGATGAGCTCTGGTATGCGAAAGTGCCACGGCGTGAGGACCTGAACGAAGTGGTTTCTGGGAGAAGCACCAAGTTAGCATTCAAGCCAAGGGTTATTTCTACCAGACTGACGGCCACTTACACTCTCTTCAACAGATCCAACAACACAAACGTGAGAAGCACAAGTCCCAAAGATTCGCAGACAAAAATGGTCGCCCAGAGGCCCCTCGAGTCGTTGAACATGGTGCCGAGCATGCAGCCGGCGCCGACGATGCGGATTGTCGAGATGAAGGAGATGCCGAACCAGCCCATTCTCCTTTGGAGTTTGAAGAGGACGCCGAAGACGAGGAAGACGGAGAAGACGGCAATCTGAGCGATTGCGACGCCGTCACGGAAGCGGAAGGCGCGCTCGGCCATTGTGTGGGACTTTGGTGTAAGTGAAGAGCCGTCCGTCTATGTATCTCTAGGGGATCGAGGATGTTGTTTCTGTGTGTGTCGGTAATTCGATATTTCCAACCAGTCGTGCCTTTTTCATGGCGAAACTCTTCCGAGATGTAAACCATTCTTTTAAGTTGTTCTAAGCCGATTGCCTGGACGGGAGACCTCCCATCACTGCCACTCGGAGGGTCAGATCGGCCGTGGACCCCTTGATCGTTCGGCGCCCGGAGGCAGCTTTGTGCCCCACAGAATTGGATTAAGCGAGTGCGAACGCCGGGGGTTCGGGTGCGAGAGGGTGTATCTCGTCCAATGAGACCGCCGCGCGGGATCAGTCCGACAGCAGATTGAATCCTACACCTCAGCCCTGCTGACGAGATCTGCGTGGCTGTTGTGGTACTAAGTCTTGGCTCAGTAGGTGTGAGAAAGTCCCGTAAGATTGCGTCCGTTGTGATGCTATTAAGTCCTACTTTAGGCGCCGGAGTCCCACTAGCTGGCAATCGCTGCGGTGACGGTTGAACTGATCGAGAAAAGTAGGAGGCAGCATGAAAACTCGAGTTCTTGTTGGAGATACGATGAATAGTTCAGCTAAAAGGGAATAGAAAACGCGACAACACATTCAGACTGGGTGACAGGGTTTGGTACCTAAGAGTACTGCATCCATAAAGTCTGTTCACCTGTCATCGCAAGTTTGAGATGAACCTGCGTTAGAACGAAATCACTTTCATCATGAACCGGACAAAAATACAGTAAACGCAAGTCCCAGCTGAGTTAAGCATACAATGCGTAACAAAAGTGTGGCAGTGGGCCCTGAGATCTCACTGTCGACATGCTCTGCCCCGAATGCCAAGGCGAGGCGACCACGCTCTGCATACTCGACTCAGCTAATGCTGTGGCACTTTAAGCTTGTTGCCTGCCAATCCCGTCACAGCCACACTTATGATGTTTTTTTGCGGGTTTGATTCTTACCTGTCTGTCATTGGTAACTACAGCTCTTCGCACTCGGTTAACTCCTGTAAAGCTGACAATGCTTATGGCCGGCGAGAACCCGCCGAATACTTGCCCAACACAGCTCAAAGCCGCCCACGGCAACCCCGGCACCTGCGCCGGACCCGAACAAGGCCCCACACCACCAGCATTTCGGAGGCCCGAAGAATCTTCTTCATCTCGGTCCTCGGTGCCAATCCTATCATGGCTGTTGGAACTTTGGAGAAACTGGGATATACCTTTCACCTAAGCCTCGTTAAAGAGACCTTACTTACCATAGCGAATTTAGAACACTGGCTACACTGGCTTTTTTTCTTCTGTCCCCATTCACCCTAATGGCTTGCCCCGCATTCACTTCTCGCCGACGCATGCAACCACGAAATGAAGCCATCCATCCAGCCCCGCCATGCCCTGCCCTACCCACCCACAACAGCGCCGAAGATTCATATTCCTCATTTCCGCGCAGATCTTCAACAATCACTGGTTTCGTGGTGTAGTTGGTTATCACGTCAGTCTAACACACTGAAGGTCTCCGGTTCAAGTCCGGGCGAAATCATCCTTTGGGCGAATGGTTTAGTGGTATAATACTCGCTTAGCATGTGAGTGGTCCA
>JANUHK010000124.1:0-134476 GCA_026319125.1 Colletotrichum noveboracense
ATTGTTTGGTATATTTGTTAGTAGGTTTGATAGATTGGCTTTGGCGGCAGCGCTGCTAGACCAGACCCTCGGAAACCACCCTTGATATTTTGTTCCGTGAAAACAGCTTGGTATGCTGTTTTGAAAGCAGGAAAAAAATCACCCTTTATGATGTGCTTAATGTTGGCTCGCGCAAGAAACGAAATCTCAGCACTGTATGCCTTTTTCAACGGACTAAAAACTCCGACATCAAGTGGCTAGGTAAGATGCGAAGAATAAGCTAGTAAACAGAGTGGAATAATATTATTCGTCTTGCAGTATTCGTCAAATTCAGCGTTAATATAACTTTCGTGACCATCAAGCACCAACATCCGAAATTAGCCCCTTTAGCGCGTTTTTGTGCAGCCATCAAAATGCTGAAGCCATTCGAGACCAGTATCATGGTCGGTCCAGCCATTTGGAGTTGTTTTGACCACCCAGGTGAGCAGGACGTAGCCACCAGAGTACCAAGCAGCAAGGTGAAATCATCCTACAACACATAGAAAAGGCGGCACCACATAACCATCAGCTGCAATGCTGCAAATCGTTGTCGCCCATTCTCGATTACCAAGCTGAATAGCCTTAGCTTTTCCAACACGTTCTAACCGTGTAACAACCATCTAGGCGCAAATAATACCCATCATAAAGCCCATTTCGTCAAAGTTATAGAAATCGCAGTCTTAGATACCATATTTAGCACGCATATTAAGAACAAGTTGGAACCACGCATTCAACACGTTTAGATCTTCTTATAAGGCCCTTTAGTAATCATAGACGTAAGAAAAACACATCTGGAGTTCTAGTCGTCGTTTAATAAACCAATCTGTCCAGTTCTTCCCAACACGTCGCAAGTTACGCTTTACGGTCAGAAGATTAGCCATATCTTCCACATCGCATCTCCGGGGCGAGAATCCTCTGGAATCCAGATCAAGTATATATCAGACAATAGCCTCCTCTTCGCCCAAAGTCAAACTCAGCGATCCGTTAGCCTTGTCGCTTCTGGCAGTCCAACCAGTCATTCTGTACTGCAGTGTCGTTCGAGGGACATCAAACTGGGATGCGAGGTGCCTAAGACTTAACCGTGGGTTCGTTCGCTTGGCCTCCATAGCAAGAATGATTCGTGATTCAATAACCTGGGCTGGCATGATAGTTGCGCGGGAAGTGTGGTTGTAAAGTCAAGATGATGAATTCGTCAAAAAGTGGCCGGCGGAGTGGGGTGGCCCGCGGAGTGGTGAACCACGTTATAGGAATAATAAAGACTTACTTAAGAATAAAAGAACTATAATATAAATTATATAATAATAAGATAAAAAAATAATTAATAAGATATAAAAAGGAATATTTAATAATTAATTAGCCTTACTAACTAATTATCATCACCTTATATACCTAAGTGATCACTTAGGAGTAAACAGATAGCACTATTTAGAACTTATATATAGTATAACTTAAGCTTAGCTTAAGGTTAGACTTCTATAGCTCTTTAGTAATTAACTTTATATTTATCCTTAGGATACTTTCAGCTTACCTTCACTATAAATACTTATTAAGGTTTAAGACTGATCACCTTAGCCCTTGAAGATCTAATTTACTACAGCTTATAACCCCTAACCTAGGCTATAACCTTAGTATACTGTTACTATATATTAATCCCTAGCTTCTATTAGCAGACCCTACTGTTGGATAGCTGACTGTAATATTGTACAAGTAGTAAATATACTATTATTTTAGTATTTTAGTATAATAAGTTGTAGTAATATAAAAAAAGAGATACTTATTTTTAGTAATTTATACTCTTTTTATATATTTTTATAAATAACTATAGAGGTTTCTCTATAAACTATCCTAGTTTTTAAGTATTTCTTTATAAGAGTTATATAGTAGTTAATAAAGTGCGCCTCTAAGCGGCAAACTATAAAGAAAAAAGTTAGAAAGGAAGAAAGATTCACATAATCTATTTCTTAGAGGGAAGGCATTTCGAGGAAAGAAAAATAGGTGTGTGACCACATGGGTTGCTAACCTTATCCAATTGTAATCTAGTATAAAATTGTTCGGATAATAACAAGTCACAGAAAACCTAACGACCCAGTACCCTAAAGCTGAAGAACCTCAAAGGTCACTACTTAACCAAGCGTGTTTGCATCTCACATTATTAAGACTTCAAGCCCTTTCGTGTCATTAAGAAGTCCTGGTATCTTCTGTGCTCCAAGTCTGCGTAATTGCAGGCTTGGAAGCTCGTATGAAAGCAAGATTCCGAGTTTGCCTTGTCCTTTTTGACAACCATACTATCACAACTGAGGGCTAGATTGGCAGCTCCTTTGATCACTAAATTCACCGTCTCCAGCCATCGTCTCTATCTCCTTGCGGGACATGGACTCCCCACCTTGACCGAGACCGTTCATGCTTTTATGTTCAATAGAGGACCCACCGTGCATGCATAGCCCGACTTCCCTAGGTAAGGCCGTTTGAGTTTTGCGACTTAAAGGTCAGCGAATTTTGAGGATACTTGAAGCTGCTACCGACGAATTCTAAAGTTATGGGGACTGTGGCTTCTTGTTTTAGCAAATCCATGTCTGCCCTGAGTACCCACAATACAAAGTCACCAGCAGAGGGCTGGCAGGGAAGTAATGATTGCCTCGCGAGGGCTCGTAATCCCTTTGAATGCGGTCTTCGGAGGGCTCTCCAGAGCCCTATAGAGCCCTCGGGCGAACCAGATGTCAGCGTTCCTGCCACATACTCATAGTACCTATCCCATCACTACCTAAATAGGAGACGTTGAGGTAGCGATGGGGACCGCTAAAAGGTCCACGTCTCGGGGCCTTACGAGATACGGATATATTGAGGCGTCGCGTGGGCTGCATAAAATCTTGCGCAAATGTTAGGTACACGGGCTACGGTTGATGTTGCATTGTACACTGCCCGGCTAGCAAAGATCTGCTTTTTTGTTTCAAGTAGGAGAAAACCTACTCCCCCATGTTTGTCACTAAACTTGAGAAGCATTATTTGAAGGCACGTGGCAACTAGCGTCTAACACTATACTTCCAGATCTTTGCTCTCATATCTCCCGAACCTGTAGCAAAATAGTTTCCAACGGGGCTTGCGACCACGCTCGCCACCGAATCATCGTGACCTTTCAACATCAAGGTGGCCTTACCAGTAAAACGATCCCAAAACCGCACTGTACGATCATCCGAGCTAGATATCAACCAATTGTCATCTTTAGTAGAAGCCACCGCAAGCACTAGTTCCTGGTTTGCATCAGCAAGTGAGTAAGAGAAAGTCGACGCGGTTTTCTTACCGAGTGTCCCTCGAGGGTAGTGATACAGTGGCTATTCTCCTGATTAGGGAGATCGAGGCTCCAAACCTTTACAGTTTTGTCCAGGGAGCAACTTAAGAGCAATGATTCGCCCAATGAGAAATTGACACCATACACGGAGTTATGATGCCCTGTTAGATGTACCAACTTGATCCCCGTGTTTGCATCCCAAATCTGAATGCTGCTGTCCATGCAACCAGCAGCAACGTAGATGCCGCCTCGGCTGAAAGCAATACAATTGACGCCGGAGTCTGTCGTGATTACTATTCCAGACCAATTTACATTAAGGTTCCACAGACGAATAGTACGGTCGGCAGATCCAGACGCAATGGAATTTGCATGTGAAACGTCCAGGGAATACACAGCGCCTGTGTGTTCCTCAAAGGTCTTGGTGACCTGACCGCTTTCGATATTAAAGACCTGTCAAAACCTGTCAGATCTGCATGGCAACCTGGGTGTAGTTTCATCAATATGAGATCAGTTTTACTTACACGAACCAACATGTCCTCGCTGCCAACAACAAGGCGTCTACTGTCTGGGTCGAAGCACATGCTCTGAACGCCCAAGACACCACCGTCATTCGGGTGAACCAAGACGGCAATGAGCTCTCCTTGCGCCACTGTGTAGATCTCGGCCTTTCCGTAAGAACCCACGGCAAGGTACAAGCCATCGAAGCTGAAGCGAACGCAAGAAACCACCCTGTCAGGAGATAACGTTTGTACAAGGCTGATATCCAGCTTGGTATCCACAGACGGATTGGAGATTGCGTGCCAGCCATCACCGTTCTGTATATCATCCGAGACCGCGAATTCCATGCTCATCCCCGTTGGCGCCTCGATTTCAAATTCATCAGAATCACTCTCATCGGAGTGCGAGGCTTTCTCATGTGGATAATGATTAATCGGGGTTTTGTGTTTTGAACCAGACAAGTTCCTTGATTTGTTTTTCTGTGAAGGTGCTCTGATCCTGTACTTGGGAATACCCTTCGCGTGTTCTTTAGCTTGATGTCTTTTCAGAGCCGAGGTGGAAGGGAAGGCAGGATATTGGCAGCCTGGCACCTCGTAAGGGGCTCGTGGGCTATGCGTTATTTCGTGCTCATTTCGGAGCTTTTCGGTCTCAAACCCCGTGCTAGCTAGTGGGGAAGATGAGAAGCTGTAGGTGAACGCGGAGCAGCGAAAGTCTTGCTTGAACTTCTCAAGCTCCTGCACCGTAACCCTTGGATGGTTGAAAAGCTGCAACAATTCTTTGACCGTGTTCTGATAGTTGAAAAGTAGTGTGCTGAGACCGCTGATGATAACAAGGTCATCTGCGGTGCGATTACTGAGAACGGGCTTCCTTACCCGTTCTGACTCAATGGATCTCACTGCAGCTAGGATTTCAGGATGGCTGTCGAGACCGCAAATCTGATTACCCAAACCTTGCTTCGGCATCTCTGGAATGTCAGCTTGGCGCAAGGAATTCAAAGCCACCGAAAGCTCATGTGACCGACGAAAGAATAGGGAATTTGTGTCAAGGCCTTTTCTCGACGCAGCAATGCTGAGTAAATATCCCGCCCAGTACTCCGAGGCGTAGACGTGAAGGCCATGGAAGCCACGAAGTACACGCAGCCGTCTGTCAAGACTTGGATATGTCGGCCGGAAGACTTGCAATCCTGATAATAGACAAGATGCGATGGAAAGGCCCTGGTCCTGTAATTGTTTGAACTCATCCAGACAGACCGTGCTCTTAGAACTCATGAGGAACCTATAGCCAAAGATTAATGGCCCCAGTCTGGAAACGGTTTCAGAAATGAAAACAGCTTACTCTTTTACTGAAATGTGTATGAAGGCAAATGTCGTGTCGCTTCGCTCTTCAATGAGCGGCATACACATGTCGAAGAGGTAAGTCGGGGCCAGCTCCTCGATGTTGACGCCGTCATTTACTGTAGAGAATGATAGGGCAGATCTAAGCTCCGCTTTTCGCAGAGGCCTTTTGGCAAAAGCAATCCAGCCCATGATTGATTGCAGACGAGATACAGAGCGTTGGTCGAAATGTGAAATGATCTTGGCGAGAATTTGTCCATAGCTTCTTTAGTTAGACTCAGTTATCTCTGAAGCACTTCGCAGCTTGACGTACAATTCGCTTAGTTCATGAGGGAGAGAATCAACGGCCTCCACAACTTCACGCTTTTGGACCAACATATTGTTTGTCAAGTAGTTTAACACCAGTCGAGCCCAAAGGAACATGCCTGAAACTTAATTAGTTGACTGTCGTGGATACTAAGGCTTCGAACGTAGACTTACCATCAGCCTTCGTTGCCAACTGAAGCTCGAGACTTTTGAGTTCGGACACCTTGAAGTCCATTCTAGACTTCAGCTCGACAAGTCTCTGGGCAGCATAAGAGGCTATGGCTTTCTTCAGGGCTTCTTTTTCCTTTTCCCCTGAGAGCGAAATGCAATGCTTCTGCTTCAGCTTTCTGGAAATTGCTGGCGGCATGATACTTGTCACTAATACCTTGCAGACCGTCGATGTGGTAGTAACGGCCTTGGACACCATTCGCTCCAACAGGCTGATGACATTGGGCTGCTTCTCCTTGTCGCATTCATCTAGCCCGTCCAATACCACGTGGACGTATGTTGTCTGCGATGGGTTGTTGGAAATGGCCCCAATTACCCCCAGTATCAAACTCTCAATTACTTGCGCCTTGACATCCTTCTGCTTGAGAATGAATTCTTCGTAGATGTAGGCAATTAGGTCGCTATTATGCTGAATTAACTGCAGCAAAATTGACCGGATGATTTGGTCATAGTCAGTTGATGCTCCTTGCGAATATGTGCATATGTAAGAAACCACCCTGGAATTACCCGAGGACCTCAGAAAAGCCGTTATTCGGGTCGCCAAGGCACTTTTACCAGTTCCTGGATGACCATGTAGAACTAGAAATCTCGATTCCATACTGCACTTCATCCATGTTGAGATCCTCTTCTGGTCCAGAATCCAGCCACGCGTTTGGGGATACTTCTGGAGTTCAGCCGTTATCATGTCGGAAATATTGGCCTGTTGGTTGTTGTCGACCTTGAGCCAGCCGACAACGTCAAGTAGCTGTTTCGCTGTGCGTTCCCTTTCTTGTCTATCGACCTGTTCTGCCGCCTCGCGTCGCAAGGCCTCCACATTCTCCCTCATTTGTTTTATCTGTGCAAGACCTACTACATTGGCGGTGCTGTCAACGAGCTTCTCATGAGCTTTAAGGTCGTTAATAATGCCATCGAACCGGCGCTCAAAGTGACCCCAGGATGTCATGAAAAACACTTTCCAACCTATGCCTTAACTTAGACACGAGCCTCCTAATCATTGGGGAATCATAAATATCTTTTACCGCTTCTACGAACAAACTTGTAGGCTTCTTTGTGAAATCTGAGAATGTCGGAGTAAAATAGGGCGAACGTTTGTTGGACCTCGACATTCTTATCGAATGTCTGATGCAGAATCTTGAATCGAGCCAAAGGCTCTGCAATGCGACTATACGCTCCAATGATTCTATCAAACGCATCGACGTAATCGGACGAGATCTTATCGTCGTCCAGTCAGCTTTGAATCCAACAGCCCTAGCTGATTTCTGTACGATTGATCATATTCCATACCTTTAAAATAAGCTTAATGGGAGCCCATATCCAAGCCATGTATGGGGTTCCCTCGCAGGCCACCCCAATGCACTTTGAGTAGTGTCCCAGGCCATCAAACAGCGGAGTTAGACGTCGCATGTTCCGCAGCAATTGCCGAGCCGCGAGTTGGTTTTCAATATCGTGAGCAGCCTCAATGACATTATCTAGTGCAGTGGTAGCGAAGTCAGCACTATCGTCGCTTGAAATCGTCCGTTCAAGGTCGTTGAAGGCATCCCGGATGGTGCGCTGAGCAGCGAGTGAGACCCGCGCTGCTAATGGCATTTTGACAGCTCACTGCTGTGTACCATGCATACCTTATAGCTGCTGAAAGTGGTATGTGGAAGAGTCAAGAAAATTGAAACCGCACGAGTGAGATCGAGGGAAAGGGTGAAAGGGAAAAAGGCAGCCCACTTTGTACTTCAAATTGTGCCCAGGGCTGACTGCTGCAGCCTTCAGCACAGCCTTCAAGAGAAGCAGCTCTCGGGCGAAATGACCTAATACGACATCACACTGCATATAAGACACACACTCAGCTGATTTGATAAAAAAGCCACTGGCGAATAAAATGCCGACACGTCGCCTGCGGGGAGACAGCGATATTCACATGACGTTTATGTACATGCCACATTCCTCTTGATAATATCGTCAATTGAGGATATTTGGTGTTTCTTGTGTTGTGAAAAAAAACTATATTGACAGCTTTAATCTAAATGCTCTGATAAGTACCATAGGACGATAATGACAATACCATATGACAACTAAAGTATTCGGTGCTGCTTGAAAAATTAAATGCTTCAATCTCTAACGGGGAAATCGCTTTATCAGAAGTCATCAGGTTGAGCCCCATCGTAGCCTGCTTCGACGCACCCGCGTCCCGGGCACACAAGCTGCACTGCCCCAGCCTGATTGATCTCCTCCACACTCATAATGTCAAGCCATTGTCCAGACGCCTCCAACCCAACTCAACATCCATCTTCACCAAGACAGCAGCTTCGACTTCAGTTCTTATCCGAGCCATGACCTCTAACCATCAGCATTCGAACAAGCGTCCGAGGCTTCTGGAGCCCCCCGGTTACAATAGCATCCCAGCAGAAAGTTTGTGGGGCTCTGCTAACCAGCCTGGAACCTCTCCCAACCGCAAACAGGACATCATAATGTCAAATTCACCTGCAACTCAAGTATTTCCAGAAGCTGCTGCTTTTCGCGGTTATAGAGTGTCCGCTCAGATTCAGGCGCCGAGTAACGGTTGGAGAGACTCCAGCCATGCCAGCTTCAACTCAGGCTCTCAACCCAGCTTTTGGCAGTATCCTAATGTCTGCTTGTCCTCGGTGCCAGACTCGGTATGGAGAACAAGTCCCTCCAACGAGCAGTTCACGCCATTTGGAACCCTTACTACAGCAAATCCATTTGACAACACGGCAATTATTAGCAACTGGCCCCAAGCCGGTTCTCCTGCTCCTACGCAGCTTTCACAGCCATTTGAATGGTGCATTCCAGGGATGTCAGATACCTACGCCTCGATCAGTCAAATCCCCCACCAAAACATGTCTGACCTCTCACAGCTACATTATCGCCTCCGGGCGACGTATGTTTCGCCGGCCAACACAACCCAGCCGCCAGTTTTCCCAACATTGCTTGGATCGGCCACGATGCTCAACTCATCAGACGTTAATTCGCAAGATCTCCAAGTCCTTCCAACGACATCCCTAGATTCATTAGCCCAAGATCCGGCGTTCCAACCTCCTCTGTTGCACCAAAGTCCGGTGAAGTTTGGTGTATCATCGGGCGAGGGAAGCGACATTGAAGTGGATGAAGAAACTGAGGAAACTGATTGCTTTGACGACGAAGAGGAGCCATACGATCCTGAGTCAGAAGTAATATGTTTTGGCATGGTAAGCCTATTGATTTAATATCTTCAGGTACTCGAGACCCGAATATGTTGCTGAATGCCTCATTACAGTTCGTAGGCATTACGGCAACTTGCCAATCGCATTCTCTGGCAAATGCGGCAGCTTACGCAGTTGTACTTGGACCCCGTTCATCCTTTAGTGGGATTGATAACCCAAATATGATCGGAACGGTTTGCTCTGAGTTCACTTATCTCACGGACGCTCTTTTGGCAGACGAGGACACAGAGCTCCAGGTTCTCTGTTCTATAACAGAAGATGCGCTCAAAGTTGCAAACAATGGGAAACGCTTCCGTGGGTCAAAGTTCACGACAAAGTGTTCGTTGAACATTATCCTCTACGGGCAAAGCAACCATGCCGAAGACATTTTGCTGTTCATCGATCAATGCAATGAGGAGCTCGACTATGCGCAAAGGTTGTATCTCCAGGATCCCGTGGGTTGCGACCGGAATGTGCGGTACTGCAACCCTCAACGTCTGCCTCCATTGGACCCAAAAGACTATCAGTATACACTTGATCTCAGGGTTCGGCGTCAGGGCTTAGTAGAAATGGAAGACCTGGAACCGCCGCCAGAACTATTGGAGCTTCTAGATTCACAAGAGGACATGCCGGAGGCCGTGCAGCCACCGGCAATAGTGACAAAGCTTAAAAGGTGTTTTCAAAGCATTTGCTCGCTTTCCTTCAGAGAAATCACGACAGCTGACCTCACATTACATTAGGCATCAGAAGCAAGCTTTGACGTTCATGTTACGACGAGAGCAAGGCTGGGTTTTTGATGGAACAAGACCTGATATCTGGGAAGGAGAAGAAACTGAACGTGGAATAAGGTAGTTGTATTTTCCCTGTTGGATTTGCGTGTTTTTGTTGATGATATCAAGCTTTATTAACCGAGTATCTGGTACTCGTCATGATCACGAGCCTCCTAACTTTTACGGCGGCATCATTGCGGATCCGATGGGCCTCGGCAAAACGCTCGCAATGATCACCCTTGTTGCCTCGGATTCTTACTTCATGGCACAGAGCGAAGATTCTAGCTTATCTGGCGTGCTAGGCGAGGAATCCTGTGGCTTGACGTTGATTGTCGTCCCACCGGCGCGTATGTGGATCATGAATTTTGTCGTGCTAACATGACATGAACGGTCGACATGAACACTGACTTGGTTGTAGTTCTTGGAATGTGGGACGAAGAGCTTATGAGGTACGAGTGATTTCAAGAAAAGGCAAACAAGGAGTTATTGCTCTTTCCATTGTCTTTGTTGATGAATAGGAGCTGATTCAGTTCCATCTGCAGACACACCGAGCCTCGGAGACTGCCATGGCGTCTACACCATGGAAAGAATCGCCTCAGATATATCTCAGAACTAGAAAACACCACAATAGTGTTGACTACCTATCGCACAGTATCCACAGAGTGGCGTACAGAGGCTGCTCGCGAGTCGTCCATGCTGTTCACGACCCGCTGGAGGCGAGTGATACTGGATGAAGGTATAGCATGGTCAATGTTCATCAACAACGTAATGTTAACTCACAAACTTAGCACATTTCATCCGAAACAGGGACTCAAAAATGGCGAAAGCTGTCTGTGCTCTTGACTCCGTCTCGCGTTGGGTCGTCACTGGCACGCCGGTTCAGAACCACCTCAACGATCTCGCCACTCTCCTCAAGTTCCTTGGTGTCTACCCTTACAACGAGAAACGGGTCTTCGACGCGGACATATCACATTTGTGGAAAGCCGGTAACGCTGAAGAGGCAGTGAAGAGACTCAAACGTCTAGCTGGGTGCCTGTTGCTCCGCCGGCCCAGAAAAACGGTCGAATTGCCACCAAGACGCGACCAAGCGTATTACATTGAATTGCAGCCTGATGAGAGAGAGCTATACAACCAGGTTCGGACCCAAACCATCACTCAAATCGACGAAGTCCTTCTCCAAGGTCGTCAAAAACAAGGAGCGACGTCATCTTTCAGCGTCCTGCAGAAGATTGTCGGAATGAGGCTGGTATGCAATCTTGGGTTATTCTACCCTCGTAGACATGACACCTTGGCAATAGCTGCAAAGAATCCAACGGTAGATGACTTTAATCAAGCGGCACAAGATCGGTTTAACCTTTTAATGAATGAGGTGGGCAGCATAATATGCCAGCGCTGCGCTTTTACGATGGACGCCAACTACGATCCCCAAGAAGATTCCGGACACACGCATGCTCAGTTCTCCCAATGCGCCCGATTCTTCTGTCCAAACTGCGTACAAGCAGCCGCTCGAGATAGAGCATCGATTAAGTGTGGACACGACTCGTCTTGTAGAATGGATTCCGTGTCAATCAGTCCCGCCAGCTTGTAGGCCATACCTATCTCAATGCCGGTTGAACAGATCGCAGGGGCAGGGTATATCCCTACCAAAGTAACGGCCCTCATAGAGGATATTCAAGCAACACCAAATGTCGTCAAATGGTATGTATCAGAAGTCAACAAAATGCTTATTCTGACGGGTCATCAGTGTTGTGTTTTCAACTTGGACAATGACGCTTGATATCATCGAGATCGGGCTGAAGCAAGCTGGCATTTCAGTCCTCCGCTACGATGGCAAAGTTCCACAAGGAGAAAGACAGAAGGTTATTGACAGATTCCGTGATGATCCGTCAATCCGTGTGCTATTATTGACACTTTCATGCGGTGCTGTTGGGTACAGTCATTGAAACTACCAATCACATATCACACTAGATCATTAAGCTAATTAAGAAACTAATAACAGTTTGACTCTCACTGTCGCTTCGCGGGCATACCTGATGGAGCCCAGCTGGTAAGCAGTCGAATGGAAATCCCGAAGATCTGAAGCTTACGCATGATTGTACAGGAATCCAACCATCGAAGACCAGGCTTTGGCCAGAATCCACAGGATGGGCCAAGAACAAGAAGTTACGACGGTACGCCTTTACGTGAAAGATTCGTTTGAAGAAGTAAGTCGCCATGATTGTTGCTCTAAATCACCACATGACTTAATTGAGTACGTTGAGCAGGCCGTTGTCACGAATCAAAAACTCAAGAGGGAGCTCGCCGGCATTCTGCTTACGCCGGGCAGAACAGAAAGCAGTGAAATGGGTCATTTAGAGGTAAAGGCTAATCAAAATCCTGCTCTTTTTATGCGCTCTGACATTTTCGATCTAGCGCATTCGTAGACTTATCTAGTCATTTGCTTGTTATTGGGCAAATCTATGCGCATGGCCTGGTTCTTGGTTAGACCGAGATTTTGCGACAGCTCAATCGTGAGGGCAAAAAGTCTACAGCCAAAAGTTATCTTTCTGTTCTAAGTTGCGTTTCCTTATGTGGTAAACATTTGTGACTTAGTTATTCCCCCAAATTTTGAACAACAGTATAGATTGTCTGATTAGAAACGATTTTCGCCTGGCTTCATAGCAGTCTCGTGATCTCGCTGACATATCGCCATCCTTCACAACCACGTTAGCAACCTTATCCTGGGTCTCAATTATGATGTCCCTCAACGGAATTCGTTGTTGATGGAGCCCGATCGATTTGTGTGACGATTGTTCCAGATAGCTGTGAAGCCAGGCGGGACTTTCTGTGATTTGAATCCGCAGTCTGACAAATGAAATAGGAAGTGTCGATGTCACTCGCTCTACGTAGGTGTTTGAATTTCATCCAACTTGGCGTCCTAGAGTGGGCCTCGGTGCGTTCTCGACCTCGGGAAATGCCTAACTCGGGTCAGCATTGGATACCCACTCGCGCAGGGGATGGAGAAGACCAAGCCACAGATCAACGAACCAATAAGAGCAGGACTTTCGGATAATAAAATGACCTCCAGCCAGATCGAACGGGACTGAGAAACCAGTTAAGTCGACTTCCGGGCTTTGGGAACCCGAGATCATGCAAATACTCTACTTAGCGGAAGAATGCCAGGAGATCATAAATCGTGAACCCGTAACGCACAGATCGTGCCAAGAACAAACCAAATAACATAGCCCCATACTGATTCACCCCCGAACAGCAATGATCCTCTTCATGCGCTCTTCGGTCAAGAATAGGGTACCGGTTGTGATGGACACCGGGAAATACTGCGAAGAGAACCGATGGCTGCGGTGGTCGTTGTGACCTGGAGGCACATCAATGAACACAGGAACGTTAGTATCCGTTCTCTCCACCCCAGGAGGATTGCCTCAAAGATAAGACGCAATACCCGTCAAATGGCCACTGAAGTCAATAATTATTATTGTCTGTCGATAGTCCTGGTAATGTCGTTGCATGTTCAATGTAACACGGCTCCATGTAATGCGACGGTCTTCATAATCGATTATGTCCAAAGGCTCTTTTTTGGCATTAGTGACTAGTGAATTGCCAAGAAGATGACGAAACCAGACTACTGACACATCTCTATTCGCGCTCATGAAGAACGGGAAACCATACCTGTCATCTCATCTAGCCAGCAAGCATCAGATTTAATGCGATTGAAAAGGTGGGCATTTTTAACGAAGTGGCTCGAAGCAGGGGAAGTAAAGTAAGATCCATAAGCATAGATCGGCAATAGCCCACGAATCCAGAGAGTCGTTACGATTCTCGCATTCTGCGATGGATGATGTGACTAAGCGGCATCACGACCTTCATCAGGCTAGTACTATCGAGGCTCGGTCTATCAAAGCATCCACTTCTGAACATGGTGCTGGGCTTCTAGTAAAGGATTTGGCAAAGGGAGACGTCTCTTTCAGCTGATTAAAAGGATGATTGTATTTAATTCTATCATTCGCACTGCGTGACTAAGCGGCATCATGAGCTCCTAGACTTCTCGAGGTCAGCAAGCATTGGATTGCCGAAACTATGTCGCCTGCGGTTTCTTGAGAATCTCCACCTTCCGAAGGTCGACCAAGCATCTGACAGCTGTTCAAACGGACATGGGGATCGAGAGGGCCGGACAAGATTGCTTCGGTAGTTCGGGCATACGATTTTGTAAGCCAAAGCTGGTTGCTTGTGGCAGTGTTAGGGGTTCGGACAACTTCAAGGAAGCCGTTTGCCGGGTCATACACTGCACAGAGATGATTGATGATCAACCAAGTTCAAGAAAGCTGCTTTCGGTCTATAAAAGTCACAGTCCCCTTCCAGAAGATCACGTACTTTCCGTCTTACAACACACTCAATCCGATTTCTAGCCACTGCAGTCATGAAATCTCTCACTCTTTTCTCATTCACAGGCTGCCTCTCAGTCATTGTTGGTGTTGGCCAAGCTGCCGCCAACTCGCTCCTTCAGACTTCTGAGCCAGATGTAGTCCAAGGCACCGTACGTGTTCATGGCGATGATGCCTACCCAGTCTTCATGCGCCGCCTAATGCCAACCAACGCACCACGAGCTCGTTACCCTGGGTTCAAGCAGGAAGCCTTGCTCCTCAAGAACGGGACCATTCGAAGGGAGGGGGCGATGCCTCTGAGCTGTGACATCGTGTTTGAAAGGGATGTCCCGGTCACCCTTCGCGACGGCATTACCATCTACACAGATGTCTTCCGTCCGGTCGGAGATCAGCCTGTTCCTGGAATCGTGGCTTGGAGTCCTTACGGAAAACAAATCGGAGGCCAGTGGCTCGACGACCTTGCGAACCGGTCGAATGTTCCCCTTTCCCTTGTTTCCGAGCTACAAAAGTTTGAGGCCCCTGACCCGGCCTACTGGGTATCAAAGGGGTACGCCATATTGAGTCCCGACGCCCGCGGAGCTTACGCCTCGGAGGGTAACATCACCTACTGGGGCCGCCAACTCGCCGAAGATGGATACGACTTTATCGAATGGGCCGCAGACCAATCCTGGAGCAATGGGAAGATAGGCATGGCCGGGAACTCATTTCTCGGGATCTCACAGTGGCACATTGCGGCGTCGCAATCCCCACACCTGGCAGCCATTGCCCCCTGGGAGGGCGCTACGGATGTCTTGCGGGGAGCAGCAGCATCGTTTGGACTGGGGAACTTAGGCTTCGAAGAGGCCATCATAACTACTTTCTCAGGAAATAACTATGTCGAAGACACCCCCAGGATGATGTTGAACAACAGTTTGGACAACATTTACTGGCGGAATCGGAGCCCCAACTTGAGTAATATCACAGTTCCAGCTTATGTCGTGGCGAGCTACACCAATCTCGCGCACACTCACGGCACCTTTGACGGGTTTCGGCACATCAGCTCCGATAAGAAGTGGCTTCGGGTGCACAATACTCATGAGTGGCCGGACTTTTACGTCCAGGAACACACTGAAGAGCTACGTGCCTTTTTCGATCGGTTTCTTAAAGATAGCCCGAACGAGTGGGAGCAGACACGCCGAGTACGGATTTCTGTTCTTGACCCCGGCTCCAATGATACTGTCGGTCGCGTTGTCGAGGACTGGCCTGTACCGGATCTGCAGCCTACCACCCTGTTCCTCGGCTCCAACAGGACCCTCAGTCACCATCCTATTCCCTCATCCACCTCCGTATCCTATGAAGTCAACGCGAATACCACTGGCGTGCTGTTCTCTTACACAGTCACAGACATTGTTGAAATCATCGGGTACGTCAAAGTCCGTCTTTGGGTGGAGGCGAAAGGCTCAGATGACCTGGAGCTTGCTATCACGGTCGAGAAGAGAGATGCTCAAGGCAACCCGTTTCCTCGGGTTGGTAGTGCAGAGAGTACCGATCCTGCGGCCCGCGGAAACATTCGCGTTTCCCGCAGAGCACTCGACGAGACTCGTTCGACTCCATCTGAGCCTTACCTGTTGCATGAACGAGAGGACTTGCTGAGTTCTGGCGAAATCGTTCCTGTTGACATCGGTCTGTGGCCAACAGCTCTGCGGTTCCATCCGGGCGAGAAAATAGTTCTCACAATTTCTCCAACTGTGCTGACACCGTCAACTCTGGACATGGGATTTGGAGTTGCAGGCATTGAAATTCCGGAGGAAAATGGAACATATGTGCCGGGTACAAGCCCTAGTATTCAGCAGCTGGGTGGGAACTCTACCAACCCGCTCTTCGTGGAAGCGCAGAGAACCAAGACCTCCACAACTCGTAACAAGGGGTCTCATATCCTCCACTTTGGTGGTAAGTATGACAGCCATGTTCTCTTGCCTTTGAATTCAACTGGCAGTCACAGCTCTTGAACTCCAGATGAGGAGCTTCCACACTGGCACTGGCAGGTGCGCAGAAGAAGACGATGGCTGCAATGTGAACAGTAAGAAATGCCTGCGGTGTAAACATTAATTAGGCTCTTCAATACAACGTGTGGAATCTTCTCGAGGCAAAAACAACGATTGAGACTCTTCAAGTATTAATCCCTGAGATATGTAATCTCTACTTTCCCCGGCCATTCCGCCTTGAGATTCTCAGCCAAAAGTCGTGCGTGATCCAAAATCCAGCACTCCAAAGCTTCAACGGCTTCTCAGGTTTAGCAATGGCAAAGTCGTATCTCCGAAGGAGCTACGACGGTCAGCTTGTCAGTAGCAGAAAAGTCATCAGAACGGCGTCATGAGATAGCTTACCTCGACGAAAATCTTGTTCAACTCCATGAGCGCGATATTCCTACCCATGCAGTAAAACTTGCCAAATCCAAAGACGAGATCTGTAGTTGCAACCATCATCCTGAACTTTTCGTTGTCATTTGTAGCCTCAATCCACCTTTCTGGCCTGAAAAGATGAGCATCAGGACCAAAGACCTCTCTTGTTCTCCCAATGCTGCAGATGTTCTCTCCCAGCTGCGTTCCTGCCGGCAATTTGTAACCGTGAATGGTGTCGCCTCCTTGCGGCACCTCCTTGCTCACAACGCCGGTTGAGGGTGGGTAGAGACGAAGTCCTTCTCGGATGACTGCTTGAAGATATGGCATGGCTTTGGCCTCTGAGTCTTTGACCGGAAAGCTCAGCATTCCGGAAGCAATACCAGCGTCTATCTCTGCCCTGAGCGCTGCAAATGCGGAAGGGTTCGACAGAAGCGACAGGAGTATCATGCGGATGGCAGTGGCTGTGGTATCTGATCCAGCAATTCTGAGCGTTGTAAGCCTACTGAATCATCCATAACAACAAATGGGTACAAGGCGTACGTTTCTACATAAACCTCCTGCGTCAACTCCTCTCGAGTCAGCCCGGCGTTGATGAAGGACTGTATCATGTCCTTCCCTGGTTTCGTCTCGGGGGCCAATCTGCCGTCGACAAATGTCTTCGCGAACCTGATGCTAGAGATTAATGCTAATATTCTTTTCTCCATTTTTGCTTCGATCATATCTCTCACCCCATTAGTGCCCCGAAGCCGGCCGAGTCTGCTGACTTCGGCAGCCCCAGGTTAAGGGGCCAGCTGTGCATGAGCTTAGCCAGCCAGGGAACATTTCCCATCGTGATCATCACTGGGAAGAAAGCGTCCTTTGTGGCAACATATTGATACAAGTCGCGATCTTCCTTCAAGAATCCGTATGCGTGGCCGAAACCTAGCTCGCTGATTACATCCAGGGCAAAGTACGTCGACTTACTGGCCATGTCCATGGGTCTGAACACGTTTGGTGTGGAAATGTACTTAGTGTCGATGAGGTCAATAAATGCGGCAATTTGTTTGTCAATACCAGCTTCGAAACCACCATTTTCAAGGCCGGAATACTGAAAATGTCAGTGGGAGCTGCAGATCAAAGACACGTTTTCGCTGCGCGAGCTGGACTTACACCCGGGCCCATTTTGCTCTTCAAATGCTTCCGCTTCTCCTCATCGCGCATCGAAAAAAGGTGATCCTCGCCCGGCGTCGTTCTTCCAATTGCGTACCATTCGCCTTTCGTGTATTTGCTCCGCGCAGCTGCGATTCTTTTCAAGGTATCGGGATCGCTGAACATGACGGTGTTTGGTCCGATCCGGACAAGAGGGCCTATGGAATCTCAGCGCGCATACCAGGCAGGTGTTGAAACCCAGCTCTCACCGAATTTCTCTTGAAGTTCCATGTAGTGCTCGTGAACTGATCCGTTGAGCGCCGCGCGCGCCATGGAAAAGCCCGTGATAGCGTGCCAGAAGGGGCCTGGGACATGTGATAAGCGGTACCACAGCCAGAACTCCCTCGCGATGAGGCCGCCGACCGCCAAGACGGCGCAGAGAATCACGAAACCCATGTTTGGATGCTTTTCGATTTTCTGCAGGCCAGAGTATGCGTGAACTGTCCGTTGGATGATGTCGGTGAGGAAACATGAAGACGACGGCTAGCGAAGAATGATGGGGGTTGAGGTCTCAGCTGCCACCTTTAGCGCGACGCGGCACGTGGTGGTCGATAGCCGCTTTCAGATGTCCAGGTGACATCGGGCGCTTCTGAGATCTTTTCTGCTAAACGACTTGTCGATTTTCGCGTAATGTTCCTTTTTCGTCATTCTGCCGACATGATTGACATTTCCATCGTACGATGCGAAACCCATGGGTCTGGACAGCAGTTGGGGCTGTTCTCTGCCATTGAAAAGTCACGTCGGCACATTACCAAGAACCTTGGCTAGGCACGATAGAAAACCAAAATGGATCGAAGACAACTTCAAAAAGCCACTATCTACAGTTAAAACGAATAGAAAAAGCACACCTCCCCGATGAGTCTTCTGGAGGGAGAAGGATGACAGGTTTGCAGCTAAGTGTCTAAAGGTCAAGCTGCCTTTTCCTCGGGCTTCTTCCCGTGAATGGCCCAGCTAGAAAATACGTCGTAAGCAAGGCGTGTGGCCAAATCCGCGGACGGAATCCTGTTTCAAAAGACTCACATCGATATATAGGCATGAATGTTTTTGTCGTGGAAGTCTTTGCGATTCTGCACCATCATGAGCAGAACCTCCTCGCGGGTCCACCCGAAAGCTCGAGTAAGGGGTGCCATGCAGATTGCTTCCCACCCCTCGTCCATGTTTTCCGCTCCCCACATGCCAAGTTCCTTGTACCGCTTTTCCTTCGGCCAAGGATTAGTAGGCCACTTCAGCTGCTGCATAATCACATCGGTAAATCCAGCTTCGATCATCATGGACTTCAGCTCTTTTGGGTCCTGGTAAGCGGCGCCAAGCTTCTGTGCGGCCTCCATGAGAAGCATGAGAGTTTTCATGACGGAGTGGTCAGGCTTCAGGGTACCGTCGTCGCAGTTAAGAAACGGATCGACCTCGATCAGTTCCAAGTATCCACCAGGCTTCAAATTCCTAAAATGCGGAAGATGGATCAGCTCTGTCAAGAGGCCCACCAGTGCGAGATATGAGTAGGGTTGTGGAGATAGTTTTCGAATAGCGACCTAGGAAACACGAAAAAGGTTTGAGGTAAAACATTCACTTACTCGAAGCACTTTTGTACGTAACCCTTCCAGTCGCTAACGGCCGAGTTCATGAGCCGGCTGTGAATGTAATCGAACGGCTGGGAAAAGGTCTAAGGTTCTTCGAGATCGTCGATCTCGAACTTCACGTTAGGAGGGGTACTTTGGGGGTTAGTTCGCGAGAGTTCTGATGGCAATGATATTCATCCAAGAGCGAGGATCTTACTATTCCGGTTGAATGGCTGAAAGATCAATGCCAAGCACCTGTAAATAATTAGAAATAACTTTCAAGCATGTCATCGTCAATCACAGACATCTGCCTCGGGATGCGCGTCGCCGAAGTCCATTGCCCATATCCCAGTGCCAGTGCCAACATCAAGAACACGCCCGACCTTGGCTCCTGGGTCGTTTGGTGGAGCAGTTCCCAGCTTGTCGTTGAAAGAAAGTAGGAACATGTGATGCTGTAAATCTAGTAGACACGTCAACATTGAAACTCATCCGTCGACCATAGAAGAGACATACCGAGTCTGTCCATCTCTCTATCATCGTTGGGCAAGTTGTATTCTGTACATTGATGCTCAGTGAACGTCGCCTTGATTTCGCAGTGCTATTTATAGCATGGAGATATTTACTGCCGTCTTTGTATCTGTGATACGTTCTACCATTTTCGCGACGGTAATCCAGTATGGAGCTTGAAACACTTGCGGTTGATGAGGCAATGCTAGGCTGGGTATTGTAGTCAAGTCAGCTTCGCGACATACTGCACCCCACGACGCCACATCAGACTAACAACTTCTACTTCTGAGTTATCATCCTGTCAACTATGGTTAGCGACTGAGTGCATCGTCCATTACGGCAAGAAGACGGACACTTACCTGCTCGTCAGGTTCGAGAACCAACTCATGGTCAGGGACATTGTTGGCGGTGGCAATCGGCACAGTGGGTTGCGCAGCCTCTGCGACATTTGGATCCGACATGCTGGGTTTTATTGCTCTTGGTAGCTGGACCGAGCGATTTATTAGCTAAAAGTTTCCGAGGTTTGTTATGGGTAGATTCCCAGATTCCGATGCTACAGCAGCGACAGACTCTGCCTTAACAAAAAGGTGTAGATGGGAGATGGAAAATGCAGCTACTTACCCCTCTGTGTGACTAGGCAACGGTTCGCTCGGATCTTATCATGCTTCTCATCGGACACGGCTCCTGAAAAAGGCAAAAGATGCTTTGGTTTGGACGAATTAGAGCGGCCAAATATCCTTCCTTGTATGTTACCAACGCCAACGTACATGGCCGTGGCCATAAAAGGCAAGTGTTTCGTCAAGCCCAGCAACACGGGATACTAAACCGAGAAGACAGGAAAAACGATGGTCCGAAAACACTATGCCTTTACCGCTTCCCAACCCCGGCATCCGGTTTTGAAGGCATAAGGAAACGACGACGTTACTTCTTGTCTCCATGGAGGGAGATTCGGGGTTGTGTCGTCTGGAGCCTTGCCGCCACAAATGATCTGACATTGACACCGTGGATGAACTTACCGACATTATCGACGCAAATGCTACGTAGAATTCAGATAGCTGCGGTGAATGATCATAAAGCATCGCCATTGCACTGTACGAGGGGGATTTTTTTTGCAGATGGACGTGATAACAAGTTTATTTCAATTGAGGCCGCTACCCAACCCCATGCTTGGTCACCGCTCATCAACTAATAACTACATTATGTTTACTTGCGGCAGAGACGGTCAGTCTGGAGGGTGAGCCAGTCGTTCTGGCGGGCAATGTACCAGTCCTCACTGCCGACTGCAGTGGGGGCGTAGAACACTCCCCAGGGGTCAATCTTCTTCTTGAGCTCAACCAGACGAGCGTAGTTGGATCCGAAGAAGGCCTGGCCAAAGTCGGGCTCCATGACGTCTCCCTCGTTGCCGTAACCACCGCTGCCGGGGGTGATCTTGCGGAGTCTGCCCATCCAGTCCTGGGTGATGCGGACATTGGCAGCCTTGACCTCCTCGGTGGTGGCGGTGTCGGCCCATCCGCCTCCAATGATGGCGAACATGAGGTTCTCGCGCCAGGCAGGGTTAGCGGCGCTCTCGGTGGTCTCGGCGGGCGCGGCGGCGTTCATGTTGTACTGGATCAGCGCGGAGCCCTCCTCGATGATACCTCTCAGGGTGGAGATGGTCTCGTTCAGGAGAGCGGCATCTTCCCAGTTAGCCTTGGGGATGAGACGAGAGGCAGTGCGGATGGTGGCGCTGCCGACGCTCTCCATGGGGAAGTGGTTCTTCCAGGTGTCGTAGAAGTTGTCGTGCTCAAAGTACTCAGGCTCGACCTTGAAGCCAAGAGTAGCCCACTCCTCGAAGAGAGGAGCGACCATAGCCTTGAAGTCGTCGAGAGCCATGCCGGGCACGAGCCAGGGGCGCATGCTCCAGAGGAAGGCACCGTTGCCGGCGGGGAAGAGGGTGGAGTAGCCGTAGCTGTGGCTGGCGGAGAAGTCGGGGAAGCGGCGCCAGTAGGCCTCCATGGCGGACCAGAAGACGGTGCTGGAGATGTTCTTCTCGGCGGTGTTGAGGCTCCAGGTAAGTCCGGAGAACTGCTTCTTGGGGTACACGCGGACGGTCATGGAGGTGACGACACCCCAGGTAGAACCACCGCCACCACGGACAGCCCAGAAGAGGTCGCTGTTGTTCTTGTCGTCCGCGGTGACGTGGCGGCCATCGGGAGTGACGATGTCGACAGAGAGGATGTGGTCACTGCCAAGACCGGCAACGGGGCTCATGGGGGAGTGACCACCACCGGCAAGGTAGCCACCAGTGACACCAACAGACTATTGCACAGTTAGCAGTGTTCTCAAAAGGCATGAGGCGTTGACAACTTACGCGGCACTCGCCACCGACAGCGGTGTAGCCCTCCTTGTTGGCAGCCTCGTACAGCTCAGAGACCTGGATACCAGCGCCGAGCTTGAAAGCAGGGCCCTTGTAGCCTCCAGCAGACTCGTAGTTCTTGATGAACTTGAGACCCTTTAGGTTGTGGGTCCAGATGGACAAGGAACCAGCACCGGTGTTCTTGCCAAGGAAGTCGTGGCCAGTGTTGCGGACGACCAGACGAAGGTTGAGGTTGCGAGCAAAGTTGATAGCAAGCTGGATCTGGGCGACGTTGGTGGCCTTAACGGAGTAGAGGGGGAAACCGCCCAGCTCGCAAGTCTGGTTGTTGGCAGCGTTCTGGGGCTGGCAGGTGGCACCCTGGTAGATGGGGGACATGACGGAGGTAGGATCCTCATCGCTTCGCAGAGTTAGTCAAAGGTACTGGTATGATAGTTGGGTGCAGCTACTCACTGAGTGTCAGAGTTGGACCAGTTGTCAAGCAGGTACTGGCACTTCTCGGCATCGTAGTGCTCACCCTGGTAGCAGGCAGCACCAAGAGGGACAGTCTTGATGAGAGCACCACCAGTCAGAAGGTTGAAGACCTTCCAGACGAGCTCACTGGGGTAGAACAAGTCACCAGGGAAGGTCTTGCACTTGTTGTTGGGGAGGGCGCGCTTCTCAACGCCCTCGGTGTCAGGGAAGGTAAAGAGCGAAATGTTGCTGAGCTCGAGCTGGGTGAGGTTGGCCAGCACGGCGTCAGTCAACTGGACAGTCTCCTCCGGGATCTCAGCCTCGGGGAACTCCTCAGCGGCGGGGGCAACGGTGACCTCGTTGGCCTCTGCGAACAGGTTAGTTGAGACTCTGGTGAAGAGGACTGGCAGAACATGGGCCCCACTTACCAATGGCTTCTCCGTCGACGACGATGTTCTGGGCGCCGACGAAGCTGGCCAGCGGCATGGCCGCGGCGAGCAGCAGAGCTCTTCCGAGAGAAGGCATCTTGACAAGATGGAGGAAGACTTGTTTTCAAAGGAGTGTAAGATCCGCTGAGCTGGGATGCTGGAGGGATGAAGAGAAGAGGGGAAAAGAGAGACATTCATGATCGACATGCTCCTCACCCACGGCTATATACACGCAGAAGATCACCGCCGCGTCGGACCATTCCTCAACTTCCCACCCCCACACACGTGGCTATTTGCAAGCTATTGGTCCTGAGCCGCATGATTCCATCCCGAGCAGCCGGGATCCAAGCTCTTGCCACGAGGGAATATGGACTTGGCTACCGAATATGCAGCGTATGTCCGCATGCAAAATGAGACTCCATCGCACAGGAGCGCCGTCAAAACTGCACCACCTGAGATGCAGAAACAGGATGCTCATCCCAGAGAGTTTTTTTTTCTGCTTCTCGACTGCAGATGGGGGGCTTCGCCATAGTCTAGCAGGGGTCCCTCCTATACGAAGCCTTGGCAGGACAGGGTTTGGGCGAAATTAATTACCTTCTAGCCCCCAAAATGCCCCCAGCAAACCGCCGTTTGCGTCGACAAACAGCGGCATTCACGGTACTGGCGGCAGTTTGCTGCGGGTGGTTCGCTGAAGAGCCGTGACCGTGCCGCAGGTGTGTGTGCTTTATTTTACGGGGAGCCGACCTTTTTTCAACGTCAGCTTTCGCTAACGAGACATGTCCTTAAGTTATGTCTTTGACAGCTTGTAGAGGATTGATGCTTTTCGCGGCTTTCACAGGAGGCCTTTGCTGACCGCAACATGAGTAAGGCCTAGAATTGCATCCCGCTCTGCTTCGAAAGCATTGGCTGACTTTGAGCCGTCGGGACCTAATGTCCCGCTGGTCCTGCATCATCTCAGGGGCGCTAGATATTCCCTTGCCACTTGCCAAGGCGCTTATTTTGATACCCAAGTTCACGACAACTCGGCAACGCAAGGAACCTCTATGAACCTTGAAGCCAAGCCGGACGATGATCCAGGGTCGTTCTGGAACTGCTTATCGTTCTAGAATGCGGACGCGAAGTCAAAACCCACGGACAATGGCACCAAAAGTCGGAATGAGACCCGATCAGAAACTCGGACGCAAAGGTGAATGTCAATTGGTGAGGAAGGACCTGCATTCCATGAAGTTGAGAGATCTGGAGACTGACTCGTGAGTGCGGACAGGCCGGCGGGCGCGCGAATGTTGATCTTTGACGGAGGATCGGAGCGGAGACCCGGATCACCGTTTGATTGCCTTGAGCTGATCGTCATGTCTAACGAGCTCGTCAGAGTCATGATCTTTGTTCTGCGCTAGTGATATCGAGAATCAGCTTTTCAACACCTAACAAACCGTACTATGCCTTACATGCAATTCAGCTTCCATCTTCAGCCTTTGACAAGCAGGAACCAGGTCTTTTCATGATTATTTCTAGATTAAAAAAGAGGTTGTTGAAAGCATTCCTCGGTTGATGGCCTCGAATACTTTTACTCGGAGCAACGTCTGCGGTCAGAAAACAAGGTTTGCTAGAGGAGCGGATATGGAACCTTTCTTGTTGTAAATTCATACTGGACTCCACAATATCAAATCGTATCAGGTACGAATACGCTCGATGGAGGTGACAATTGAAGCCCGTAGGGTTTGACTTCATCCAATCCACCGATTCACTCGGGTGGCAGATAACACGCCATAGGTAGATTCCATTCACCGCGACAACTAGCAGGAACTCACAGTCCCGCCATGAATAATCCATGAACTTATAAATGCTGCTAGTGATTTGAAGCTTCCATTGATGACTTTCACTTTTCTCTGAAGGATTCTTCCGAAAGCAACTCCACATGGTAACAAGATACGCTCACAATGGCTGGTGACAACGATCTACCTGCTCAGGGGCAGCAGTCTCGGCCTCCAACTACCGCTCAGCCTACAATGCAAGCAAAAGGATCGGAACAAGTTCAACAGCAAGATCAGGTAAAAATGCGTGGCGGTTGCATTGACAAGCAAGGATTCTGCTGTGGTGTTTGGTGAACTTCTCATAATAACAATGCTCATGAAATACTCGAACTAACACAAATGCTAGGCCCGCGGATGGTTGTTACTGCAGCTTTATGTAGACCTTCAGCGGTCCACAGTAGCTAGCTATACAGTGGAAAAAAGTATTTGCAAATAACTCGTCAGTCTATGCTGTGTTTGGGGGCCATCGAGTTTCATTTCGAAATCTCCCTCAAGGGCTATTTGCTTTCCTGATAACAGTGGGCCTTGGCATCGGCCGATCCAACGCCAAACATCTTGCTTCCAAGACCATCCATGATTGTTGGAAACTGATGAACAATACCGAGAAACCTTTGTTTCCTCAAGAGAACACCATCACCTCAACCTAAGAACCAACGTCGGTCGCATCCGACGATCTCGTGACGGTGCCTATCAGTGGACCTCGATCTTTCAGCGCACGATGGCACTGCCCATTCAGAAGGTCACCTTGCTCCCAATAGCCTGGCTCGATGCTGATGCCAAGTTACTCACAGTGAAGGCTGGACCACAGACCGCAGTCCATTCCGTCCCGAATCCAACTTTAACCCCGGTCTGCGCAACCCCTGGATTCACTCACGTTATCTGTTAGTTCGACATTCAAGCCCACGCAACCCCTTAGCGTCGGTGCCTGCAGGTCTAGAGTGAATTTGAAGGCAAGGTCCAGATACGGACGCATCTCATGCCCGGGCAGTGAATCGAAGCGTTATAAAGCTGCAACTTGATCACTACAGCGGCATGCTATTGAGTACAGTGAGCATATTAATGTAGGAGACGCTCTTCAGTCGCACTTCCGCAACTCTATCTGGAACCCGAGGCTATCGGGAGCGCAACAAACTTCACCTTCCCAGAGTGGCGCGATTTTCTCTTCTCCATCCCAGCTAACTTTTCGGCGGTCCGCCGACGACAACGCAAGGAACAGTGAAGTCGATGGAGATGCCGCAAAGTGGACGCCTCCTTCGGGAAGTGATTGACATTCTAGCAGGGAGCAGGCCCCGAAGCGAAGGAATTAGCCAATTTTGACAGGCAATGACAGCGCTCACCGCAGCCAAGGGACCCCGACGCTAAATTGAAGCGAAAAAGCACGCGGCCCCGCTGGGGGACGACGGAGCTTCTGATACACTCTAGCGCGACGAGATCCTGGATCCTGGGGCGGTTTGACAGGGCTTCTTCAGTGGCCTGTCCGCGCAGTTGTTGGGGGTTTGGGGGCACGGTAAGGTGGGATGTGGGCAGAAGCTCGGTGCGATTGGGGGGTCAGGATTGTGGTTAATCTTAACCTTGTTCAGACGAACTGTCCGGAGAAGAGTTCGGCGGCCGGAGCAACAGGTCGTGAAGGGAGACTGAGCTTATTGCTTGTCGGAGGTAGTAGCTCAGCGGCATGAGCATCCAGAGCAATGGTAGGTCCGAATGGGCATCTCTGAGGTCCCATGTGGATACGCGACTTGCGCGTTACCCTGGACGCCGAGAATGAATTGTGCATGGCAAAATAGAAGTTCCCCAATGCTGCTGGCTCGGTAGCGAGTTCGCCGATCTCGCACCCGTGCTCTGTGGGACATTGCCTCGACCATAGGTTGTCTTGAGCACTCGCCAATTGCTGCAAGGATGAAGTCGCAAGCACATAGGTACTAGAATCGTACGTATTAAGTTGGTTCAGATTTTCTGCTCAGCTGGGTTCTTGGCTCGATGAACAAGCCATGTGGTCTTTCATCCATGACTACGATAAGGGACAAATGAGCAGGGAACTGATTCTCGCAATACAGTTAACCACTCGATCTGCCATTAAGCTCACAAGCCTTTCCGGATACCAGATAATATTACTTCCCACAAGGGGAGACACTTCCTAGCTGTGACTACCTAGGAGGTCTTCGTATTTCCGAATTTCAAATCTCGCTCATAGGAAAAGAGGTACTTTTTTTTGTGTACTGTATGACATTGCACATGAGAATTCAATGACCATTGCGCAGATCAGGACATCAACGTCAGTTTTCTCATCACCGCCACAGAGTTATAGAGTTATTTTTCTTCATCTCCATATATCCGGTCCAGGCTTCTAAAGACCACGAGAGGTTTGAAATCATAAGTGTAGGCCAAAACCGTAAGCGGCGATTATTCGTAGTTACCCAACATAGTCAACATAAGGTGGACCGCGTGAGACTCAGGGATGAGGTTGAGTTATTCCCCAAATGATAGACAGGCGGGCCTTAGTTTTTTATCCAGCGACTTGGGCCCAAGGCCCTCGCATGGTTTGATTTGTTATGACCGAATCACTACTGTTGAGTCAAAGAGGAGTGAATGTGTTCACGTCTGATTCACCACCACGAATGACCGCATGCAATGCGCGATATAAATGGGCATCTCCGAGAGCTATAATTCCATCAAGCCGAAGACGCGAGGAATATCATTCAACACAACTACAAACGTCATCATGGAAAGATGGCTACCAAACTACGGGCCCATCCCCCCAGCTCCCGAGCCAGCAAGACCACAGCAACCGGTAAACCAAGAAACCCCCCAAGACATTCCGCAAGACCCGCCACGACCACAGCGGCCTGTCGGTGCAAGTCGTATTCACGACTATGGTCCGGAATTCGCAGACCCAGATCCAAACCCAGAGCCGTGGCCTGAGCCCATCCCGGAGTACGACGACCGTGACATAGAAGAGCTTCCACCAGCACCGGTAAACAACAACGACGGGGCAGCCGAGGAGGAACTCCCCGAAAACCACTGGTCCAGACAAATCGCTCCAGCAGCCATCACGCACGTCACATTCGGCATGTCGGTACCGCCTTCTGACGATGATGTTGCGGAACTGCTAGACGAAGGCTATGAGAACATCCCTTACAACTATTTCAAACGGACACCTCATATCGTGTTCAACGTTAGGTACGGCAACTGCACTTTTGAGCTTTTCATATCCTGCTGGACATGGGAAGGACGGGAATGTGGCAGGACGCAGAGCATCCTGTACCCCTTGCAAGAGCTCTTCGTGGTGCACAACGACGCCGTCGTGGAGAATGAGCAGTTCCGGCAGCGTATGAATGATTTGAGAGAGAGGGTGTTGGCTTTCTGTCGGCGCTTCCTCAGCCCTGGGGTTGCTATGTTACCGAGACAGACGGGGCAGATGCAGCTTGTCGACGTATTTGGGGAGTTCTTCGTCAGCGAGTCAGATGTGCGAGGGGTGGGGTTTTGGGTTGATCAGCGGCGATTCGAGCCGCATGTGGAGTTGAGGTTCACTGATGATGGTATGAATGTTAGGTATCTGAGACATCAAGGAAGGGAAAACATGGGAGGCGGAGAGGATGGACAAAGCAGAGATCGAGGTCAAGAAGACATGGGCGACATAGATGAGAATCGAAGAAGAGATCAAGGCGAGTATTGGGCTGGATACGGGCCTGGTCGGCCGTTGTATGAGTTCAACGGCTATGGCCACTTTCAACTTTAATAGAACACACTCGGCAGACAGAGCGCTCATAAAATGGATAAAACTGATTGACAAACTAGCATCTGTGATATCAATGAGTATTGGTGGCCATGAGCACAAAAAGGTTTCCTAGCTGTACTAGCCAGAGACGTTAGTCGGGCGGGCCACAAATCTTGAATACATTAAGAATATCAGCACTTTCAAACCAAAAACTTGGTTCACATGAATTAAATTCACTAGCCGCAACGCCAAATTCGCTAAGTATGCTATGCTCGACCGCATTACCCATCCAAAGTTTATCACATAAAGCCCCGAACAACACCATGCCTCATCACCCCGATACCAATGCTCCATCAGCCATCCCCGCTGTACCCATCTAAAAGACTTCGGAGTCGACCTCGTCCACAATCTGAACCTTGATGCTGCCGTTCCTGTAGTCGGACGCCAGCGTGAGTGCATCGACGGCCTGCTCGAGAGGGAAAGTGTGTGAGATAAGGCTCTTGAGGTCGAGAATGCCGCTGCTCAGGCACGCGATGCCGGCAGGCCACGTGTCGCGGTACCTGTTGATGAACTCGAGCTTGATCTGCAAGGCAAACATCGTCAGTATATCCCACCATTGACCCAGAACCTAGGATAGGCAGAACTCACCTCAGCCAGAGAAAGGTGCATAAACGGCAAGTTGTTCATAATCTCCCTTCCCACACCGATGACCATGACCATACCGCCGCGGCGCGCCGTGAACGCCGCCGTGCAGATGCTGCTCTCTACGCCGGTGCACTCAAGCACCGTCCGCGGGGCGCTGTACTCATCATCCCCGAATAGCGCGCGGATCGCCTTGCCGTTGCCCTCGTTGCCGAGCGCCGGGTCGACGCGGTACGTGATGACGCTGGGCACGAGCGTCTTGGCGAAGGCGAGGCGCGAGGGCTCGATGTCGGTGATGACGAGCGGGTGCGCGCCCGAGGCGCGCGCGGCGGCGAGGGTGATGAGGCCGATGGGACCCGCGCCGCAGACCACGGCGCCGACGCCGAGGGAGAGGCCGGCGGTGCGGATGCCGTGCATCGCGACACTGAGGGGCTCGAGGAGGGCGCCTTCGGCGTAGGAGATGTTGTCGGGCAGCCTGGGTTTGTGGGTTAGCGCCGCATATTATCCGCGATGCTGTCATGAACTCGTGGAATGTGGACACTTACTTGTGAAGCCACTTGGCGGGATGGCACTTGTAGCGCTGGATGGTGCCGTGGTAAGGGTACACGCCGGCGAACTGGACATCTTCGCAGAGGTTGTAGCGGCCCTCTGTGCAGAGGAAGCACTCGCCGCACGGCACGCCGGGCTCGATGGCGACGCGGTCGCCGGGCTTGAGGTTCTTGACGCCCTCGCCGCAGCGGATGACCACGCCGGCGGCCTCGTGGCCGATGATGCAGTCGCCTTCGAAGACGAGAGTGCCGATCTTGCCCGTCTTCCAGAAGTGGATGTCGGATCTGGGGGGAAGTATAGTCAGCGCATTGTCCGTCATGACTGGAATTTGTGATGTTCCTCGTGGACAAACTCACCCGCAAACACCTGTCGCTTTGACGTGGACCAGGACCTCGCCCTTCTTGGGCGCCAGGACGGGGGCTTCCTCTGCCTTGAGGCGGTGATCGGCCGTGACCACCAACGAGGGGTTCGGCAGCGGCGCCTTCAGAGTCTCGAGGGGGGCGGCGTTCTTCTCCATCTCTGTGACGACGACGATGCCGTTCTTGGTGGGCGCGACGCCGTTCACGGGCGCCTCGGATATCGTTGTGCACATCTTCGGGCGTGTGGTATGTGGCAGGAAGGTCGAACGAACGAGAGACGGCGATTAGCAAGTTTAAACAAACACAAACGGTGATCCTTTCGTCAAAAGCTATGTTCCGTGTCGCGACAGAGGGAAGAGAAGAAGGCGGTAGACTTTGAAACGGAAAAACACAAGCTGTTAAAGAAGAGCTGTCTCCCAACCGGATAATCTCCTTCGTTTCTATTCGTCGAGGATCTAATGGAAAAAGGAGAAGAAAGCTCAACAGTCCTTTCTAGCTCGCGTCCCGTCCCGCTTCACACCAAACAAAATAATTTCTCGTCGTGTGATCTATGTTCCGGTCGGTAATATTGACGACAATCGGACGGGACGGTTCCAATTGGGGTTTGCCAGAAGGAAGAGCGGGGAACTGACCGACGCGGGGCGACTAACACTTCCTCTTCATCCGTTGGTGATGCTTAGGACTTCCCAATGCGGAAATCGTAAGCACCTCATCGGCAGTTCTGGATTTGTTTAGACTCCGGGAAAATGCCGGCTGTTTAAAGCTGGTTACCAGGTTCGTGTTGAGGGGCACCGGGTTCCGTCCCCCGGCGACCGATGCCCCGCCCTCTCTATCGGCCGAGTTCCGAGAGACATGAGAGGACAGATAGCTTGGGTGGGCGCATTATCTTCATGCATTGCGAACGAAATCTTTGAGAGCTCTAGCTTGAGCTCGTGTGAAGCTGTGATGATGTTGGGGAAGCATGCAATGTGCCTTTTTTATGTCTGTCCCTTGGCTTCAATCAACAGTGGAGGAAGGCTTTTCAATTGAGCAAGATGATTTTTTTTTTTTTTTTTTTTTTTTTTTTGCATGCAGGTAACTTTTGATTCATTCATCAGGGCCTTTGTTGGCCCTTTCTATGGTAACTATTGATCCCGAAGATCATTATCCCAGACGCGTCCTTCCACCCATTCTCCAGTCATTCACATCATTAAGAAACATCCCTTAAGCAAAGATGCGCAGAGGCTTCTGGGGCAGGTAGAAGCCAGGGTCGTTGAAGCGCAGGCCAAGGTCGAGGTCAGAGATGGCCTCGAGCTCCGCGGGGGTCAGATCGAAGCCGTTGACCTCGAGGTTCTGCTGCAGACGGTTCTGGCTGTTGCTCTTGGGGATGACGGCGATGCCGCGCTGGGTGGCCCATCTCAGGAGAACCTGCGCGGGGGTGGCGTTGTGCGCGGCGGCGGCCTTGGTGACGGCGTCGACCTCGAAGAGGCCCTTTGCGCCGATGGCGCGCTTGTTGGAGATCTCGAGGAAGGACTGGGGGCCGAAGGAGGAGTAGGCGGTGACGGCGATGTTGCTCTCCTGGGCCATGGAGATGAGGTCGGGCTGGACGAGGTAGGGGTGGTGCTCGATCTGAAGGGCGGAGATGGGGTGGCGGGCGTAGGACTGGACGTCGTAGAGGGACTGTGCCTGGAAGTTGGAGACGCCGATGGACTTGGCGATGCCCTGGTCGACGAGGGACTCGAGGACCTCCCAGGTCTCGCGGATGGGCACGTTGTCGGTCTCGACGATGGTCTGGGCCTCGTCTTGCCACCAGGCCTGGGTTGCGTTATTACACTTCTGTCGGTTCACTTGCATTGTTTGAGGATGATGAGAGACTTACGGGGTAAGGGATCTTGGAGGGCTCAATGTACTTCAGAGCGACGGGGAAGTGGATGAGGTAGAGGTCGATGTATCCCAGACCGAGGGTCTCGTTCTGCTTCTTGGCCATCTCGAGGGCGTGCTCCTTGCGGTGGTAGTTGTTCCACAGCTTGGTGGTGATGAAGATGTCCTCACGCTTGACGAGGCCGTCAGCGATGGCGCGGCGGACACCCTCGCCAGTCTCCTTCTCATTCTGATAGTCGTAGGCGCCGTCAAAGAGGCGGTAGCCGGTCTTGATGGCCTGTATGTTGTCAAAGTCAGAGAACAGTCTTCAAAAGGAATTCACACAAGACAATAGATCAACTCACGTTGTAGACAGTGTCGGCGCAGGTCTCGCGGGGAACCTTCCAAAGACCGAAACCGACGAGAGGCATCTCGCGGCCGGAAGCGAGGGTGATGGTGTCCTTGCCCATTGTGACTGGAATTTGTGAAGGAATTGGGGTATTGATGTTGGAGGAGACAACTGTGAGAAGAGCGAGAGATGTGAAGCAAGAGAAGTGTAAAAGCAGTTCGTGGTCAACAATATTTGCAGTCTGACCCCGATTGTAAATATTCCAGCATCTTTTCAAATGACCCCGCCTCAGGGCACCACCCGTCGCGTCGCAGCCCGAATCTCATTTCACTTGCATCGTCATGGAGGGGCATCTCTGGCGGTGCTTAGGATTTCCGTTTACGGTAATGCTAACCGTTCCTTAGCAGAAACGGGCAAGCATCCCCGCGCTTAGTGGCCCCCCTGTTTGACTCGTGTTCGACCGGGTTCCACGAGGGGAATTGAAAAGACCAGACCGCTCACACGAGATGGGGAAATGGGGTCAATTATCCACGGCGAAATGCTGCATATGTGCTTTTGGAAAGACGTGGCTTAACATGAAGCGTCGGCCGGTTGGAAAGATGCTGCAACTGTTGTTATTCAATGATCTTTACCTCAACTGCGTGAAAACCAGCTCATTTCTAAAGAGACAAGAAAAGAGCCGCCAATTCAACAGCTCCAGCAAAACAATTCCTCGTCAACTCCCTGTCGACGCTTGTCTCGAACCGTGATCGCGTGGCACTCCCAATCCCAAGTTTCCAAGTTCCAATCCCCACCACACCACACACCACCATCAACGCCTCGTCGAGCCATCTTCCCTGCACCCGTCGCCTCTCAATACCCCGTACACACCTCCGCTTCCTCCATCCGCATCTCTCCGCGTTCCTCCACTATTTGTTGGAGACGTCGTCTGCCTTCCCAATCCGACAAAATTATCCCTTCCCACAATGGCACACACACACGCATACACCCAGCGCACAGCACGGTCGTCGCAGGCTGAGTGAGAGATAGTGAGAGACTGAGAGGGATACCGAAAATAATGGCGGACGACACGGAATCAGCCTCAGCAACCGCCGCCGCCGCAACGGGGGGAGCTGGCGGCAGTCAACAGACGAACCCGTCCAAAACCAGACACAAGAGGACGAGGACCGGGTGTCTAAAGTGTCGGATCCGACGGCGTAAATGTGAGTCTATCTTTCTTATCTCTTTTCGCATCTCAGGAATTGTGTTTGAGTTTCACTGTGCTGTTGCTGGAGACATCATCCCCACAACTCATGGTGTTTCTTCGCCGGCCCCGGTTACACTCGGTGAAATATATGCAGTCATGTTATCGTCCTGACCGATAACTAATCTCTTGCCATGCAGGCGACGAAGGCAAACCACGCTGCCAGCGCTGCATCGACGGCAACTTTGAGTGCCAGTACGGCCCTCGACTGACGTTCTTAAACAAGAATGCGTTGACAGTCTCACCGTCGCCAAGGACGGCGACTGAGGCGACGACGCCAAAGTACTCGAGGCTCCAGGTACGTGTACGATAATGAAAATCAGCTCATCCCGTACTTCATCACGACTCACCAACAACATCACAGTTCGTGAGTCCCGGGGCAGCGAAACAGGGCGCAAAAGACGGCTCAGCCTCTCCTCCACCTCAAAAACCTCAGGATGCACCCGCGACGAATAATGCGCCGCCGCCGCTACATCCTCCCCCAGCGCAAACGCCTACCACCATGACCTTCCAAGCAAATCCTCAACCCCTAGAGCCTCCGACCCCGAAACCGCATCCCATCGAGCCGAGCATCTCGCAGAACCACCATCCGCCTCCGCCGCCGCCGCCGCCGACACAATGGCGCGCGCAGAGCATAGGCCACGAGAGCCTATCTTCGCCGGTACGAAATCTCGACATCACAGGCAAGCTGAACGGGACCTCGCCTAATAACGACGCCGCCTACGAGACGGCCCTTAATGTGCTGCTGTCCCTGGGCAGCGAGGGCACGACGACGACCGGCCTGGTCCAGTCCCCCGACCAGGGCTCCGCGTCCTTTGGGATCGGCGCAGACGGCATCGGCGTGAGTCCGAGAGATCTGATGTCTGTCTCGCCGGGTTCAGTCAGGGAACGGAGGGGGTCGAATGTGGTGGTCCCCGCTGCGAAGACCATCTCGCAAGACCGACTGCTTCAGTTGTTGCGCCACTTTAGGTACCAGGTCGCGCCTTGGGTAAGTTGGACTAAGATTCGAATTATGACGTCTGTATGGATTTACTTAGACGTTCTACCAGCTCGACCTCTGCGACATGAGCCAGACCTTCGGCCTCTACGTGCCCCGCCTCGCCATCGAGTCCGAGGGGGTCCTCCACGTCCTACTCGCTGTCGCCGCAACAACAGATTCACGCGTGATGACGAACGACGCCGAGTACCTGAAGACGCTTGCCGAGGCAGCGCCGTGGAATCAGAACAGTTTGAATAATATTAATGACGGCGACTTGGCACATTTGACATTGTCGACAGCCTGCCGGTTCATTACCGATATCCCCAACGGGTGGCACGAGTTACCCATCGTCATCAACGACAATTTCTGGGCCGTGGCCTTGGCGGAAGCAAGCCAGAAGACAATAGCTATTCTCTCTGTCTTGGTCAGACTAGGTACAGCTCATATTCGACATATCCTCGGTTCCTTCATGCTAATCTCCTCCGGCAGAGCTCGCAGCCGCCCTCGTAACAGGCTCCCCCGTCTCCGTCCCCGAACAGCTAAACTACAACCCCATGTCGCAGCAGTGGAACACCTCTTCCGCCGTCGCAGAGACCATCTTCCAGTACACCATCGAGCCTCTCCTCCTCTGCGCCAAGGTCGTCAACTTCTGCAGCGGCAGCTTCCCGCCTCAGACTCCTACTTCTAATCCCAACGGTGCTGCCCCTCTGACCCCGGTCCACCGCTGGACGATGCTCAGCGACGCGCTGGGCCTCTGGTACACCAACCGCGCGCAGGAGTTCCGGCCGATGGTCGAGATCGACGGCGGCGACGACACCCTCTTCCCCATCATCCTCTTCACCAACGGCGCCGCCGTCTTCGCGAACCAGCTGTACCACACCGCGATGCTGCTCCTCCTGCAGAACAAGCCGCGCACGCTGCAGGCCGCGGCGGGGACGAAGAAGTCGGGCAGCAGCTCGTCGTCGGCGACGTCGCCGCTGTGGCACGCGCAGAGGGTGTGCGGGATCGCGCTGAACAACGACCGCCGCGACAGCTGGGACCTGTGTCTTGTGGCGTCGCTGTACCTCGCGGCGCAACGGATGACGTACGAGCCGCAGCAGCGGGCGATTTTGGAGTGTTTTGAGCGCGTGAAGGCGCTGGCTGGGTGGAATGTGGACGGGTTCGCGGCCAGGGTGAGGGAGGATTGGGGGTTGGTGTAAACGATACCAGTCCAACGGCGCACTTCCGTAGTTTCGTGAGGCGTAAAACCCTTTGTCAGAGATACCTTGAAGCGTAATCATCTCGCCATGTCAGCGACCCTGAGCTCTTTGCGAACCTTGTATCCCCATGCGGTCTCGAGGTCGTCGATCCTCCAGCACGTTCCCCATCCGGTGACGGCCTCGATGCTGCGGATGAGCCTCACCAGCAGCGCGTGCTCCGACTTGTGACTGAGCAGCCGGCCGGCCACCCACAGCGGCTGGATCGCATTGTTCAGACAGCCCTGGTGCGGGTTCGCTAGCGATATACCGCAAATACACTTGGCGTGCCATATCGCAGACCCCGTGACGCCGCCGAGCTTGATACTCAGCGGCCGCGGCATCGACCCGAGCAGCAGGGTACACGCCGTGTGATACAGCTGATTCGACGATATCGCCGCCCAGTGGAGGAACAGGATCTGCGGGAACGGGCTGCTCTGGATGCTCTGCACCGGCAGCAGCTCGGGCGGGCGGTCGCGCGTCCACGCCTGCAGGTCCTCCCAGAGCCGGACCCAGCGGTCGGTGAGCTCGTCGGGGCTGCTGCAGGTGCCGACGTCGCCGAGCTCGAAGTAGCGCGTCCTGTTGGCGACGAGCTCGCAGACCTTGGCGCAGAGATAGACGGCGTAGTTGGCGTGCATGTCGGGGGTGCCGCCGGACTGGTGGAAGAGCTCGCGCGCGTCGTTGTGGGAGGCGCCGCTGGGGAGCCATTTGGAGGGCGTGAGGAGGGTGCTTTCGGTGCCGTCGGATATGAGGGCGCCACAGAGATCTGGATAGTCTTTTAGCTGGTGACGAAACAACGTAGATATCTTGAGACATACCCATCCTAGCGTAGCACCAGAACACAGCTTGTAAGAGGCCGCCGCTGAACCCATGAACGTAGAAAGAGTCAAAGAGCGCCGCGCAGCCTTCGAGATGTTTGCGCCAGTCCTGCGCACTCGCGGACATCATCTCCAGGCAGCAGAGGATGGTGCAGATGGGGATGATCTTCTGGTCTCGAGACTGGAGCAGGGGCGTCAAGAGTCGGATGGCCTCTTGATAGAGCTCAAGGCTGTCGAAGGATGTCTGTTTGCCCTCTTTGCGCTCCATCTGGCGTGCCGACAGAGCCAGGACGGCATACAAGAGGGCGGGAGAGCTGCGTGCCAATACCGGGACTTGGATGCCAAAGGCGCGGTCGCTGTCGAACATGTCGAGCTGGTGGATGGTGAGTATACCGAAACAGAATTATGTGGGTTCTTACAATGGACTCACCCATGGCGCGACTTCACCGACGTAGTTCTTGAGATACTCCAACCTCCTTCCCGTCCCTAAGATCTGTCCAGCATGTCTTCTCGCAGCCGAGTCATCGCCCAGCATGGTTCCCGGCGCAGCAAAGCCTCCTGCCGCGAATCCGCCGTCTGCGGCTTCCGGCGTGCCCTCTCTTGTGGGCGCGGCGGTCTGAGCCGTGTTGAAGATGAGGCATCGCAATTCCTCCTGGTAGGCGAGGTAACCAGGGTCCGTCACAAACTCATCCAGACGCCATGACTCTGCTGGTGATGTCGAGGCCTCGGACGAGAGGTGCTGCGAGGGTGCCGGGTCGCCGAGGCCCCACGTCGACGCGGCTGGAGTCACTGCGGCGGCGCCATAGTGAGAGGGGCCTTGGGAGTGAGAGAGCGAGTGAGAGTGGGCGTGAGACCGCGACTGAGAGTGAGACTGAGAAGCGCCGGTGCTTTCGACGCGGTCGAGGGGCAGCGCTGCGGTTGAGTCGGAGTCGTTTATCGTCGCTGGCGAGAGCATCCTGTTTTTCCAGAGAGATACAGACTCTCTATGATGAGTCTGAAGCTAGGGCGCGAGACATGCAACAGTGAACACAGCCAAGCTTTCACGTCGTTGTCATTCAGAGACCAGACAGACAGACCCCTTGGCTCCATTCACGATGAAGGTTTCGGAAGGTCATGCGGGAGGAGAAAAAACACTGGATCTCGGCTCCAGCGTCTCTCTCCGAACGGGCAATGCACCAAGACAGGGAAGGGAGGGCGCATTGAACTGCTGCGGGGAACCCAAGTTAGCGGAAACTGCGGGGGAGCTGGGCGCCGGCCATTGGTGTCTCGTGAGCTGTCTTCACCGCGTTGCGCCGGCCAAATGAGTCCATTGTCCACTGTTTCTCCACTTGGGTGGAAGTGTTGCGGAGTAAATGGACAAGGGGCAGGGGGTAAGGGGGAAGAAACCAACGCACCTAGCCCGATGCTGATGGTCCCTTACCCGGTGTCAGTCGGAACGCGGCTACCGAGGTCTGTTGAGGTGTGGTGTAGGTGAGTCTCGGTGAGCCATCCGGGCTGTTTATCATCGTGAAAAGGTCTCGCTGTATGTTGTGTCGGCTTCGTCTTCCTGTTTTGAAACAAGTTGCTTCAGCGAACGAGGAGTGTCTCCCGAGGGTATTGCAGTAAGGGCGAGGCAATGTTGATCAGCGCTCTCATTGATGGCCGAATAGCCAAGAAATTTGTAAGTGTACAGAGTTCAACAACAACCTTGGCAAAACCATGTTCGATGGAAGAAACGAAGAATGAGAGGACAACGTCTTTTAGAGCACAACACACACAGGTCGTATTACTCTTCTCTCGGCCTAAACTCCTCCGGCTCAGCGGGGCCGCCCACTCGGCGTTTCGGTGCTGATGTCACCGGTCGCGGGGCTCATCCAACTTTGATTCCAATGAGGAAACCGAAACCACTTGCCGATGAAGCGCAGTGGATCAGATTCGTTACGATCTGACTTTATCTGGACCCTGGGATCTCTTTAAGGAGTATTTGATAGCTCCTTGACTCTCGTTAATGGCTCCTCTTTCTCTCCGTTCATGCACACGTTCTCGGGCTTCCCTGAATCATGGCTCCTATCACCATCATAAACGTACGGTTTGAACATGCCGCAGGCGGCATTGGTGTCCCATCTCCAACCCCTCGGATCTCCTGGAGAGTGACATCCGACTCTCTTCCAAAGAACTGGAAGCAGACTTCCTACGACGTCGAAATCACCCGGAGCGGGAAGCAACCCCAATCGTTTCACGTCGAGAGCAGCTCATCGGTCTTGGTACCGTGGCCGGATAGCCACCTAGCTTCAGCAGAAACAGCGATCATCCGCGTCAAGTCCTCCGGCACGTCCGACAACGGACATCTTAACACAGAATGGTCCGAACCGGCGACGGTCGAGGCTGCCCTTCTGTCCCGAGACGACTGGTCCGCGAAACCCATCACCGCCCCGCCCCGGTCGGAAACGCACCCGGATGAGCGGGGCATCCGGCCTGTCCGGTCCCGCAAGACTTTCACCGCCCCCGAGCTTAACGGCGGCCGTGCAAGACTCTACATCACAGCTATAGGAATCTATGAGGCCTACCTCAACGGCAAGAGGATTGGGGATGAGTGGCTTGCCCCCGGATGGACGGCCTACCAACACCGCATCCAGTATCAAGTTTTTGACGTCGGACCCCTTTTGAAGCCCGGGCAGCCCAACGTCCTGTCTGTGGAAGTCAGCGAGGGATGGTACGCCGGCCGCGTTCTTTGGGGAGACGGTCTGACTTGTTTCTACGGCGACCGCATCGGCGTCCTCGCTCAACTCGACCTCCTCGATAGCGGATCCGACTTCCGCCTCACTACAGATGAAACTTGGGAATGCCATCCCTCTCCCATCGTTGGGAGCGACATCTACGATGGCGAGACCTACGACCTCGGCCTCGAAGTCGAAGACTGGCACCACGACACATCAAAATGGACCTCCGTAGAGACCCTCCCCTTCCCCAAACCATCTCTGGTCCCATCATCCTCCCCGCCGGTGCGCATTACCGAAACGATCAAACCCACCAAAGTCTTCACAGACCCCTCCGGCAAGGCCCTCGTCGACTTTGGCCAGAACCTCGTCGGCAAACTAGTCCTCCACTCCCTCAAGAAGCCGGATGGCCACCGCCTCACCATCCGCCACGCAGAGGTCCTCGAGAACGGCTACCTCGGCATCCGCCCTTTGAGACGAGCAAAGCAGACGGACACCATCATCTTCGGCGGCGGGCGCGGGTTGCAGGACTGGGCGCCGCACTTCACCTACCATGGCTTCCGTTACGTCGAGCTGGACGGCTGGGCCGCTGACGAGGTCACCCTTAACTCCGTGTCTGCGGTGGTGATGCACACTGACATGCAGCGTACGGGCTTCTTCTCGTGCTCTGATGAGGACATCAACGCGCTGCACCGCAACGTCGTGTGGAGTATGCGCGGCAACTTCGTCTCGATCCCTACAGACTGTCCCCAGCGTGATGAGCGTTTGGGGTGGACGGGGGATATCCAGATCTTCAGCCCCACGGCCTCGTTTTTGTATGATTGTGGCGGAATGCTGAGCAACTGGATGAGAGATGTGATCCTTGACCAGAAGGATGCGGGGGGCGTCGTGCCGCTGGTGGTGCCGAATGTCATGAAGGACGGCCCATTTCCCGCGCTTCCGCAGGCTGTCTGGGACGATGTAGTCGTGTTAGTGCCATGGACATTGTACAAGTGGTTCGGCGACGCAGGCGTTCTTGAGGAAACATATCCCGGCATGAAGGACTACCTCAACTCCATCAAGCGAGGCGACGACGGCCTCTGGGACACCGACTTGTGGCAGCTCGGCGACTGGCTCGACCCGAACGCGCCCCCCGCCGAACCCGGCCTCGCGAGAACCGACGGTTCCCTCGTCGCGGACGCCTACCTCGTCCATGTAACCGGGGTCGTCTCCCAAATCGCACGTATCCTCTCCATCGCAGAAGACGCAGACAAATTCGCGGCCGAGCAGAAGCGCCTCAAGCAGCTCTTCCAGAACAAGTACATCACCAAAGCAGGCTTCGTCGTCGCCGACTCCCAGACAGCCCTGGCCCTCGCCCTGCTCTTCAACCTGCACGAAACCCCCGCCCAGCGCAAGGCCGCCGCGGCGAGGCTGGCACGGCTGGTGCAGTACTCCAAGTTCAGAGTGTCGACGGGCTTTGCGGGCACGCCGGTCATCCTGCACGCGTTGTCTGAGACGGGTTACATCCAGCACGCGTACCGTATGCTGCTCGAGAAGGGTTGTCCGTCGTGGATGTACCCGGTCACCAAGGGGGCGACGACAGTTTGGGAGAGGTGGGATAGTATGCTGGAGGATGGCACGATTAACCCCGGCGAGATGACTAGTTTCAACCACTATGCTCTTGGCAGCGTGGCGAACTGGATGCATGCTAGCATTGGAGGGTTGTCACCCCTGGAGCCTGGGTGGACGAAGTTTCTGGTGAGGCCAAGGCCGGGAGGGGGGTTGAAGCATGCGGAGGTTGAGTATCTGAGCCCAAACGGCCAGGTCCGGGCTAGATGGGAGATGAAGGATGGTGACAGATTGGTCTTGGAGTTGACGGTTCCTCCGAATGCCACGGCTGTAGTGTCGCTGCCGGATGGAAGTGAAGAGAAGACGGTTGGGTCGGGAACTTATACGTTTGAAGGCGGCCTCCATGAGCAAACCAAAGGAGAATGGCCCCCTCAGGCACTGTTGACGCAGTTTGGACTGCCCTGATTAACAATTAGTTTAGTCAACAATAATTATTTTGGGGGTTCATGTGTCACTGCGGTGGGTGGTTTGTATTCATTAAAACCTCCATGGAGCGAGCAGTGACTAGTTTCTCCTCTGAGAGTCTTGTTATTCAGCGAAATGTGCCTGAAGCATTCAAAGTTCCGGATTCCTGATCGGCTGTGCTGAAGTATCCATGGATGCCGCATGCGAGCCAACATATGTTTCGCTGGTATTGTGGGTTCTCTCCATGTTGACCCTGTCTCCCAGCAGGGCAGGCATAGACTTGATTTCACAGCTGTCAATGCCATCATCTGGCTCGTAGACTCGGAATTCCCGTCTGTTAATATGTCATTATCTTTCATGGTGGTCTATAAGCTTACAGCTCCCGCGCGTTGTATCCTTGCAACGCGACAGCACAATGTGGCATCATAGTCAAGCCGGATGTTGGCGTTCTCGAAAGTGGCAATTGATCACTGGAATTTGCTGCTCGTGGGTCGTCAGTGAAGGGTTATAGGCAAAGCCTTGGTGTCATTTCTGTTTTCTTCTAGTGATCATTTCGAATAGTTACATAGCTGCAGGCTCTAGACATGGACTGTAGTAATAGCAGGCGCGTCCCGCTCGGACGACCACATGTTCCAAGGCCGGTGGTATCAACCTCTTCGTAGTCAATGTGCTCCCGAAGCACTTATCGTCGAACAGCGCCGTGTCACGTGTATCCGGAGGTCCTCAGCCCGGATCCGGTGTTCTCGGGCCCCGATCCAAAGTGTCAAGTTTCTTGGCCCTCGGCACAAGCCTTCGGAATCGGGGCGGGGCGTCTTTTGTCTCATTCCACCCACCGGGGTTCGATGACGGGATCGATGACAAATGCGGGGGATTCGATGACCAAAGTGCGGAGATCCCCTTCCGCAGAATGATCCAAAATCTCACAATTCTCAGTGATTGAACATTGTTTCTTCCGTAAAAATAAGCTTGTTGATCCTGTTTTCTTGATTTCGTATTTGTCAATCACAGCTGCTTTAGTACCCGTAGACACAGCACGCGCAATGGCCTCAGCAACCTCGTTCCGCCAAATCATCGGCGCCCCGCCCTCAACGGCTACGCCCACCGATAGCACCCTCGTCATCATCGACGCCCAAAACGAGTACGCCGAGGGCAAGCTGGCCGTGTCCGACGTCGCGACCTCCCGCAAGGTCATCGCCTCCCTGTTGCAGAAGTACCGCAGCGCCGGCGGCAGCATCGTGCACGTCGTCCACGACACGCCGGCGGGGGCACCCGTCTTCACGCCCGGTACGCGGCTTTCTGAGGAATTTGAGGAGCTCGCGCCCAAAAATGGAGAGAAGGTCGTGCACAAGAACTTCCCTGGGTCGTTTGCCGGGACGGATTTGCAGGAGCACCTTGAGGGTAAGGGGGAACAGGGGAAGAAGGTTGTGTTGACGGGATACATGGTGAGTTTGATGGGGAGAGTAGTGAGAGACGTGGGGGGCTAATCATTTTTCTAGGCGCATGTATGTGTTTCTACGACGGCGAGACAAGCTGCCCAGCGCGGCTTTGACGTTCTCGTAGCGGAGGATGCGGTTGGTGATCGTGACATTCCCGGGGTTGATGCTGCCCAGCTTACCAAGGTCGCCTTGAGTGAGATTGGAGACGCATTTGGCACCATTGTTCAAAGCAAGGACATTGCGTAATGAAAACTTGCCACAAACAGGTATCCTACAAAACACACGATGAAAAGCACATCCGCCCGGAGTTTCTATTCAGCCACATCATGAAACCAGTCACCTGCGCCATGAGCCTTGGCAATCTTGAACACTGGAAATGCGCGCGATTTCGAAACACTGTTGATCTTACGTGTCCACTCCGTATCAGTCAGCTGCCTGAGTGACACCAAGTCAACTTCTTCAGACTCAAATTCGTGAACTGCCAGCCACTTTGGAGGTTGCGGTGGGGGCTCATCATTCGTGGACAGGCCTTTCAGCGCGCGGGACTGCGCGTTAGACCGAGCAAGGGCGAGTTTGAACCTCGTTGTTCGGAGATATCCTGGCACACCGGCCAACTGATCAAGATGCTTCATTTATGTAATATCAGTGACATTATCCCCATATCTGCATCGACCAAACTCACCTCTTTCCTGTACCAGCTGTCAAACTCATCTTCGGTGAGCTCACCCAGCTCGTACTGAGCTGCAATGATCGTTTTTACGACGCCTATAGTCTTCAGCCACACAGCATACACGAGCTAGCATGTGCTGCTTACCTTTGCCCTTCTTCTTAGGATCAAATACCTGGACCAACTTGTAGTACCGCACATCAAAGTCTGCAAGGTCGTAGATAGGGCCGCCGTTTGGAAGCATGTCGCTCGAGACGTTGATGTTGCGGAACTCCTCGGTTTTCGTGAAGCCAATGTCTATCATCGGGTACATGGCTAGATACGGCCGTTCGACGTTGCCAATATTAACGTCAAGGAACCGAAAGGCGGACTGGATGCCGCTCGTTGCGAGGATCTCCGCAATGTGGTCTTCATCGTACCATTTGAAGAACGCCTCTTCGTCAATGAGATCTGGGCGAATAATCTTGGAGTTCACGAAAAGGAGACCGGGGCCTTGGATACTTTCCGACATCTTCGTGATTCTCAAATCCGCCTTCTGGGTCAGTCAAGACAGATTCCTGGAACGATGATTTCGTGGTTGGGGTTGAGATTGTCAAGTATTGGGTAGCGGCATTTTTGGACGCACCAACACAAGGAACGTTTCCGGCTAACGAGTACCAAACTTGACAGCAGATGCGACTTCGGAAATGCAGCTGTTTGCGGGTATCCTTATCCCCCGGGCATTTCGGGGCGGCCCCACAATTGCGGCCGAGCTCACAGCTCAGTCTCGGAAGGGAGAACGCACTTACATCAACATCCAGTACATGCCTGTCAATTCATGACGACGGTTGTTCAATTAACCGCAAACCTGAGTTCTACTATCTTATGTGTGTTTGTTGATTCGTCTGCCACCATGCCCCAGTTTGATCGAACCTAGGGAATGGACTGAGTTTCTGTTACCAGAGTCATACGCAGTTCCTGCATCAGCCAGCCCAGCCAAAAGGTCCATCTCTCCTGAACTTGTCAGTTGAGGAGCCGGACCATCAGAATGATCTATTCACAGTACTTGATCAGAGATTCCATGGATTGCGGTGTAAAGACGACTAGGTACTTCTCAACATGAGAGGCGCCATTAATGCTACATATCAGACACATGGGTGCCGCTACGAGGACGAAGACATGGGAGAGCACCACGCGTAGCATCCAGTCGACATAGCAGGCATCCGGATCACTAAGTAGGCACTGGCACTCGTGATCCGAACGTATCAGTCATATCCATCTCCGGGGCAAAAAGATCGATAGTTTTTTACTCTCCAATTTCTTCATGTCGTTTGTGTGAGAGTCGGCATGCACGGTGAGGATTTTCCCGAATCGATGCGAAACGCACCTTCAAAATATTGTGGACTAATGATCTTAAGATTATGAAGAACACTGCGCAAGAGTCTGGAACAGGGCCTTTGATGAAGATCTATGTAGATATCTTCCGGGAACCCAACGATATTCTCATCGGCGAGGTAGGTAAACATATGAACAAGCGCCATGAAAAGCCGGCTTAAGAGCTCAGTATATTTCTGTTCCGGTCGATTATGGCACGAAAGGCAGTAAAAAGCTTGTGGGTCACTAGTTCTGAGTTTCGTTAGTGGTAATGAGCTCGCAGACTCTGCTAACTCTGATTGGATTCCAATCGAAGCAGCCCGAAATTTCTACAGCTTATTAAGTCGCTGTACGATGAGTGCTATGTTCAGGGCGAGTAATAATATAATCCCGGCCCACTTTGGATCATCAGCCTTTTGTCGTGAATGAGGACCTGCAGATGGGGTTGAAGTGTTCACTGCTTTAGGTCTAAATGAGTTTGCCGTCTCTGAGAGTGCGGTGTCAAGAGCACCTCTCAACGAAGTCAGAGTCGGAACTAGACAACAGCCTCGGCACTGGCCAGACCCTCCCTCTATTTACGACCAACCATCTCAGATCCAAAGCTGAAATCGCCGATTGGCAAGCCCCCAGGGTGCGGAGAAGCGGCACCGCAGCAGCATGGCCACGACGATCGACGCGGGACTTTCAGCCAGAAAGCCCACTAAAAACAGGGACCGCCAGGGGCTGTCATTTCACCAAACTTCCCAACAGCAGCTGAATGGACGCTCAGGAACCACAGCACCACATCGCTCCAGGGCCACGCAGCCAACCGACTTGGCGCACAGCGAGTTCGTAGCCCAAAGAGGCATCAATGTCGTCGCCACTTTGCAGGGCGACGGTGGACTCTCATGATGCTGAGAGTACTTCGACAATCAAAAGGTGCTTTGCTGGCTTCGGACCTCGGACACTTGGGTTCTGCGAGGACAAGCATTGGCGCGTTCATCATTACACAGAACAACACCGCCATGGCACGATTCCACGATGGAGGCCTGTCGCGGTCAAATACTTAAAAGGGAATGATGGGATGGACGGCACTGCCATCGTCTGCCCTACCTTGCTCTTCAAGCTCAATTGAGACGAACACTAGCTCTTTGCGACGTGATACGTGCCGCCGAAAGTTATTAGACTTGTTCTACTGTACGAAAACGAGTTGTCAGCCTTCCACCATGCGGCCCTCAACCCTGCCCATCCTCCTCTCTTGCGCCGCTGTCGCAACGGCAGCCGCGACAACCAACGGCTCCTCCGAGACGACGATCCCGAACGTCGTGCCCGCCGTCTGGGACGGGGAATGCTACTACCCCACGCCGGACTCCGCGTTCGATCTCGAGAGCTATCTCGGCCGCTGGTACCAGGTCGCTGGAACCGTCGCGCCGTTCACGGCCGGGTGCAAGTGCATTTTTGCGCAGTACTCTCTCAACGTGAGTTTCCGCCCCTGAGACTCGGGGGAACTTGTTTAATCTCTCGTACGATGCGATACGAGGATCACCGCTGACCTTTGCCCCCCAGGACAACGGCACCGTGCTGGTCAACAACACCTGCCAGGCCGACACCACCCCGGTCAACATTCTTGGAACCGCCGCGCCCGCCGATCCGTCGTACGGCGCCAAGGGCGTTCTCCGCGTGCAATTCCCCGGTCAACCGGCCCCCAGCTGCGCGGGCCCGAATTACATCGTCCAAGGTGAGTGGACCAGCTCGTGTCAACTGGTTTCTTTGCGCAGATTGGCTGACGACACTGTGCAGATTACACACCCGACTTCGCCGTCGTGCAAGCCTACAACTTCAGCACCTTGTTCGTGCTCAGTCGCGAACAGAACCCCGCCGATGAGGTCCTCGATGTAAGTCGCTGCAACACCACCGCCAACCGTCGCCCAGAAAGACATGTGCTAACCACCATGACCCTTCGGCCAGACGTGGATTGCGCGCGCCGGGCAACTCGGCTCCAACGTCGACAACGTTGTCAAGACCGACCAGACCGGTTGCCTGTTCACCTGAGACATGGTGCCAACGACAGCTACGGGCAGCAATGAGGAAGAATAATCTGGGGTACATGAGGAATCCGTGCCTGGCGCTTAAACACGCCGGGAGAATTTGACGTGAGACATGCAAACCCCAGAAAGGCCCAAGCCCGCAGCATGAGCGGCATCTAGACATGTTCTATACCCAATACAGCATTTTCCCAGTGAACGAGCGCCGAGACAGCAATTCAAAGTTGCCGTGACACTGACGCCGCATCCGAACAGGGCAATGGATGACAGCCGGCGTGACACTTGACTGTAATTAGAGCTCAGACCTCGTAGCTGAAGCAAGCAAACGAAAGCTCACAGAGCTCTCCCATGTTCACCGGGTTCTAATTGGCCAATGGACATGAGGGGAAAAGCAAGCTCAGAGCTGAGCTCTCTTCCCCATTGCTTTTTTGACTTTTCCCCCTCCTCCAGCTTTCCGCCTAAAATAAGCTTCGTTCTTCTTTTGTCGAAGGGCTGTTGCACCAGTGCGACCCAGCGCAGCCACTTATGCAAGGGGCATCGATCGTGTTTCTATGACGACACCATTCCACACGAGACACCATGACGAATTGGCCGTGAACGGCGAAAGAAAGGACTCATGTGTGAACGCATCTGTGGACCGTCTCAAGAACAGGAGGAGGAGGAGGTTGGTGTGTCGGAAAGCGTCAGAGTGACACAAAGGCAGGAAAGGGGAGGAAAAGAAGGCTTCGGCGTCAAATGAGTTTCGTTCAAATAGCTCTTGCGCCCTCCCACCCGCTTCCCCGCAAGGAGCCGGCTTGTTCGTTCCATTACTGATTCCTACTGTGACTCTGCGTCCTGCTGCAAATTGGATTAAAACAGCTAGTTATCGGTATCACCACCGAACCGTTACGTTCATACATATACCGCAAAAATGAAGGGCAAGGAAGAGGTCATCTCCGAGTTCAACGAGTACGTCAACATGACGGCCGAGGAGCTGGAGTCGTGGCTCAAGTCAGGCGATTCGAACAGCGCTGGCTGGCCCAAGGACGACGCGGAGGGCGACGGGGAGACAGCCGGACATGACAGTGGGCGCAATATTGTGGAGATCCTGAAGGCCAACCCGGACAAGAAGGAGGAAGAGTACACGGACGACCAGGTTGAGCACATGCGCAAGGTCGTTGCGTACTGGTGAGTGCGACGTGACGGTCTTGTTGTCGGTGTAGTCGATTGCTAACAGTAGATTCAGCAAGCGCCACCTGGCCCAAGAGGCGAAGGGCAACAGCGAAAAGTCACCCGAGGAGGTGGAGAAGACCAAGTCGTATGCGTCGCTGAAGAACTGGGGCCACGACTTCCTCAAGGCCCAGGGCAAGGAGGGCAGCGAGCAGAACGGCAAGTCTGCGAAGAGCAAGAACGGTGACGAGGAGAAGGCCGAGTCCAACGGGTCCAAGAAGAAGGCCTCCAATGGTTCCAAGAAGGAGAAGAATGGCAGCAAGAAGGAAGACGATGAGGAAGAGGCGGCGGAGGAGGAGGCTGAGAAGGCCGACGAGGGCAAGGAGGAGGAAGAAGAGGAGGCTGATGAAGAGAAGACTGGCGACAAGCGCAAGAAGTCCGGTGAGGAGAACGGATCCAACAAGAAGCGACAGACCCGCCAAGCCGAGGGCAAGGCCACCAAGAAAGACGAGGACGGAGAGGATGAGAAGGAGGAGGAAGAGGCCGAGGATGACGGCGACGAGGAGATGGAGGATGACGACCAGGAGGGAGATGACAAGGAGAACGGCAGCAGCAAGAAGACCAAGAAGGGCCCAAAGAAGGGCGACAAGGTCAGCTGGCAATGGGGCAATGGCAACCCGGAGGGCAAAGTCCTCGACGTCAAGGAGGAGAAGTAAGTTGCAGATTCTAAAGAGTGCAGGAAGGTGATGGCTAGCTAACACGGCATGCTCAGGACTACCATCGAGACGAAAAACGGAAATGAGGTGTCGCGCGACGGTAACCCCGACGACCCGGCCGTGGTGTTGGATACTGGAAAGTCAAAGGCGATCAAGGCGAACCATGAGTTGAACTGAGCGAGGCGTTCGTCGAGGGAATCGGTGGAACTGTATACTAGTGTGACATGATATGTTCGCGGCTTACGTTGATGGCGTGAGGGATGGATTGATACGAAAATAATCATTGCGACTTAGTTCAAACTTGGGTAACGTACTTTCTTGATTGTGAATACGCGGGTACTATACAACTACAAAGACACTTTTGCTTTTCCTCTACAATTCATCAGAAGCTCCGTCGAGAACCGAACCACCAGCCTTGACATCAGTCTTCTGGTACTTGGTCACTGGGTCCTTCTGAGCCTCCTTCACCTCATTCCAGAACTTCTCGCCATTCTCCTTGTCACCCTTGAACAAGTGGTCAATCACAAGCTTCTTAGGCGTCTCGCCCATCCACTGGAAGAGGGAGAAATCGCGGAACTCATCCGCCCTAAAGATCTCGAGCATCTCAATCGGCTCATCGCCGATATTCTCGACAAAGTGGCCCATGTTCTTGGGGACGATGCCCACATCGCCGGGGACGTAGTCGAACGTGCGCGCGGTGCCCTCGGCCGCGAAGATAGTGACGCGCGCGCGGCCCTTGATGAAGAAGGACCACTCGTCGGCGTTGGGGTGCCAGTGCATCTCGCGCAGCGCGCCCGGCTGGATGGTGAGGTGCGCGGCGGCGACCGTCTTGGAGATGGGGAAGTTCTTGGAGTCGGTGATGCGCACCTCGCCGCCCGAGGTGATTTCGGGCTCCTGCGCGAGCATCGAGTGCACGAAGTTATACTTTGACTTTTTGGCGTGCTTCCCGGTCGGCCGCTCCTCTTCGACGGACCCTGGCAGGGTGCCTTGGAAGATGTACTTCTCGCCCTCGGGGATGTGCTTGAAGATCTCGGGGTCGAGGTGGAAGTTTTCGGCAATGACGGATTTGGGGGTGTGGGCTGTGAGATGTGTGTTAGTAGGGCTTCATCGACGGTCTTGATTCGCGTTGCTCTTCGTGATGTTTGGCGATCAATGCCATTCTAGGGCGATCTTTAGATGTACAATCCGCTTGTATCGGGTAAGGGTAGATGGAAGATAGGGAAGAAACACTCACCAAGCCAGTCAGAGAGAATAAAGGTAGACTCCTCAGAGAACCTGCCGTCGTCGAAGATGAGGATAAACTCGGTGCCGTTGGGACTCAATCCCTGCAGCGAGTGAGGGACACCACTTGGGAAATACCACAGATCGCCTTTGCCGACGTCTGCGATGAAGTTGCCGCCCTCGTAGTCGAGCGCCGTCACGCGAACCTCGCCGTCCAGGACATATGCCCACTCGGCCTCCTTGTGCCAGTGCAATTCGCGGATGACGCCCTCGCCGAGGCGCATGTTCACGCCGGCGAGCTCAACGCTGGTCGACAGCTCGCGGACGGTTGTCTGGCGCGTCCAGCCGCCCTCCTGTTCCAGAGTAACCATGTTAGTCGCGAATGATTACCGGTAACCCAATTGAAGCCCTTCAACAGCCAATTGGCAGCGTCGCAACTCACCTCGATCCTAATGTGCGAGTCCGCAAAGCTCCAGCGCATGTTGGGCATGTTCCCGTGGTCCGTCGACGGCGGGCGCACGAGGTCCGGGTTCTGGCGCGAGCGCTCCTTGTTCCACGGCCCCAGGACCGACGAGCCCAGCCCGTTGCGGTAGGGCAGCGGGTCGAGCCCGTCGCCGACCGAGTCGACGGCGCCGTCGTTGGGGTCCCGGAAGCCCGGGGTGTACGGGTTCTTCGCGTTCGACTCGTCGGCGAAGGCGCTCTTCTTGCGGTAGCTCGCGGGGATCTCCATGCCCCGGAGCAGGCGCTCGCGCGGGCTGTCAAAGTGCGGCATCGCCGTCGCGACGGACGCCCAGAGGAGCAGCAGCTTGGCTGCTGTGGGTTGGGTGAGCTGCATGGCTGGGCGCTGATGCTGATGGGGTTGACGGGGTGTGAGGGGGGGCTTGATGTGACGCTTGATCGCTGCCAAGAAAGAGCTTAGAGGCAGGGAAACGGGGGCGATGGAGGAGCTGTCAAGCTTTGGAGAAGACAGTAGAGGAAAGAGAGAGTGCGAATGCAGGAAGGGTTCGCGCAAGTGAGCTTGTGATCATGGGAAGAGAGGCAGATTTTATACCTCCTCTGATCTCGTCATCCCTCCTCTCCTCCTGGAATCATGTCATGTCATGCCAGTCCAGGAACCTTGCCATGACCTCTTCCTCGGCCTTGCCCATTGTCGCAGGCCGTGGAAAGATATGGTACGTAAACACAGAGCTTACAAAGGGCAAGGTAGAGCTCGTAGTCATCGGCGCATCACCTCGGCTGCCCATCGCTGCAGGTCGACACACACACTCTATCTCTGGTCTGTCTCCCACATACCATGCATATCCGTCTGCTACACCACGCACACCAATCCAATTCACCCATCGCACATGCCGAACCCCCGAGCTTCCAATCCGGAGCTCCCCCGCAGCTACAGCAGCATGGCAAGGTAGTAGCATCGAGGCACACTGCGACATGCTCTTACACCTCTAACTTGACTAGCAGGCTCACTCTGTTTACAAGAGGCCGTAACCTGGCGGAGCTGAGCCGCCATCCCCGCCAGAGAGTGAAACGCGGCATAGGGCGAGCGCTCATCGTGCGGGGATGAACCACGGCGAACCACTCAGCTCGTCTTTCTTTAGTGACATGACGGGAGCGAGAGGGGGGAAGGGTACATACTATGTACATCAGTTGCCGATGCACTCTAATCGGATTAGCCCCAGCGCTTCTCAATGCCTGCTTGCTCCCTTCTCACTGCTTCTCACTTGCATCTCACTGGAATATCCGTGCAAGACTGTTAGAGCGAATCCACTCGAGGGGCACTCTGCAGCGGTCATGACGCAGGTTCCTGCGGATTGAGCTTAACTCCAAGGACCACATCCCGCTGCAATTGGACGGGGAATATGTCGGAGATCCTGGAGAAGAAGCTGGCCCGGCCAGGCCCTGGGATCAAAGGTTTCACTGCAGCAAGCCCTTTTGCACATCTCATCCAATCTCAGTTTACCGTACCTCGAGCTCTTCTCCAATGATTGATTTCCCCCTCTTGGTTTCCTATCTTTAGTGCCCATTGACCTTTCACCCCTCGTCAAGCAGACACAACACAAAAACACCAAGGGACACCAGCGTCGTCTCAAGGGCGGGGTGAGCTCTTGGCTTTTCTTCGGCATTGCTATCCGCACCTTTTCCTTCTCGGCATCCTCCCTGGCCCATATAAACCAGGCTGGAAAACCTGGAAACGTTTCGCGAGCGACCCTGCGATCTCTAATCTCAGTGTGGACCGCGGCAGACCGGCACTGGCACATTGCGCGTCCCGTCTTGTCCGTTTGTAACATCCGACCTTATTTTATTTATAACGCCAACACTTCATCACCCGGTCAGAGCTTTACAGTGGGTAACGGCTCCCCTAATTAGGTCATAGCTTGCCCAGTGACGATATCTGTCTGTTAACATCGTGCGTCTTCTTTGCAGACAGCCCGGCTTCTTTTGCTTTTCCCGATTCTACACTAGTCAGTCATTGGACTGTTCGACCCGAGAGACGCGAGAGCTTTCACACCAGTCTTCCGCATCCAAGATGAGCTCCAACGGGAACTACGGCTCCGTGACCAACTCGGTGCCGGTGGTCAACGGCGACTCGCACGCCCATGCCGATGAGGAGCAGCCTCTGCTGGGCGGCGGCGGCAGCAGCAGGAAGCCAACAAAGTCCCTTCGCAAGAAGTTGACCACCGACGTGCAGCGCGACTGGGCCGACCTCGTCCTCTTGGCGTGCTACATCATCACCGGTCTTCTGGACAGCTCTTCCATCTCCATCTGGGGCTCTTTCGTCTCAATGCAAACAGGTACATCCTCTTTCCTCGTGTTTCCTCAACGGCCCCCACAGCAACAGACAAGAAAACTGTTTCCTGTTTCGCCCCAAAGCGTTGACGACTGACACAAACACCCAGGAAACACCGTCTACATCGGCCTCGGCCTCGCCGCCCCCACCGAATCCACCCGCTGGATCAAGTCCGCCACCTCGCTCGGCTCCTTCTGCCTGGGCTCCTTCGTCTTCAGCCGCTTCCACCGCTTCTTCTCCCCGAAGCGCCGCTGGGTGCTCTGCGCGTCCTTCATCCTGCAGACGCTGCTGTGCACCGCCGCGGCCGTCATCTTGACCTTCGGCCCCGCGGCCGGCAAGGACGAGATCGCGTGGAACGTGCTGGTCCCCATCGCGCTCATCGCCTTCCAGAGCTGCGGCCAGGCCGTCACGAGCCGCGCGCTCAAGTACAACGCACTTACCAGCGTCGTGCTGACGAGCATCTACTGCGACCTGTTCTCCGACGCCGAGCTGTTCTCGGTCCGCAACGCGGAGCGGAACCGCAGGGTCGGCGCGCCTGTGCTGCTGCTCATCGGGGCCATTTGCGGAGGTTTGTTCGCGCATAGCTCGTTTGGTATTGCGGGCGCGCTGTGGACTGCGGCGGTGATGAAGTTCTTTATTGTTTTGTCTTGGTTCTTCTGGCCTAGCGACCCTGCCGATGAAGAATGATTTCAATGCAGGCAATTGTTGTAGAAAAGCTAGAGTCAACACGACTTCTGTGGACAGATTTGGTGTTCCCTGTTGTGTCACAGAAACAGAGCCCTACCCAGAAGAAAACTGACTAGATAGAAGGTTGTACACATCATTTGCGGACCCCGTTCCAAACGCTTCGAAGATCAAGTTATCATCCATCAAGTTGAGTCCGTCGCCAAAATAAGAGTGGTCCTCTGGCTGGTGAGGTGTTTGACCCAACCCGCCAGCTCCCCATGTTGCTGGGGTATTCAGCTGCGCACCCATCAGACCGCCCGCATCTACCGCAAGTCGCGAGAATGCGTCAACTCCTCTACTCGCACTTGGGCTAACTTCATAGCCGACTCCATATTGATGTCCTCCAAAGCTGCCCATCATACCAACGCCTGCCGGCCCATCCATCTGCCCGCGTCCTGCTCCCACATTCTCAGAGTTCTGCCGCCGTCGCCTCGACTCCTCCATCTTCTCCAGCATCTTCTCCAAGCCCGTCGCAATATGCTTCAAAACATGGCGATCCGACGTGACGGCGCTCTTCAGCACCCCAATCATCCTGCCCAAAAGCCTCGCAACATACTCCTCTTCCACCTTCAGGCCCATGACCGAGTTCCATCGCGTTGCAACCTTCATCAAGAACACGCTCGCAAACGCAATCATCGTGTGCACATACAGTGGCGTGCCGACCAGCGCCCGGCGCATGTCGTCCTCCTCCAGGACGAACGTGATGATACTCACGGCGGCAGAGACAGCCAGGTTCGCAAACTCTTTGCGTTCTGTGGAGAGGAACTGGTCCTGCGACGAACCTGCGAGGGAGATGCCGCGGACGGCCAGCGAGTTGGTTTGGAGCTTGGCGAAGTACGAGTAGAGAATGATGCCCAGCGGGGGAAAGCTGCCGATGCAGAAGTTGCGCGTCTGCCGGACGTGCCAGCGCATGCGCCACTGGTCGATTTCCAGGTTAAACATGCGCAGGGCTTCAAAGTCCGACTCGACCAGCATGGCGGTGGAAGGGTCGTTGCTGGAAGACTGGTCGGCTGCGTCTGCTCTGCCTTGTGAGAAGCTGTTGGTCCCCCTTGTCAATCCGATTACGGGGTCTCGGGCGGACCCGAACCTGCCCCTGATCTCGTTGAGGGCCGGCAGCTTTCTTTCTGCAAAGCGGTCATAGACCCGCGTAAGGATTTGCATGAGGTTGACCTGGCTTAGGATTCTCGCGTCCAAGGCGTTCGAGAACGGACTGGCTAGGAAAAGCTCGTGTTCTCGAATCTGGATACTCTCGGCAATCATGGGCGGGCGTCCGTAGGCGATGCTGAAGTGGTGGTCGCATACATATAGCATGTACCACAGCCTAGCTCGCAGGAAATGCTCTTTGTTCCCGTCCAAGGCTGCTGTGAAGGACTGATGGATGTTCAACTCCGTAGCGATACGGATGGCGTGTCCGGACAGCTTCCATGACACCTCGGACAGCCAGAATGCAGCAATGCATAGACCACGGACGTCATCTATCGAGTGGTATCGGGAGAACATGGAAGATGATATGAGGGATAGAAATTCCTTGTAGCATATGTCGAATGTTGCTGCCGCTGCGGAGGTCGGGATGTGGAGGGCAGTCACGGCTAGGATTGTGGCGGTCAGAAGCTCTGAGGACCGTCGAACTGAGATGAAGGATGGGTGCGTTTGTTCGAGGCCGACCCATAGATAGTGGTTCAACGACGTATGGAAGCTAGTTCGGGTTGTCAGCTGCTGTGTCTAGTATTTATAGCTATAAGACCTACATCTCATACAGCTCTTCAGCTTCCGACTCAGCGATAACCCCTCTGGAAATGAAATCGTTGAGCTGTCCTTGGCCTTCTGGGAGCGGCCTAGTCATTTTCGACTTGTTGCTACGGATATTCCGAAGCCGTGTCACCTCGTACAGACTGCCCATTGGATCCTCAACAGTTACCGACCCATTGCTTGGGTCACCATGAGATACCGGGTCTGGCGAGTTCTCTCGAGTCATGGCCATGTGCGTGTTATCCTCTCTACAGGATATGCCAGCGGGACTTGTCATATTTCCAGGTGTTCCAGATGGAGGGCCGCTATATTGAGCAACCGATGGATGCGACGGGACAGACGGAGGATCATCGTGGGACAGAGGTGCTGGAAGATCCTGATATTGGCCTTGTGTTTGGAGCTGCTGGCGAGTTCCGTTTGCTGCCGACTCAGCTTGGAGCCTAACTGTCTCTGCTAGAACTGCATCAAGTTTGTTGTTCATCTGCTCGATCTCTGAGCGCATCGAGTCTATCTTCCTTTCACGGTAAAATCATTGTCAGCGATCTGAACGGGAACTTGTCCAGTAACTTGTGCACGTACTCGTATGCCTCCATCGCTCTTGTCACGTCATCCTCGGTATCGACATCAGCATCATAAGATCGTTTGATGATGCAGCTGACGTTACGACGAAGACAATGCCGGCACTTTCTATCTCCTGGAGATACCTCACATCTCATCTTGAGCTTCTTACACTCCAAGCCTAAACGAGTCGAGTCATGGTCAATCCCTATTCCTCGGATTCATCTTCCCAACCTCGCATTCGAACTTACAAGCTCTCGACTTTCTACCAGGACCACCGACCCGACCATCCTTGGCGCCGTTCGTCGATGCTATTGCCGGAGTAGTACCAGCCTCAGACTGTATTTCGCCCCGTGAGGAGGCTGGTGATGGCATTTTGTGTTCCTATTCGTTAGATTCTTGCGTCGTTTGCGCGCACTTTTGTCGGACATCACGGCCTTCGTCCGATGAATGGATGGTTGGTTTCTCGTCCAGGTCTGCAGCATCGGGTCTTCGGGGAAATCCCGAGGACAGGAAGACTACTGCCGGGCTACAGAGCGGGGAAGTGGGGATCACCAACACACCATCATGTACGATTCGGCAGAGAGAAACGCGGGGTTAGCGTCCATGGATCTTGGCTGCAGACAGGTGTGTGTGCCGGTGTTAAGTCCGCCTGGGTTCATGTACTCTGCAACTCATGATTGGACTAGTCCGGATTGATAATACCTTTGTCGCAACAGTCTTCATCGTGGATGGCCCGATTCTTTGCAGGGCATGATCAGATTCATCTATGATATCGGTGTCCTAGATTTGATATTTCCACGTCGCTCGCGATCTGCTTTGTCGTCCTCCTGCATGATCCGTGTCACTCCGTTCCTCAATGTGGGTACTGTGGTCCTTGCCGTCCACACCAGCTTGCTCAAGAGTCGCATCGTCTGTCAAGTTGTCCATCTGCTTGTTACACCTCCGCAAGCATATCGTCAAGATGAGTGTGCTGACAACGATGATAGCCGTCATGGCAAGATTAACTAACCATGCCACGATATAACGCGGTCCCGCACTTGACGGGTACAGGTAAGGCGTCCACACGAGAGCCAGATTACCGATGGAGTTGTTGACCGCCAGGGCAATGGCTCTCTTCTTCTGCGGGCGAGCGGCAATATTGGCCATCCATGCATTGGATACCTGGAAGCAGCCGTAGGTTCCAGGCAACATGAGGAACAACGCAAAGTACCGGGCTCCAGTGTTGGTAGTTGCGATGGTGATGATGATGCCTGCTGCGGCGACCATGGAGGGGTACATAATGTGAGGCGATCGCTTTGAGGTACGGTCCGAGTACCACGTGTTGAACAGACAAAACAGAACAGTTGCCAGATACGGAGGGGAAGTCAGGAGTAGAGTATGCACAGTGCTGTAGCCAAAGTTCTGAACCAGGGTGGGCAAGAAGTTGGTGAGAGAGGCAACGGCTTGAAGACAGGTTTGCCCAATGACGCAGAGCCAGACGCGGTAGTCCTTGACTGTCAACTTGAAGGCTGCGCCGGTGCTGATCTCTTCTTCCTCCTCCCCGGCATCTTCAATGATTCGCATGATACCGAGCGCCCTTTCTTCAGGAGAAAGCCACTTTGTCGTGCTAGGCCAGTCAGGAATTACGAATGCTGTGATGGCAGCAAACACGACCGTGGCAATTCCTTCGATGATGAAGAGCCAACGCCACGATTCGAGGCGATTGTTTGCAAAAGCAGCGGCGATGCCGGCGGCGAAAAGACCTCCAAAGGCGCCCGATATCATCGCGGCGGAGTAGAAGATTCCTAGCCGCAGGCCGAGTTCTTTTCGGGTATACCATCCGCTAAATAAGAAAGCACAACCAACGAAGAAGGGTGCCTGTGCAATACGATTAGTACATGTACCTCAGGCTAGTGTGCGACGCTCAAACGAACCTCAGTAACACCCAGAAAGAACCGGTTGACAGCCAAACCGGTGAAATTGTGGACTGCCCCTGACAGGCCACTCACGATACCCCATGCTGCCATGCACCCAGAGAGGTACCAGCTGGGTCGAACTTTGGTGAGGATCATATTGCTGGGCACTGAGTAGGGTTAGTATTGCCACAAGGTGATCCTAGGGGTGTTCTTACCTTGCATGGAGATATATCCAACAAAGGTCACCGAAAGAACAATGCTGTACTGATAACCAGACATGTTCAGGTCCTTTTCAAGGCCCTGAACTCTGGCATGGGCTAAGGCAAGACATCGAGTTAGCATCGCATCATATGTTCCCCTCTTCCTATGGTGAAGCAGAGGACAGATACATAGTGTGAAAGGCACTTACGAACGGCATTTCTGTCGATGTAGTTCATGATGTACACAATGATCTGGAGGGAGCTAGTCAGTGTTCTTGTCCGAGTCATCAAGTCAACGTCTCGATTTCACTGACCAAAATCGGCAGTAATCTCCAATCGATCTTTCGAACAAATTTCTTCTCCCTCTCAGACCTCTCCTCGGGCGACCAGGACGCGACTATCGCGGCGTAGTCCACAGGAGATGACCCAGAGTCGACCTCATTTTCTTTCTTCGACATATCTCACGCGACTGGAAGCAAGTAGTTCAAAGTACGCCGATTTGCAAGCTCAAAAATGGCATCTAAGTGCCTGAGAGGAACGAGTGGCGGTATTGACGGAGACTGAGTTGTCAATGTTCAGAATTGTGGCAAGCATTTGATACGTAGAGGTGCACGAGCTTAAGTACTATTCTTGTAACCAATTGATCTATCTTATGAATGGCAGCAATCCTTTGATCACATTCGTAAGGTACGGGCAGATGGCCGGGCGATCTTGGCACTCGGAACCCCAGCCTTGGACAGTCAGAAAGACAGTAGGAACCACGCTAACATTGGAATATCTGGGGGTGGATGATCCGGGGAAAGCTTTGCCGAATGATTTCAAAGGCCGATTCCCGAATGCTAAACACAAACTATGCAGTAATGACCTCACGGGAGATGATGCGCACGGAGCAACGCCTGGTGAAGCAAACACTGATCAGACGACTTTATAGCAAGGTTGGCCCGGAAAACGAAAGGCATAGTACGTTGCACACAGCACAATCTTGCCTCTAGTTGGACGTTGGTTGTGGGGTACTGCGACCACGCCCGCCGTGGGGTGGATGTGTCGGGAAATCGGCGAAGTGCCGGTGGCCAACATCCAACCAGATTCATACGGTAGCGGGGAAGCTGCGTATCGTGGATACCTCACAATAAGTTACAGAACTGAACGTATGATGAGAGCGAACGAATCCATATGATAAATATGGTCAGTGTCCCAAGTCAACAAGCGGTGGTAGAAACACTGATCGACGTGGGCTACTTTTCAACGCGTTCAAGGTCGAACACCAGCTCTTCAACCCAAATTACCATTCTTTTTCTTCTGTGAACAAGATATCATCGAAATCATGACAAGTCTTTCAACAAAACTCGCCGACCTCGAAAAGGCTGGAAAGCCAGTTCAGGTCGGCATCATTGGCGCTGGCAAGTTCGGATCCATGTACATCTCCCAGTCCCACCGCACCCCTGGAGTTCACTTGGCTGCCATTGCGGATCTTTCTTCTGACCGAGCTCTCGCTTCTCTGAAGCGCACTGGCTATCCCGAGGGCAAGTTTGACGCGACCGCTTCGTTGAGCATTTCCGAAGCCATTGCTGCCGGAAAAACAGCCATTACGACAGACTCAGCAACACTGATTGCCACCCCGGAAATTGACGTCGTGCTAGAAGTCACCGGAAACCCTGCAGCAGGCATCCGTCACGCTCTACTTTGCTGTGAGCACAAGAAGCACATCGTCATGATCAACGTTGAAGCCGATGTTCTGGCAGGGCCTTTGCTGGCACGGAAGGCGAGGGAGGCTGGCATCATCTACTCAATGGCATACGGAGACCAGCCGGCACTCATTGCTGAGATGGTGGACTGGGCCAAGACGGCTGGCTTCGAAGTCGTGTGCGCAGGCAAGGGAACCAAGCATTTGCCCGAGTACCACTACTCCACGCCGGATACTGTGTGGAACCATTACGGATTCACCAAGGAGCAGCTTGCCGGGGGCGACTTCAACCCGCAAATGTTCAACAGTTTCCTTGATGGGACTAAGAGTGCTTTGGAGATGGCTGCCGTCGCCAACGGTTGTGACCTAAGCCCTCCTTCAGATGGGCTGAGGTTCCCTCCCTGTGGCGTGTGGGACCTCCCTACGGTGCTGAAGCCCACCAGCGAAGGAGGCCAACTCGAGAAGAATGGCACTGTGGAAGTTGTGTCTTGCATGGAAAAGGACGGTCGATGGGTATTCAACGATCTTAGGTGGGGTGTTTACGTGATCATCAAAGGTGAGTGTTCCTTGCTCAAATGATACTACTCAATATTGGGTACTAATAATGTTGTTTGACTGATAGCACCTGGAGAATACCAGAGGGAATGTTTCAAGCAATATGGCCTGAAGACAGACCCTTCTGGCTGGTATGCCGCCCAGTACAAGCCCTACCATCTCATTGGTCTGGAACTTGGCGTCTCAGTCGCGACAATAATGGTTCGCGGCGAGCCAACCGGCCAGACTAAGACGTGGGCGGGAGATGTTGTTGCCACAGCGAAGCGTGATCTCAAGGCAGGCGAGAAATTGGATGGCGAAGGTGGCTTCACTGTGTACGGAAAGCTTACCACTGCCGAGAACTCTATGGCCATTGAGGGCTTGCCTATTGGCTTGGCCCATGGCTTTGTTCTTAAGCGTGATGTGAAGAAAGACCAGGGACTGAGCTGGCAGGATGTCGAGTACAGCGAAAAGGCACAGGCTGTGGCCTTCAGGAAAGAGATGGAGGCCGTCTTCAAGAAGGAATTCTTGGCTGGCAAAGCCAATGGTGTTAATGGAACACACTAAACTCATCAAAAGAGCTGTTGATAATTGAGTCCAAAAAATCAGAAATATTACATGGGTACAAATTTTACAGAAGCCCCCAAGATAATAAATTCCACGTGTGTATCTCTTGTGTCGAAACCTAAAAGACTTTTCGTCCCAAAGTTCCAGACTTGAACTCCGTAAATACTGATAGAAGAAATCCAAGTTCTGAAATCCAGAGTAGACGTTAAGAGGGATACACAGGGAAACCCCAAGTGGTACTCTTCTGCAGTAACTGGTAATCCAACCCTCGGTCCCCACCATTCATGTAAAGAAGTTTAGTCAAGGGCACTGTGGCATGAAAAGAGAAAGTCGTGTGAGCAGGCACGAAGGCGACGTCTCCCTGCAGCAAGCTCAGACTTTCGGACCCATCCACGGACAGAGACAGTTGGCCCTCTTGTAGCTCCAGGGCAAAATGATGAGGTAGTGTGACCGTCGTCGGGGCCTGATTATCGAGCTTCGGGGAGAGTACTATGGTGCCCATGGTGAAGTTTCCATCGGTCTGCGTAGGTGTGACCAAAGGCTGTATGACTTTGTATCCGTTCTCAGAGTTGAGGTACGCTGAACCGTAGTTGTTGGCAACAAAGTATGGCTCGGTTGGATCACTTGGTAAGCTGTTTGGTCCGTCATGCCACGGCAATCCGGCATCACCCGCAGTGCCGTTGATCAAATCTCTCCTAGGCGTGAATGCTTCTGCTGAGGCGGCAATCAAGTCCATGGATCGAAGCTGTCCGTACACCTCAGGCGTGAGGACTCCAAACGGGTCAGGGTCCTTCTCAATCGGAACGTATGGCGATCCAACTTCGGATTCGTATTCGCCAAGACTGAGCTTCGCAAAAAGATCCTCGAATCCAGCAGGATGAAAGATGTGATTCAGTTGGCTGTCCGGGTCGATAAGTTGAAAAGTGTGTATGGTGCCTGGAGGCGCATTTCCATAGTCGCCTACAGACGCAATTCGGGCCTCATGATCAGCACCGGTGATATTCTTTTGTGCCCAGAGCTCCACGCGGCCTCGGGTGCAATAAAAGTGCTCGTGGGTTTTCTCATGAGTGTGGGGTCTGGCGGCTGTCCAGCCTGACGTCTTGCCATTGTGCTGGACCATGGAAAATGCACCTCCAGATGAGTTCGCAGTGATGGCGAACCGAATGATGTCTGAGCCAGTCAGTTTGACAGCCCGACCTTTGAATCTGGGTAGAACATATGGCCGAGGATAGTCGGGAGCAACATCGACCAAGAGGGTATTTTCTTGGCGGCGGGGAATGTGCAGCGCTGATGCAGCCACTGCTAAGCAGGCGAAGGTTTCCAATGTAAATGATCTCATTTTTACTGAATGTACAGGTATGCATGGCTTGGGTAAAGAAAAGCAACTGCCACAGCGTCTCGGGCGACCCTTTAAATAGGATCGTCTGACCCTCTGTCTTCTAGAGCTGGCAGACACAGCCATCACCCACAAGCTGGGGCCTTGCCGTGCCGTTCGTGTTCGTCAGTCATCACTTATGTCGAATACTTCAGGGAGGTCTAGGTAACTTTCAATGACTTGATGGGGCTTTTGCTAGATTTGTGGAGATACTCGTCTGCCTTGAAACCTTGGTTCAAGCCAGTTTTGCCAGTCAGAACTGAATCCAGATATGAGTTGCGAGCTGAAAACACCAACGTGATCGGGCAAATCTTATTCCAAAGGTCGGGAACTGGGCCACCAGCTAGCCCCCAACGTAAGCAGCTGTGGATACGCAATCCTGCAATGTTGTTCGCCCTGACCTGTTCGAAAGCGGGAAAATGAATAGTGATATCCCTTTCTCTGATCCGGATCGCGGAAGGAAATTCTTGGAGGAAGCACTTAGGCTATCTTCATGGAAAGACATGCATTGTTGACGGTGGCATCTCTCATCGACGTTGATTTTACCTGAGCCGGTACTTGTGGAACGGACCCTTCTTCATTCTTACGTCAGACACGTGATGATATTGAGAGAGGCAACATGCTGGTCATTTCACTAGCATTAACCATTTGCATTGCCTCGAAGGAATGCCGAGGTCCCTTTTGGCCTCCAGGCGTAGCTCGGGCGAATGTCCAATTCCGTTCATGCGCAGTCATCTAGATAGCCCCCAATCCCAGGCAGCCTTATGGACCCTGCATGTTACCCACTATACCAAGGCAAGAGCCCTCTTGGCACTTTTGATGGTAGAATGCTACAAGATCCTTCGGCATTGTCTTGTATTACTAACAGATGGTGTGATTTTTCCCGCCTTAACTGACAGGCTCGCAAATGCCCCTGCTACGCTAGCATCCATGGATGGGTACCTTGGCGGGAAGGTCAGCCTATGATCACGGTAATTGATCCATAGAAAGTCCGGACCATCCGTCAATATGTTGAATTATTTCAACATATCTCGATTCGAAAAGACGTTGAAGATAAGCGCCATGATGAATAGAAGTGAGACGGCTTTTTCACGACGGGGGGGAGTGTCAACGGCGCATTCGGAGACTTGAAGTTCACTTTGACATGGCATATTTCGTTGCAGGCTGCATCATATCATGTACGGTTCTGGCGTTCAGCAAATTGATACATGCAGTAGTGGAGATTGATCGTGCAGAGGGCGGCTACTGGTGTGCATCTATATTTGCATACCATCAACGGGACGGTGCCAGTTCCACTTCGTCGATAGGATGGGGGTAATTGATAATTTCAAGAGTCGCAAATGAAACGGGACTAGGAAGTCCATAATTTGGAGTGTTCATCACATCCGTTGATCTGAGAAGGCACTGTCGATACCGGTCAACGGGCAGACAATCTAAACAAAACATTATGGTAAGATACTTCCGATGCCTAATTATTATAACGAGAGCTACAGTTCATCTGCCGTAAGATGTGTAGTTGGAATGAATCTGAGCACTGAAGACTCACATGGAACGAAGTACGGGCTGTGACGCAAACGTTGATGACAAGCAAGCCATCGGCCACGCAAACATCAAGGCTATGCTTAGCCATTCTTTGAAGCCAGAACCGCGATTCTGGCTCATATGTACCACTATGTTCATGGCAGTCCAATAATGTTTGGAGTGGAAAGAGTCATGTCGTTCGCTCTATATGCGAATCATTCGGACTCGGGAGGCAAAGACAGTTCGGGGTGACCGCTTATGCACTTCTATAGAAACGCAACCCATAAAACGCCTCAGATCCTTAAGCGAGGTAGCAAAGGTTTTAATTGATAGCAAAAAGAACGAATAATCGAGCTCATGTTTCCCTACAGCCCTAAGGAGCGATGTAAACTCAACCCAGCGAGGCGTTCGGATTGGCATCATCTCATGGCTGCCCTTGGCCTTTTGGAGCTCTCCCCGCAAAGTTCTGAGGCAGAACGTCCCTACCTAGGGCCAATGGTTCGGTACGCTGTCAATATGTCGATTGGACTGCCTCGTCAAAAAACGCCTATGAACATTTAAGCTTGTTGAGTGACACTCGGTGTTTAAGATGACACCTTCTCCCGCAATCACAGGAGCATTCTTGAACAACTATACTATAACCACATCTCTCTTCTTCCCTTCAAATTTTGAGACTTTCTGTTTGATTTATCGTTATCTGGCATAATACTATTTGCTGCTCCGTCAAAATGCAATTCTCCACCTTCACCGTCTTTTTCCTGACTGTTCTGGTTGGCCAGACTCTTGCCTGTGGGTAAAATATTTATAAGGCACACTTAGCTTGTACGTCTACTAATATTGAATTTGTAGCTCCAGCCAGAGGTGGTAAGGCAGCCCGGGTCGCTGGCGGTGCTGCTGCCGGAGGTGCGACCAGAGGCGCAGCTGGGGCGGCTACCGGTGCGGCAACCGGTGCCGGCAAGGAGGGTCAAACCTGTACCGGCAGAGTTGACCAGAGAGATCGTCAAAGAACGTGCGATGGCAACGGTCGTTGCGGTATCAACACTCCGCCAAACATTTTCGACTCTGTTGTCAGTGATGACTGTGAATAAGCCGCGGCCTGCAAAATATTGCGGGGTGGTAAGTTTGTTGTCTGACTAACAACTGAACATGGCCACCACGAACTACACGTAGGGCACGAAGGTTTGGGCAGATAGAAGACCTAGTATCCAAATGAATCAAATAGCAAGATAGTTGCACTGGCTGTAGGTGAACATGGGTGAAACTTTGAGTATAGAAGCGTTGTATGTCAACCAAGTACTGACTTTCTAGCACAGAGTTTCGGGTCCGGCCGGACACGGATATCCGCCCCGCATTGCCGGGTTCCGGCGCCGGAGACAACTCGGGGGCGACTTTAACGCACCGTAATTTTCAGTTCAATCAAATTGATGGGCATTGACTAGAATGCGCGGCATTCGAATTGCCCACAACTAGTCGCTCATGGCGCAAGTGGCACGCCGGGGGTGATAAGGCGCATCTTACGTGCATTGCGCCGAGCTTAGCAATCGGTCGGCCGAATTCGAGCGGAACGGGGACCCTTGCGGAATATGAATTCCGCCCCAAGGGCGATCCAAGGTGCTGCAGGTCGACACAGCGAAAACATGCCCTGGTTGTTGAATCAGTTGTACACGATCGCAGATCTTCTGAAACGATTGACTTCTGGTCTGCATGAACCCATCCGCTGCATAGTGGCCCATGCTGGAGGCGCAACACGTCAGGTCGCATTGCGTTCTGACTGGTGTAAACTTGTGCGATGTAGTGGTAACACGCCAACAATGGATCGCCATCCCCGTCACAGCCATCGCCGCTGTATTACCATAAACCAGCCGTCTCGGCCACATTGTTCCTCCGCATTATCTCATATTCTTTTCTTGCCCCGCTAATGATTTCAGGAAACGGAGCTATCAACGTTATCACGAGATTTCATCAACCGTCTAAAATAAGTAACAGCCGTGACTATAAATCACGAACCGAAACTCAAAATGACGAAGAGAAGACTATCAAAACCCTGCAATCAAGTCAAAATGGCACCTAAGACTGTTTTTGTCACTGGCGCGAACGGCTACATCGGCAACGCTGTAGCGCGCGCATTCCTTGCCGCTGGATGGAAAACCTACGGACTCGTCCGATCTCCGTCGGCCGCAACAGCCCTCGCGCAAGAGGAGATCATCCCCGTCGTCGGCGCCATCGACGACCTGTCCGCCCACGCGGATATTCAAGCCCATCTGCCGGCCACCCTCGATGTGATCGTATCGGCAACCGAGAACCCTTTGGATTACATGCCGCATTACAATAGCACGATCAAGCTCCTTCGAACCCTTGGCGCCGCAAGCTCTGCCGCAGGAACTAGACCGATTGTGATCTTCAGCTCTGGCTGCAAGGACTACGGCATCGGGCCCCACTACCACGGCGCTCCGGACCTGGCTCCGCACACGGAGGAGTCCCCGATCAACACGGTGCCTTTCCTCATTAACCGTGCGACCCACGCAAGAAAGATCTTCGACCATAGAGATGTCTTCGCTCCAGTCTTGGTCAGACCTACGAACGTCTACGGTCGAAGCTCAAGCTTCTACAAGGCCTTCTTCGATGTTGCGGCCAAGGCAGCCGCTGACGGCAAGCCCCTCTTGCTGCCCGCCCCACCAAACACCATTGTTCATGCCTTGCATGTCGACGATTGTGGAGAGGCATACGTCGCCATTGCTTCCCACGTCAACACATCCGAAGTTGAGGGCCAGGTCTTCAACATCTCTGCCCAAAGGTATGAGACTGTGGACGAGGTGGCGAAAGCTCTGGTCAAGGAGTACAACATCACAGGAGGGCTGAAGTATGTCGACCCTTCTGAGCTGAAGGATGACGAAAACCCCTGGCCAAATGGAATTATCAACTTCCCGCAGTGGACAGACTCTACAAAGCTCACGAACCTCACTGGCTGGAAACACCACCGGCCGTTGTTTTCCGAGGGGTTGCACGTGTACCGTGTTGCGTTTGAGGCGGCGAAGGCAAGTGGCCATGAAGGTGTGAAGCGGACGAGTGGATATTTGGAAGCTTTGACGAGGCAGGGTTTTGTGAGCCAGAACGGAGGCAAATAGAGTTTACTATGTGCCTCCGCGTCAAGGGCTGCAAAGTTGTGTAGATTGAATAGACTTGTCTCTATAGCTGCGAAAGATGTAGCCACGTGCCAACCATCCCGAGGGTCATAGAGGTGTCCAATACATAGATGATTGATGACACCAGTCATATCTTTTAAGACCGGTCGATCTACAATTCCAATTTCGCAATCTAGGTTTTCCTCCCAATACTAGGCGTCTTTTTCTGTCTTCCGTGCTTCAGTACTGACCTCGGCACCCCTAACAAACGAATCTAATCACACGTCAATCATCTGAGCTGACGCCGCAGATCAACAGAAGCCCCGACACACATTGCAACAACTCCTCTTCACGCGCAAGATGGCGACTCTCGTCCGTCTTCCGGTAGAGCTGACGAATATGGTGGCCGCCTATTTGACGTCCCCAAAAGACTTCCTTTCTTGGATCTCAGTAGATCCCGAGGTTTTACAGAAACTCTTGGAAAATAAGTCAGTAGCTTTCGAGTCTTTCATGGACCGCGATCTCCTTCCTCCAGCTCTGAGTATTTTACGCCTCCGCGAAATCCACCAGCAGTCCACCGAGCTACCGAGCGTTCAAGATCTCGTCATATCCGCCTTCAAGTCGAAAGTCGCCGCCGAGGAAAGCACACCTGGCTTGGTGTGGCCCACGGACAAAGCTTCAGCGTTAGCCTTGCTAGAACTCATGGACGAGGTAGAGTGCATTGTCACGGCAATGCAGAACGATCGCTACAGAGATGACACGTTCTGGCCCGAGAATCCGTGGCTCCACGAGCACCACGAGCACCCCGAGCACCCCAAGCAACCCAAGCAGACCGAGCGTCTGGATTTCATATTGTATGACGAGCGGACGACGAGATTACTCCAGCACGATAGTTTCTGGGACAATAAAGACGAGCACAGCATGTTCGTTCAGAAGAAGCTTGTTCTACTCTTCGAGATCTACGTCCTGTGTTTCTGTTACGGCAGGGAATTCCCTGATCATACGTCCGATCAAACACCGTTCGAGATTTTATCAATGGCAACCGAGGACACATCAACGCAGATTGACATTCGTGTCATCGATTTCGGCGAGCAAGTAGATAAGCTTGCTTCTTGTCTCTGCCGCACTTGCGACGGTATTATTGATTCAGCTTTCCGCCAGGTTTTGAACATACGGCAGGTTGATGCCCAGCCTTTCTGGGGTTCAGACGTGGTTCTGCAAGAAGGAGTGCAAACTCTGAAAGAAGCGCTTGGAACACCGAAAGTCATGTTTCATTCGGCACGCTGGAGCTATTATCGAAAATTTGTGACTTGGACGCGGACGGGTATTGAGTCCATGACTGGGGCTGAAGCTCGCCGACTTTTAAGGCCGTCACAGGTTGGTTTGATACCCACGGATTAAGGCCGGGTTCCAATCTATCGAATTGCCTGCATGGATACGGGTGAATTCATCGTCAAGGATGGATATGATGGCTTCACGGTGGTCGCATATCTCGAAACCTTACAAGAGCAACAAAACTGGGATCGTATGGACGGTATTCACAACGCCTGGAAGCTTGTATCGGGCGGTATCGGTAGACTGGCTCCTTTGCTGCGTCTTGACGAGGGTGAAAGACAGACAGAGGTAATAGGAGCACTCTCCCGAGCCAATTCTAAATGCAGGTCTGCAATAGAGGCAACTACGAGCCCGCTTCAATGGTTTCAAGGCAGCTTGAAGACATGGATCAAAGACTACTACCCAGGCTCGCACATTGGGGTCCAACCGTGGGTTGTTGCATGGTAACATACCTTTTCGAGGATTGGCTCGTTGAATATCTACATGAATTTGCTTCAGCTAATGCATAATACTGTCATGGCGTTAGTGGAGTTATATGCTTGCTTGATCTTCTGGAGAGAAGGTCTCCATTATGAAAACAAGAAGATAACTTGAAAGCAATAACCTTCAATTGAACTCTTAATGAAGAACATCTCATCACTACCTTATTGATTCATAACTCGGACTGTGCGAGGTGCTGCTGCAGAGCGATCTAGCCCCCGTTACCAAAACTAATTTGATATGCTGTCACGCAATATTACAAGCTGGTCATGATTGTATGCCATGAAATCTGTCACAAGATGTAGACTGGCTAACTGGGAAGCACCCCCAGTCCCACCCTGATGTCTTCGGCAGAAACGGAAAAAAGCCAGGGCTAAACTTTGTCTCCCTTTACCCTGTCGTGTCCCTTCAGAACTTTGCCCCAGTCCCATGTAGAGCAAGACAAACCCTGGCGCAAAATGTCGACGACATGGTTCTTTCCGACAGAGCTACATCTGATGATTATGTCATATTTTAGAAGACCCAAAGGACCTCTACTCATGGATATCGGCAAAACCTCAAGTTATTAGACACATCATCAATTACAAGTCGACAGTCTTCGGAAAATACATCGACTGCCATCTGCTCCCAGAATTGCTGACCGTGGTGCGCTTCCGACAAATGCATCAGCGACATCCCACGAGGCCAAGCACCAACCAACTTGTCAAGTCAGCTTGCGACTGGTTGACCGGCATCGGGCCACGTAACCCGGAGTCGCTTTGGCCTGAAGACTTTGATTCCATCCTCACATTATTGAAGATTATTGAAGAGGTCAACGCCGTGCTCTCAGGACTGTGGGTGCACGAGTATGAGAACACGGAACGATACTTCTTCTTGCCCTGGCAATACCTGCCATCCTCCCGCCGGAGTCGAGTCGATTGGTTCACGCATTCTCATGAACAGGAAGATCTGTTTTCCAAGCAACGCGCGGTGCTTTGTTTCGAGATCTATGTTCAGTCCCTGTACATAGGCAGAGCTCCTGATGAGAGTGCCTCAGAGCTTGCCCTATGTAGGGACTTGGATACAGCCTTGAGCACGTGGGAAATAGAAGATGGACTCTATCCTGTTTGGCTTCGGTTCAATAACATCGCCAAGTTCTTCTACCGCAGATATGACGAGTACTTGTGGCTATGTTTGCGGGAGGTAATTGACGTAGAGAAGCTGGAAAAGAAATTATCTGCGAAGTCGAAAATTGTGCTACGAGATCAGGCACAAAGCCTTAAAGACGCGATCCAAACGCAAGATGTGGTTTACCATTCGGCGAAGTTGTCATGGACACGACTGTCCGTAAAGCAAATGCCAAAGGATTTGGAAGCGATACCCAGCCAGGAGCTTGGTTCCTTTGAACGGCAAAGCCAAATCAGCCTCGAGTCAGCTCTCGTTTGTTACAGGAAGTCTGGAGACACAAACGTGCCAGTTTATCGATTTGCTTGCAATAAGGGGCCAGAGTTTAGCCGGGAGTTCCTCTTCCAAAGAGACGAACGTGGGCTTACTATGGTGGCTCCCTTGCGCACGGCTAGAGAGAAAGAAGACTGGGATTCTGTTGACGAGATTTCCAATGCTTGGCGATGGACTTCGGGTGGTATAGGCCCTATGGCACGGTTTTTGCACATGACCGACGCCGAAAAATGTCAAGTAATGTCCGAGAGCTTCGTGCGTGCCGATGCCATCTCAAGGTCTGGCATAGAACGTATGCAAAGAACGCGTCTGCAGGATAGATCGTTCTTGAGGAGTTGGATGATCAAGTTTTACTCGGGTTATCGCCCTTTTCAGCGGGGATTTTAATGTTCGGATATGCCAGTATTTTAACATATCCATGCATTCGTTAAGACTTTTGAACTCAACTTTGACTGTTCTCCAGTAGTGCCGACCATCTGCTCATATTATAACTAGTCTTACTTGTTTCCTCGTACATCTGTTGCATATTATCGGTCCCATTCTGCGTGGCAGCTGATGCTTGAACCTGACTTGGCGAGCAATCCAGTCTCGCTTCCAGCCTTAGTGGATTTCTCACGATCTATTGTATGCAGGAGGAAAGACCCGCAGTCCTGTGTTTACTCGTGGTTGGGATTTTCCACGCATGACTCATGAGAGGCTGATAGGATCTTGTGCGGGACGGCGGCACAGTCGCACATCAGCGGATCGGCCCGTCCGTAAAGTGATGCGAAAGAATGCTCCGTCTCAAGCGGGTTACTTCTCTCTTCTTCTCTCCACCGTCCTCCCCTAGCCAAGATTTACCCAGCATGCCACCCGCAAGATATAAGTCGAATCTCGACCGCCACAGAGCACAATGCTACATTTTCTCGTTTTGTTCATACGCTTGCTCACACACTCGTTCATGTGTTTGGTGGTTTTGGCTCCGTTGAACACGATGAGGCCTTGGCAATTCGCTAAAGAGTTAGACCCTGTAAACCTTACAGGGATACTTTCCTTTTCTTGCGGAGTTCAACAGAGTCCATGCTTTCATTTACCGACAGCCCCTCTAATGACCAAAATGGTTGACTCCGACAACATTTATTTGGCTCGTGTCTCCTCACCAGCACTAGAATGGTATGGGTAGCTTGAGCCTGGATCAACTCCTATTTCTTCGCATCATGGGGCTGCGATCCCTGCCCTGCACTCAATAATAATGGTCAGCTCTGGTACGGGGGAAAATATGTGTTAGGCGCAACTCCTTTATCAAGAGCTGACATCAAGACAGTCCCATGTTGAAGTCAACCGAGTGCGGGAGATGTGACTGCGACCACGGCGGTGACGGTCTCGTCTACGTTCGAGATTGGCTCAACCACGATCCAACTGGCATCATGTCATGAACATGCTAAGGAAACGACAAGCCAAGGGAAGTGGCAACACTCATCGTTACTCTTAAGCCGGCATCGTAGTGTGAGTCCAGTGTTGTGGATACGACGACGTCGAAGATGGCATGCTACAGCTATTTGGCTTCTCACCACCCGCCTCACTCGCAATCATTCCAAGTGGGACACGATAGGCGCCGGCGACATTTCCCTGAATTTATCCACGTCAGGGACGATCACGCTACCTTCCTCTTCAGCGATGGCGAGCCGGACAAACCGTTCAACGAACGAACTCTCGTTGGCTGGCGGCCTATCATGCACGGTATCTAGCATGCTTTTCCGACGTCCATTGGGAACAGATTGAGGTATTTTTCATGAATGCCAAGTTCTGGCTAAGACTGGCGCCGAGTGAATGTTGCGGACCATGAGGGTCAGTAGATGCCAAAAAGACGACCAAGACTGTAACGAAGGCGACAACACGACATCGAAAATTGTGCCAGAAACGACGCGAAAACTCTCAGGAACCTTTGGGCGCTAAGATTTCTGAGTATCAGGCCTCGTCAAGTATCTTCATTTAATACTGCAATATTTGGATGCACCAATTTCAACATATTTTGTTGAAATGTTATCATGATGCAACTCCGTCCGCAGTGCTCTGAAACTGACTGAACCAACCACGATATCCTCAACAACTCGCTTGCTTGCTAGCCATCAAGGTTCGGGTTTCTAGGCACCAGTCGCCTGATCAGAACAGTATCCTTCCATCAAGCAAGTTGCTTGTCAGAGGCCAAGAGATAGTAGGGTTACAATGACGGACAGGTTGGCGCCCAGCCAGCCTATCACGAGTTGACGCCAAGAACGACGGACCCGCCCTTTTCTCCGAGTTCCTATTAAACGAGGCTCTCAACTGGTTTCAACAGGAATTTAGGGCAGAATGCTTGTTATTGATTGGCGCTCTCCGCACCTTGGCAACGATGGCGTCACGATCGGATAAGAGGTGGAGAAATGAAATACCGAGGAACCTCATCCTTCAAACCACGGTTCTCGACCTTCTACATGGGGCTCGCACATCACGGCCTGCCTCTGCCTTCCTAATGCGCTCGGTCTGCCAACGGCTATGCTACCTTCCTGAAAAGAGGACCGACCGAGCCCGTAGCGAATAACAACTGCCTTGCCCCTCGGTGGTTGTGCATCTTAGTGTTCCTGGCCAAGTAAACGGGCATGCATACCACTACCGGCCGCTGTGAAGTACGAGTTACATAAGAATATTACCGACAGCAGGAGGATTGCAACATTCTCCGCAAAGCTGGCAACTCATGACCAGTGGCTGAGGTCTACATAAGATTTCCTGCTAGCGCCGGCTGCCGGCCACCCGACCTAATCTTGCAGGTCGAGGGCGGCGATCGTCCGGTCCTTGCACCAGAAATGGCTAGAAATGGCACCGGCCGGCATGTTACCGCTCGCCTGCCAGATTTGAAGATACAGCCGGCTCGAAGCCGATGCTCTGGACTTGACTTTGCATATTGCCAAAGCCAACGGAGGAGCCCGCGAAAAGCGCGAATTCTTGGCCGCGTTTTGCCAGCTAAGAGATGCAGCATCTTATCGATGAAATGCTGCAATCTGGTCCATATCTTCTAGCCTACTCCTTCCTATTCGGCTGCAAGCCATCGCATCGCGGGGTAAACAGTCTTCAGAGGTGCCTTTTAGGGACTTTCCGATTAATACTACTGTGACATCGCGGGGCGGATGCTTTCCAGGTGCCCTTTGAGGAAGGCCCTGTTGACACTACGGAAGCCCACGGTAACACCACATGTCGGTTGTCTTCTCAAGTGCCTGTTGCGGAAGGCCCTGGTGATATCATGGGAATCTACAGTAACATCACAGAACGGATTGAGGCGTATTGGGAAGGAGGCATCTGACGATGGCTGGGGCGAAGTAGGCCTCTGTTTTGGCCAGCGGCAACAAGACCATGTTGCTCGTCACGATATCATGATCAAGATGTGTATAAATAAGGATGGATTTCTCCTCCAGTCTGAGATTCCTTTCTTCAGCAGCAGCAGCATCGGACTCATCTGACTTACTGTCTCCTACTCACAACATCAAGACCCCTTTCACCCACTCGTTGTCTACAGCAAGTCAGCAGACATGGAGCTCACTAAGTTCCTCTCTTTCCTCGCGGTCGTCCTCCCCGTCGCCTACGGTGCTCCCACCGAGGCCGCGACCAGCCTCCACCCCAAGATCCTCGCTGCCATGAAGCGCGACTTCGGTCTGGACGCCAGAGATGCCAACACTCGTGTTGCCTTCGAGCAGCGCTCCACTGATGTCATTGAGTCCATCAAGAACTCCGCTGGTGCCAAGTTCGCCGGTGCCTGGATCTCCGAGGACGGCACCACCGTCAACGTTGCCGTCACCGACGAGGCCCTGACCTCCGAGATCACCAACGCTGGCGCCGTCCCCACTGTTGTTGCCAACGACCTCACCAAGCTCGAGTCCGCCAAGGCCGCCCTCGACGGCATTGACATCGCCGAGCCCGCCGCCCGCCGCGACGCCAACTCTGCCGACTCCGGCATTGCCTCCTACTACGTCGACGTTGCCGCCAACAAGCTCGTCCTTGAGGCTCTTGAGGGCAGCACCGCCCACGCCGAGGAGCTCGCTGCCAAGGTCGGCCTTGCCGCCGGCGAGTTCGAGGTCCGCACCGTCTCCACGATGCCCTCCACCTTCGCTACCGTCTACGGTGGTGACGCCTACCTCATCAACCGCTCTGCTCGTTGCTCCATCGGTTTCTCCGTCACCACCGGTTTCGTCTCCGCTGGTCACTGCGGTAGCGTCGGTGCCACTGCCACCACCAGCTCCGGTGCCTCCCTCGGAACCTTCTCCGGCTCCGTCTTCCCCGGCTCCGCCGACATGTCCTACATCCGCACTGTCTCCGGCACCACCCTCACCGGCTACATTGACGGCTACGGACGTGGCAACCTCCCCGTCTCCGGCAGCACTGCTGCCGCTGTCGGTGCCTCCATCTGCCGCTCTGGCTCCACCACCGGTGTCTTCTGCGGCACTGTCGGCGCTCTTGGCGCTACCGTCAACTACGCCGAGGGCCGTGTCACTGGTCTCACCCGTACCAGTGTCTGCGCCGAGCCCGGTGACTCTGGCGGTTCTTTCTACTCTGGCGCCCAGGCCCAGGGTGTCACCTCTGGAGGCTCCGGCGACTGCTCTTCCGGCGGAACCACCTACTTCCAGCCGGTCAACGAGATTCTCTCCACCTACGGCCTCACCCTTGTCAGGGCTTAATTGGCTTTTCGCCCCGGCCGTCGCTACCATCTGAGCTGAAGTTAATCTTTGAAGAGCTTTTGGCGAAGCACGACTAGCAGACATACCCACGGTCAATGAAGGATGTTTTTTATGTATGAAGAGTATGACTTATCTTATTCTTATGGAACGATATTTTGGTCAGATAACGTAAATAAACTTGATCTATATATACCTTGCCTCCCTGTGATGCCTGTGTGGTGATAGAATATTCACCGAGTTCCATGCCAATACTGGCTTTGATGAGGGTCTGATCCTCACCAAAGCTATGACCCAGAATGATCTGTGCAATCATTAAATCTAGATTAGTGTCCCTTGAAAAAATGTAACTCTTCGGATATTTGGTCGCACTTGTTGAGTTATGTCTTGTGATTATTACTTAGCTACTATGTTGGTTGATTCTATTATCATTCTTAGTATTGTCGTTATGTCTGTGTTTTAATTTTTCCAGGTTGTCGTTGGTGTTAACGTCGTTGCTAGTGTAAGCTATGCATGTCTGACTTAACAGAACAAAGGACGTCTAGTCTTCATTCATGTATTTAGCGTACTGTTGAAGTCCAATCATGTAATGGAAATTGTATTTCTCAAACCATAAAGCCAAGTCCGAGGGAAGATAAACCAAGAAGAACGTGGATCGTCAGATATTCGCAACCGGAGCAATATTACTGTGAAAACAATCCAGCATAAGTCTCCATAATTGGGGAAGATCATTACTTGACTTCAGATATCATCTATATTGCGCTTGAACTCTTCCCGCAGCGGTTGTGTCAACTGCAACAACGGGGTCAGCATCTAACCAAACGGTCTTTAAGATGACTCTTTGTCCAGACGGCTACCTCTAGCAAAGCGGGCGGATGACTGTGAAGTTAGGTCTGATAGTTTATTTCATATTGACAATGTCATTACTCGCATCGTCCCTGTCGTCCCTGTCTCTATCCCCCTCCCCGCCTCTATCGTGACTTTTTGTCGTCCTTCTTATCGTCTTTACTCACTACCCTCCCAGACAGCAAAACTCTTCTGAGATGGAGACCAGTGATTGATAATCGCATTAGATGACGAAAAGCTGCGCTATAAGACGTCACAGCACCTGTTTAAAAGTACGATCTACATGTTGGATTGGAACCATTTGCCTTGATAGTCGAGCCTTGTTTTAGGCTGGAAAGCTGTGCAGCTGGCGAAGTTTGGGTCCCGCCAGAGGCATCCTGCACATGGGAGACTCGGTTTGTCAGCCAGAGATAAGAGTGAAAACATGTTACAGCCAGGTCCGGACGAAACCCCCAGTAAACATTGGAAGTGGATTCTTGACCCATCTACCTGAGGGCAGTCATCGCATTTCTGTAGCATCCTACAACGGATAGCTCAGTTTCCGAGAACCAGTGCCCCAATGTCTTGTCTTGATTGCGAAATGGGCACACGTTCATCGGACCAGTGGAAAACTTGTGATGGGATAAGATGTGGCATTGGTAGCAGGAACAGTATGGAGAAGGTTATGCTAGATTTGTAGGACCGAACCAAACACATGGAGGACTCCACCACACCAAGTCGGATTATCTGACGCAATGCGCTTCATGGACTGAGTAGCCTCTCGCATGTGGCAAGAGAATCGAAGTGAGGCAAATAGTGAGTGGAAGGCATACGTCACAATATTGATTGAGTGCAGGCCGGAGCATTTTTCTACGTTGGAAAACTTCAACACATAGATCACGGGACGTCCTTTCTACAAACTAGTCATTTTATGCAGAAAATCACAGATTGTCTTCATGCGCGTGCTTTTCTAGAGTATGAAGATATTTGGAACAAATGTGCGGAACATCAAACTTCGATGCCGCCGAAGATGCGCCTCTCGCTCACTGAATTGATGATGTTGATGGTTCTTCGCGATCTACGGAATCAACTCGATTGGCAGACAAGAACGGACCCATAGGGCAGAAGTGGAGCAAATACCGGCGCCGGTTTTTTCGGCCGCCGGGGAAAATATGGGCGCGCCCCTGGCCTCCGTGACAAGGAGGTTGCTTGTTACGAATGTGTTCCTGTTGGTTACAGCACCTGTCTACAGTCTTGAAGATGCTCCACTCGGACGAAAATCCATCGGGCTTGCACAGGTCATGCCGGCCGGCAATATTGGCCTCGCTGTAGTTGGTTATCGGTAGAGATTGGCGGTAGATGATGAAGCAAAATCCGCGTCTAGCTTACAAAACTTCTCATCCAAAGCGCGGTCGTGGTAGAGTTTCTTTTCGGAGGGACGGCATCATGCGTTGAGGCTCGGCTTGATGGGTTGTGCCTGGCGCTAATTGTCGCAGGGTGCTCCTCACCATCTCACAGAGCGACAGGAACAGACAGATAACGAAGGCCGAGCGGAAAACCCGAGATTTTACCAAGAGCCATGGGTTGCTTGGCAAGTCAAGCTGTGGGGCAGAAGCGACACGCAGAAACGGTCCAGGAGCGAGGAGACTGTTGGTTTTGAATCGACAAGAGCACAGCCTCTGTCGCAAGTGCAAGAGGCGGACGTAATGGCGTCGTGGCATACCAAGACTGCCAACAAGAAGTGCGAGCTGGTTGATACGCGGAGGCTGGCGATCTTTCAGAGAGATCTTCCTAGGACCCGTCGATGTTTTTCAACTTTTGGCGAAGCCCCCAACTTTTGGCGAGGGCAGCGGAGCATTTATTGTGGTCGAACGCGCCCGCGCGCTACGGAACGTTACCGAAGCATGGATTCATTGTCCTCTTTCGTTTCAATCCTGGGCAGTCGTTTCAGCCGTCAACCCAATAGGACTGACTAAGCGGACAGTTCAAGCCTCTTGGCGCCCTGCCGAACGCAGGTGCCGACTGCACAGTCCGAACGAGAGCGCTGTCAAGGCCTGTCATCAGGTCATGACATTGCTACTGACAAGCCGTCGCAGTCTCGGTGGTGGATACCCTGCCTCCAGAACAGCCCAAAACCATGTGCTCCTTGGTATTTCTTGGGCTTCTTGGGGGAAGGGGCCCGTCACATAAGCCGAAAAAGACCACCTGAAGGCGATTTGAAACGCCAGAAGCGCGCGAGAGTTCTCCTCGTCGGGATCCATCCGCCCACTTCGGCCCCACTGACATCTCAACTCGGAAACGCAGACTTACGCCATCCCATGATCCTCGGTGGAGAGAAGGGACGGCGACGATCCAATCGACATGATCTCCCGCTAGATCGCCACCCACCCTGCGAGGTTCCGACTGCCCGAAGAGGAATCGTCCAGTAGAGCCTCAAACCATCACGGAACATCATCAGACATCTTGGCAGCACGAGCCTCAATGACGCCGAGCCTGAACCATCTGGCGCGAGGGAGGGTTGAGGAGGAGTTCGTCTTTCGTTGTCTTGACTCTGCAGTGCGTCTGCGAGGAGACACCGGAGAACCTCCACTCGGGCATCCCCCTGTGTCGGCATTGGATTTCATCAGTCATTAGTCAACCCGGGAAAAGGCTTCTTGAGTCTTGGCTTTCGCGCTTTTTTCGGATGCAAATATGTGCCCTCCGCCGCAGCTAATATAATTCAAAATTTAGAGTTACTTGAATTTGGGTCTTGACCATCCTGTGTCTCCATCTTCACTCCTTTCTCTTCATCCCGTCCCTCCTAGTGAGGACAAGCCGTGAGATTTTCTTTCTTGATCGGCATTTACTGTCATTTACCCTTTTTTTTAATCAGCCAGGCGCGAGTCACTGCTGAGCAGTGTTCACTTCAGTCATTCCTTCGGACTTTCCCTTCGATTCTCCTCGATCCGCGATCGGCTTCAATATGAGGGTTCTTTCAGCTTGGGTCTTGATGGCAGCGGCCACCGTCAGTGCGATGCCGCAGCCGCTGAACAAGAGAGATCCTTTCCCGCCTGATGGAACTGTGGTGGGAGGTGTTCCTCACCGGCCCTTCAGAAGTAAGAAAGATGGGATGTAATGTGATGCGAAGGACTAAAGCTGACAACTTTACACAGTCAGGCGACAGGCGGCACCGGCTGCACCGGCTACTCCTCAAGGCAATCAACTCATCCCGGTGGTGGTCGGCGGAGCGCAGGATACTTTCGTACCGAACTTGATCACGGCGCAGGTCGGCGATGTCGTACAGTTCCAGTTCAGCAACGGCAACCACACGGTCACGCAGAGTGCGGAGGGCGCAGCATGCCAGCCGCTGCAGGATACGGTGCCTACCGCCATTCACAGCGGACACATTCCTTTCAAGGACGGCCAGGCGATGGTTGGAACGTTCAACATGCCGATCACGAGTACGGCTACGATGTTCATGTACTGCGCCACGGGGCCTCACTGTCAAGAGGGCCAGGTGCTGGTCATCAACCCGTGAGTATCACTCATGTCGAATTAGTATCACATGAAAGCTAACCATGAATTAGCACAAACGCGCAACAAGTCGTTCAGTACTCGAAGCTCGCAGCAGCCGCGAAGGCCAACGTCGACGGGAAGACAGTTGTCGGGGGAGCTGTTGGTCAAATCCCTCTCGCAAACGCCGCCTTTGTACCGGCACCGGCACAGGGTGCTGGCGGTGGTGGCGGTGGCCCTCCCCCGGCTGCCGCTCCGGCCGCGCCCCCTGCCGAAGCTCCCGCTGCCGCCCCAGCTGCTCCCGCTGCCCCTGCCGAACCCGCCGCTCCTGCTGCACCTGCCGCTCCCGCTGAGCCCGCGGCAGCAGCAGCGCCTCCGATTGCCGGTGCCCTAGTGGCCTGAAGATGACGTGTTGAGGATACGAAGAAGGGTTTCTTGAGCTCGGGAAGCTCTGTCAGTGCGTACACACGTTGAAGTGGTTGTATGATTCTATTTTGTGAAAAAAAACAGGACGCAGCTAGGATGTTTTTCCGTAGCTGAATGAAGACTAATCCACCTGTACGTAATAACCTTTTATGTATACTGTACGATGTTATCGGTGTCGCTGCGTTATACTGTAGAACAATACCAAGCAGCTTGACCAACGATTAGAGACAAGCATGACAGGATTCGAAGGAATGAGATGTCACGGCAACGGAGAAACGATAGGTGGGTATGTTTCCAGTTGGTAGAGAGGAACAGGATGAGCTGCAAATGACTCATCTCGACAAGATTGACGAGTGAGTGTTATTTTATCAATCCATGTTCAGGTTGGGCGGTTACATTTTGAGCGAATGAACAAGTGCAAACATGATTTCCCCAGATCTCTGCCATAGGAAAAAAGACCAAACAAAGCGCTCACGGTGGGAATGACGCAAAACGATGTGTGAGAACCAGAGGAAAATGACAAGCCCATTGACCTCTGAAGGCGGATTCTTCGGCCCCCGGTATTCCAATTGCACGTGCATTGAAGAGAGAGGTAAACCTGCGCCCCGCAGGCCGCGGCACCCGATCCACAATGCGGCATCGGGCTTGAAGTGGGGCCGACTACGGCGCCTCTCGTCCCGCTTCTACGGTGCAGCATGACGGCGTACGGAAGATTGATTTGCCAAGACTTGTGTACGCAGTGCTTCTTGATGTTGAACTATCTGCTATGAACGACGTGCTTACACCTATCAGCGGCGTATCTTGGCGTCTTGTTTTAAGGGCTCGTTGGCGGATTTGTTCCGCGCATCAGCAAGATGCCAGCGGAACACAGTTTCGTCCCATAGTGAAGGAAGTCCGCGGACTCCATGACCTAGACCTATGTTTTTGAGCAACGAGGTAGAATTTTTAGATGCTCCACCAACGTGACGCTTCTGAGAAACACTATTTAATGTTGGCGGCTTCGTTGGTAAAATCAGTGCAGTTCGAGAAGCAAAGCCACCGCAATTCACAGGGTCTTTGATCAAACAGTTTCTCACCTCTGCAATCACCCAAAAAGTCGCCAGAAATGTCTCCTGCACTTATTGAGCCTGTTGATGTCGACGTCGTCATCGTGGGTGCAGGTCTCAGCGGCCTTCGTGCCGCCGTTGACATTCACAAGAGCGGTCTATCGTACGTGGTTTTGGAGGCCATGGACCGCGTCGGCGGCAAGACTCTGTCAGTTCCAGATTCTCCCCAGGGCGGCGTTGTCGATTTTGGCGCTGCGTGGATCAATGATACCAGCCAGGTCGAGATGTACCGCTTAGCCAAAGACTTTGGCTTCGAGCTCATCGAACAAACCGCCACTGGGCTAAACTTGTACCAAGATAACAAGCAGAATACGGTCTCGTTTCCTTACTCTGGCATGCCATTTCCAGGATGTCGCAGATGTCTTTGATATTTCGCAAAAACATGATATTGCATCGAGATGATATTTGCAAACGGCTAACCTAAATCCTATAGCTAGACGATAAGCAACAAGCGCAGCTATATGAGGCGTTTGGGCAGATGGCTGTTCTCGTGGACCGTTCTGATCCAGAGATGCCGTGGCTAGGACCCGATGCCAAGAGGACTGACTCTCTCACACTCGCGGAGCTGGGAGAAAAGGAGATTGGAGGCGGCATTGGTTCGGTTGTCTTGAACGTTCTGTCGCGAGCTTGCCTTGGTCTTGAAAGCAGCGAAGTTGGTGCTCTGCCTGTCATCGACTACGTAAAAGCTGGAACGGGACTGGAGAACATCTCCTCAGACCTCAAAGACAGTGCTCAGTACTTGCGAAACCGCCAAGATAAGTCATACGAGTGTATTCCGGCAAGTTTAGTTCGAGCTAATGTTGGTTTTAGGAAATCAGAAATTCTCAACCCGGCTTGCGGAAAGTCTCAACGCCGCGGCAGTCAAGCTCTCAATGCCGATATTCAAGATTACTCAATCGGATGAAGGCTGCATGGCCTCAACCAGCCCCGGCCCAGAGTATAGGTGCAAGAAGGTCCTTCTATCTGTTCCGTCAACCCTATACCTGTTGATCGAGTTCACGCCAAGCCTCCCCGCCACGAAAGAGGCACTAAGCAAGTCCAAACTAGGATACTACTCGAAGACTATCTTTGTTTTCAAGAAGCCCTGGTGGCGAGATGCGGGCTTTTCAGGCGCCATTGCGTCAGATACTGGACCAATCGTTTTCAGCAGAGACACTTGCGTACCCAATGACAAGCAGTACAGCATCACCTGCTTTCACGTTGCTGAGCCTGGAAAGCAGTGGTCTAAGCTGCGGGCGGAAGACCGGCGGGAGGCTGTCCTCAAGCTGTTCCGGGCTATGTTCAGTACAGTGGTTGACGATGTCCCTGAACCAATTAACATCATAGAGAAGGAATGGACAAAGGATCCATGGGCGAGAGGAGCTCCTTCTCCAGTCATGGGCCCAGGAGTCTTGACAAGTGACGCCGGAAAGGCTGTGCGTGAGCCCGTAGGCCACATCCATTTCATCGGAACCGAGGCATCTTTGGTCTGGAAAGGGTATATGGAAGGGGCGGTGCAATCTGGTATCAGGGGCGCAAAGGAAGTCATCGCGGACTTGGCGGAGTGAATGTGACAAGACCAGAAAGGTTCTGTGGGGGTGTCTACGTGTTACAACGCGTAGAAAACGGTGGATGGAAATCGCACGTTGTAGTCAAGGGTCGCAATTAAACAATAGAAAATATTCAAAAGTCTATAAGTCTGCTGTTTGGAAGGGTATCCGCATATGTACATATTCAAAAGAGCTCGCCACGGTCATCTTCCCCTAGGTGGAGTGGTCAACGGGCCTACTGCTCCAAGCTAGCATCGTGAGGGAACAAGCTGAGCTTCGAGAAGTCGAACTTGCCCTGCCTCTTGACCCAAGTACCGGCTCCGGCACGCTTCTTGAACATCATCTTGGGCAGAATCTGGTTCAAGCAAACGTCGACCTTCATGCAGGTGCCGCCCAAGCAGCAGCTCTGCTTGATGCAAACCTCACCACCAGAGCAGTCGTTCGTGGTGTTGCAGGAGGGCTGGCAGTCGTTGGGGACAGCGCAGACATCCCTGCCCTCGACAGTCCTGAAGCAGACGCATCCCTTCTCGCCAGCCTTGTCAAGAGAGCAGGTGGGGATGGTTTTGTCACCGCAGGTCCAAGGGTTGCTGCAGCCGAGGGCAGGGCGGGTGGCGTTGACGAAAGGACCAACAGTGGTGGTTGCGACAACAGAGATGGTGGAAGTAATGATCGGGATAGGGGCCGTTGTCGTTACGCCAGTGGCACCGAAGCAGGAGCAAGCGCTGCGGTATGCGGCGTCGTTCTTGCAAGCCGTTGCGTAGGCGGGAATGTTCTTGGTGGTGGAGGCCGGGGTATCAACGGCACGGTCGAAGATCGTCCGTGTAGCGTTCAGCGTGATGGTCTCGACGCTTGTCTCGGTGACAAACGTGGTGCTGTCATTGTTAGTCGAAACTCTGCACCGCTTGACGTGACATGCGAAAAGAAACTTACGATGGCTTGGGAGTCTCAGTGACGGCAAGGTATGAGCTACATTCCGCCATACGAAGGACCATCGTAGCAGTTCCGAAACGCGTCGCTCTAACGGCGCGAAGACAGTTGTCGGCATTGCAAAACTTGTTCTCGACAACTGCGGCAGAGGCTGCGACGGCGAGGGAGGCAATGGCCAGCAACTTCATCTTGATAGAAGTGAATGTGTTGATTGAACGAATGTGATAAATGTAAAGAACGAAGCAGGGTGATCGGATGATGTCCCTTGATTGAGTGAATGAAGGTGAAGATGGAGTTGTTGTCCTGTCTGTCAGAAAGGTTCTTTAGAATTTGGACACTACGCTGGCCTTATTATATCCATGGTGAAAATCTCAGAGCTTATCATTTCCTTGCCTCCTAGAAAACAAAGTGTGATGCAAGGGACCGAGTAGCGCCTCGGCAACCACGAGGAAAAGCAAACACCGCATGGCCCCGCCGTCTTACCTTGAGCACATGCATACCGCCGCCACGGAACCGCACATCGTGAACATGATGTGGGTGAACGGAAAACAATCCGGTGGAAGAAGAAAAAAGCATCAGTGCCCCTGCAGTGGCAACCCGCCAAAAATTGGGATATGCAGCCCAAAGTTCGAGGTAGAAGGTTTGCCTGGCACCAAGCCGGCAGGTCGCTGACTTGGATGGTCTGGCCCCACGAAAACTCACATTAGATCACGAAAACGTGGTCGTGAACCCTGGCTGTTGTTGTTCGTGTCCTCAAGGATAGCGCTGCGCACCGATGGCACGGCGCCGGCTGAAGCCTCCCGCTAATGAGCGACTTGGCTCATTTGGATAGGGGCTCGGCAGGTTCCATGATCGTGCGCCCAGAATAGGCGCGTCCGTGAGCGATAAGCTTACTTTTCCCACGCGTTCCCGCGCAACCGCATTTTGGTCCACCGTCGGCTAGCCCTGGCGGCCTGCACTCGTTTTCGACGCGACCGGGGCTAGAAGAATCGCGGTTGAAGTTTCCTAACTGTTGGGAAGTGTCTCAACAACGTCACTGGCTTCAGAGATGCTGGCTGGTCTGACGGTGTCCGGTGAACGTGGTGTTGGCGTAGGTGGCTGAAAAGTTTTTCCCGCTGAGTGTCAAATGCCAAGAACCTATGATCGTCGAAAAGGAAGCAATCGAATTTCATTCCGGAGCTATGGCAAAGAGCCGTGATAAGACCGGTTTCGCATTGAATCTCCACTCGTATTAAGCTCGGTAGCCGCACGCGAGTGTCGCCTGATTATGGCCAATGGAATGACGACGGCAGTCACCAAGGTGAAGTTCTGTAGCCTAGTATGTCACATGGCGACAGTTATTGGTCGTTGTGGGAGGCCAAAAGTCACATACGCATTTTGAGGTTTAATTAACACGGCGGCCGGGCGCACCAGAAGCATCAACTTCAACGTTCTTTATTCACCCTCTAACGTCTAGACAGTAGTTGAAACGAGACATTCCTTGTGCTACGCAGCTTAATGGACCGTTTAGGAGGTGGGATCGTCACAGCCACCAAGCACAAAGTTGATGTTAGACAGAGGGCATCCGGAGTCAACGGAGTCCTTGCATGCCTGGCTCTTGCACTTGGTGTTCTTGAAGTTCTCGCGTGCGTTATTTTGTTGCTAGAGTTGCATATTAGTACTCGGCTCCGCATCAAAGTTGAGTCTGTGTCATACCGGAGCGGCAGCTGCAAGCGAGGCCATGGCGGCGAGCGTGACGACGATGGAAGTGATGGAAAGCTGCATCTTGACTAAGATTTGGAAAAGCGGATTATTGGAGGTAAAATGGTTGACCGGCAACAGATGAGAATAGAAGTTGATTGAGTGAGGTGAGAAGACTGGATGAATAACAAAAGTAACGGCATCAGTTGGGGTGGCAGCGTGGAAGTAATATAGAGTTTTGGATTACCTCACTGAGTATGGCAGCAACTGGTGTTGAGGGAAGAGAGAGAGTCTCCTGCTGAGTGGCGCGGAGATCTGAGTGGGAGCCGTGAGACGTCTCAGCTGTCCCCAGCTTTGAGGAGTATGATCGACGTTGGTGGGCTTCAAAGGTGTCAAGTGGTTAATAGTATGCTTAACTACCCGCAGGGGCCAGCGTCACACTGGGAAGCGTTGATACTCCCCTCCAGACTTTCTGTATTAGCGGATCGGTTTCTGCTGATCAGCACATCACTCGGTTTCGTTTTTACTGGAATCAAACTGATCACTTGGAACCAAGGTTGTCTTTTATCAAGCTGTTCGTCGCTGATTCCCCACTCATTTTGAACAAGGATATAATTTACGAAGAGAAGCAACATTACTGTCATCGAAGGTTCCTGTCCCACATACGAATTTGCTTTCCCCAACCGTTTGGGTACTCTTGTTCACTTTTTCAGATGACAGCCGGAGAGCCAAATGTTTAATGCGCGGCGAGCAGCTGAATATAGGGCTGATCGGTATGGCCGGATGGTCAAGTTTCAGACTGTGACCGTGTTGGATGGGGTCGCATCGCTTGTTTGGACCCGAGGTGGACGTCGAATCATGGCAACCCCTGCGAGAATCCCAGAATAGCAGGTGGCAGTTACAACCTCAAACACAGTTCAGCAAGCGCCAGATGTACAACGTCTGAAGCTCGAAACGCGATGGGATACTCCGTGTTATTCAACTGCCCAAAAGTTGTGATACCTCGCTTCCCGTCCTAGAGCCAACGGATTACTCCAAGTCTTTCACCAGAGCTGCAACAAGTCAACAGAAAATGAAGTCCGATGGAAATTCACTCAATTGATGGGATTCTTTTGGAAGAGATCCTTTCAATTCAGGATAAGCAAGCAAGGAGAATGTTTCGACGTTGCCAGTCCGAACAACTGGGCTCCACGCCCAGAGCGTTGGGCGTTTTGAAGAAAGTAGCCGTTGAAGGACGTCCTGAAGCGAAGACAATGAGTATTTTGACGTCGGTATGGACATTACCGAGTACCTATTTTAGCATACGTGGGCGCACTGAGCATGATGCCAGAACAGACCGTCGCTTAAAGCGCGACTACGGCAACACGGTAGCGTTACCTATTTCAGCCATCACAGCGCAGTCTCTCAGACTAGCGTTCTGCCCCTTTCAGCCTGGCGTTAGACTGGAATCGAGTTTAGTCCAGATTTGGAATTCCCAAAGCGGTCTCCTTCGTCATTAAAAGTTTGGGGGGTTAGAAGACAGCTAGCACGAGGGTAGAAAAGGCTTAAGGCCGTCTGTTTGAGAGCAAATGCGAAATGCCGATCGGCCTTGATGATGCTATTTCAACTGTACCGATGACGATGAGAATACTTTTGACATTGTAAGGGTGCAGCGTTTGCACCTAATGATCCTTGTGAAACCCGACCGACTCAAAGAACGTAGCGAAAGTGAGCCAATTTGAAGTCTGTCAAGTCCATGAATTTGGACCGCTCAAGCTCCAGCGCAGCCGTCTCCTCAGACAGTTCGACTCCTGATACTGCCGCCAAACGATCCCTTCGTTTGTTCTCCCGAATATTCACGAAACGGAGAACCAACAGTACTAATGCTGCACAGCCATACATAATGGCCACCATCATCTTGCCTCGCTTGTAGAGGGGAGCGTCGTCCGCCCGGAAGGTCTGTGGACCAATCCAATTGCCAGCTGCATATGCAATAATTTGCAGACTGTTAACGGTGACCTTCTTGGTGTATCCTAAAGTGTTATTCGAGATAGCAACCATGACCAACCCCCAAGACGACCCAGAAACGCTAATCATCCAATAGCCCAAGAGAAGTGCTCCCTTTGAGGACAATGGAATCGTGATCATCATGATGCCTCCGATTAGAGGAAACATAATTGCGACGAATGCAAATAGGGTTCGGTCCATATACTTGTCGGAAAGCCAAGTGAACAAAAGTTTTCCACCAATATCGAAGAGTCCAGATGGAGCGCCCAACAGGAGTGAGAGTCGGGCGTTGAATCCGAAGGAGTTGATAATAATTGAACCAAAAGTTGTAATGCCTCCATTGGGTATGTTCATCAGGAATGAAAACAAGGCATAAAGATAAGTTCTTGGGTCGCGAAAGGCTTCCCGGGACTGGTCCCACTTCCATACTCGATTACCAATACCTTGGAAATTGTCGCGGATTCTTTCGATTGCGATCAGACGCTGTCGATCGTCTAGAAACTTGGCGTTTGCCTGATTATCGGGTATATACCAAAGGTTGAAAGCTCCAGTCAGAACCGTGATCAGACCGAGTACGAGGAATAGAATCTTCCACGGCGCGATTGACGATTCTTCAATGGCCGATAGTCCATAGCCTATCAGAGCCATGATGATCAGAGAGAAACCGTTGCATGACAGCCAGTATCCGACTCGCCGGGCTTGTTCGCCCTGCTTGTACCACATCGATGTGATCAAAACGAAGGCGGGCGTGACTGTTGCTTCGAATGCTCCGAGGAAGAATCGCGTGGTCAGTAAGCCAGCGTAATTATGCGTAGCGGCATGGCATGTCAAGGCGACGCCCTAAGCCAAGATGTTGGCTGACACATATTTGCCCACGGGAAGGCGGCGAAAGAGGTACGTCGAGGGGAACCTTCAAGACAGATACAACAATTAGCACAAGTATCCACCACTGAGCGGGTCACGATAGAGAGAAGGGGCAGGACATCATACTCCCAAGCAAGATAACCTGCATAGAAAATACTCGAGATCCAGGAGAACTCGTTTCCCTTGAGGTTGGTGTCTTCGCGAATCCCCATGAGAGAAGCATAATTGAGCGTCGTCTTGTCAGCGAATTGAATCATGTACACCCAACACATGAGTGGCAACATGTTCATGTCGATCTTTCGCAGGGTTTGACGTTCTTCCTTCGGTGTGAACTCGATCACGACGCCGCCAGTAAGTTTCATAGCTGGATCAACATCCCTGTCGTCCATCAGCTTCACTTGACCGACGTCGATGTCAAGAGCTTCGCTATCGCTTTTGACGGGCAAGACATCTGCGTCCGTCTTGGGCGCCATATTGATTCGATTATCACTAAGACGTAACTAGTCTCTTGGAAGAATTGTGAGAAAGATGACTATCGATGGTCAGAAAAGGTGAGGAATGGAACGGAATGCGGTCTGTTGTCAAGCTGTTGTCCCTGTTTGAGAATTCCAAGAGAATTTTGAGGTTCTGGAAGCTTTATTATCAATACCTCCTCTAGTATGCGTTTTGCTGGCATATCGGCTGATTTAAACCGCTGGAATTCGGTGTGCGATAAGCTATGCAGCCGGGAATATCTGCATTCTGGGTACTTTTGATGTTGGTGAGATACGGGCTACCAACTTGTCAGTGAAGCGGCAATCATTTCCCAATCTAGCCTATTGAATAACATCGAATCCGAATCCGAGTACTCGTATAAGATCCTGTTTCTATGTATGCGGCTATCTTAACGAGCACTCCGCCTCCACCCCCACGGACACGTCCATCTCCTCACCCGGACAACTCCGCCGCCGCCTCCGCCTCCGCCTCCACCCCCGCATTTCTCCCAGATGGTGTCTGATTGTCGTTGAGCCTTCGGCATCTATCAATGTTGGCCGATTGATAGCTGTCTTATAAGATCAATCAAAGCTGAGTAGAGAATCTGGAAATCCACAATGTGCACCATTACTTCAATTGAGCACTAGTCTTATCTCATCAACTTCAATGACCATCATGTCTACTTCCAATGAGTCTGCAGCCATTCCCAAATGGAAACCCCCTGAGCCTACAAACGAGAACTGTAAGTTGTCGTTGTTGGCTGATTTAAGCCTGGTCGAAGCTCCATTTTGGCGCAAAATAATTCGTCCTAACTCAATAGTTATCGTTATACTTTGACTGTATCTTTCGTTGAATCCGCTCACGACTGCGTAGAGTCAGCTAACTGGTGCAGTGGACTTTGTTCAGCTTATCGATCTCGACCTCAGCAAGTTCGAACATCTAGAGACCAGGAAGGAACTAGCCAAGGACTTGCTTCAGGCTGTCACCCAGCATGGCTTCTTCACCATTTCAAACCATGGCATTTCCACAAAGCTCTGGGATCACCAAATGGACGTCGCGAATGCGGTGATGACCTTGAGCAATGAAGAAAAGAGGCCTTACGAAGGTGCGCTTCCCTAACAAGCCCGACTCCATGTATCCTGGCGAAGCTAATCCGGCCCAAAGGAACGCCCGAGGAGGATCAGAAAGGCATCTACGTCGGTTTTAAACCTCCTGGAGAACTCGGCACCAAGGGTGGCTTCCACAAAGAGGTACAGGCTTTAGTTTTTGCTCTGGCTTGAATCAAGAACTCTTCAATAATGATCTTATCTCAGGTCGACCATCACAATATGCTTCTTCACGACTTCGAAACTCGGCCACACCCGCAAATCATCTCCCCGTTTAAGGAAGAGATCCGGCATCTGATGCAAACTTTGAATGATGACATTCATCGCAAACTACTTATTCTCGTGGCCATGGTCTTAGAGGTTCCTGAGCAACTTGTGCTCGACATGCATCGACCGGGTGGATCGACGACGAATTACTTCCGATATGTTAGCTATTCCCCCGACAACTATTTCACATAAGGTCCCTTCTGACGTTGTATCACATTCAGATGAGCTACTCGCCGCGCAACGATGCCGACCGAGAAAAGTCCCGCGACCTGTTCTTGCCAGGCCATGCTGACTGGAGTACCTTTTCCATCCTGTTCTCCCAGCCCATCTCTGCTCTTCAAATTTTGGATAATCAAAATCAGTGGAAATGGGTCCGAGTAAGTCGTTCGGGATTTTGAACGAATGTCCAATGAAGCCAATTGATGACAACGCAGTACATCCCGCACACCCTCATCGTCAACGTCGGCGAAGCGCTTGAATTCCTCACCGGCCGTCTCTTCAAAGCAACCATCCACCGAGTCGTGACGCCGCCTGTGGACCAGCGGCAAAAGCTGCGCATTGGGATTCTCTTCTTCACCCGGCCCAACGACGACAAACTCCTGGTGTTCATCGCAGAGTCGCCGTACCTGCAGAAACTTGGCTTGGACACGAGCCAGGAGACTGAGGTGTTCAAGACGAACGAGTACCTGCAGGCAAAGAAGCGCGGATACAAGAAGAAGGAGCTGGAGTATGACTTTGATCGGCCTAAGGATGCGACGAAGCACGTGGATCCATTTAGTGATTATGATCCCTTAGATTTGAAGAAGCACAGAGTCGACACTCCCATCGTCAAAGGAGTTCCTATCATGTAGGTTACCAGGGTGGTTGACTTATCATGGCTTTTGGATTTCAAGCAAACACGATGGTTAGGTAATACAGCAACTCACCTCCCTTTCAAAAACTGCGACCAAGATCCTGCAATTGCAATTCAATAGTCGATGCATAAGCTATCTGCCAAACATAATAGTAAGGTGTTGTTCATTAGACACTGTGACCCCGAGGCCATGGTGCAGCTTCGGAGGAACGCCGAGGGCCAACAAGGTGCGTAGGACCAAATGAGGCCAAATCGTATTCACCGAGTGGGACTACTTGTGGAGGACCAAATAAAATTTGTGATTCAAAGAGGCGTCTCCCTGGACACAGTTCGGAAGCAGCTCCACTTGTTCAATATCTCCCCATGGCCTTGGCCATCCGCAACGGACAGAGATGCTTCCGCGACCTACGAAATCAATGTTCGCGAGAGAATGAGATCCATCTTGGTCTGTGGAATGTAGTCGGGCGTGACCCCGTACCCATTGTGTCCGATCAACATCCTGTAATAGTCGATGCCCTAAATTTGACGGGCCTGGCCTGAAGTGCAAACATGTGTCCTGCTTGAGACGCATCTTGGCGACCTTGATCCTTGAAGGCTTTAGGTTTCGCAGCCATGGCGTTTTGAGTCACTCCCGGCGGCCTGGAAAGTGTAGTCCGAATTGGCGCATCTCAGGTCTGAACCAAAGGATATTTAAAGGGCCACCGATTTCCAATCTTCATTCCAAGTTATATCCTAGGACGACTTTCCACCTTTCATAATTCTTTCTTTTCCCCGCCGTCTACCTCACGTCATCAAATCCACAGCCGTCGAAGTTCAACATACCATGACAGTGTGGGATCATCTACCGAACGAGCTCAGGCTCCAGATCTTGGGATGCCTGGCCCACGAAGACGGAAACCGCGCATCTTACGGAAGTGTCTGTCGCCAGTGGCTCCAGATCATGGAACCCTACATTTTTGAGGACATTACCTTCTACGTCACCAACGACAGCGTTCTTTCAGGTAGCCATACCCCCCAGAAGCTCGCTGCAGCTTTGCGTGGACCTCGGCTCAAATATTTGAAGACGCTGCGTCTTGTTGTCGACATCGACTTATTCACATTCACGAGCATCTCCCACGCCCATTCCCAGCGTATGCAGCTTGGAGCAGCCTTCGTGGAGGTGGTGGACGGTTTCGTGGACGTACTCCGAGACTGGAAAGAAGATGCCTACTTTGAACTGCAGGTTTACGACATTGCGGACTGCGGACATCACTTGTTGGAGTATGGCAGCGTTCTCTTGTCAAACGACAACCAGCGGACAATCCAATGTGTCGCGGCGCTCAGATCAATGATACACATGGAGGGAAGTCTTCAATGCCATAACATGGGTCCGTTCAGAAACCTCTCTGAGGGTCATCCCCGTTTGAGCCATATGCTTCTGTGGAATATGTCGTCGAACATGAAGGAACTCTCATATGGCAGCAAAGGCACTTTTGACACTTTCTTGGAAGATATCAACCCGGAGGTTTATCCTCCAGGCCTAGTATCGTTAGAAACTCGTAATGCTAGCATCCAACGAGGTTGGCAGGTAGCTATTTGGGCGCCGATGCTTGAAAGGCTGCATTTCGACAACAACGACGATAATGAAGATTTCACGATCTTTTGTGAAGGACATGCAAGCGGCAACGTGCCACCTTTGAGTTGGCCGAAACTGAAACATATCAGTTGGGGCCGATTGTCTCTGACATATGAGCCGAACGAAATGCTTTTGCACATGGCCCATGCAGCACGCAGGATGCCCATGCTTAAATCCGTGGACCTGTGGGGCGATGATCGAAACACTATGCATCCTAATATTGAAGAAGACGAGATTACGCCATTGGACGCCCATTTCCAGTGCACTATTGATGAGAAGTTCGTTACCGCAGTATTCAAGACCAATGGGGAGTTGCAGCCTGATGACAGCGTTCGCGACGCCTGGAGAGCGATGGCCGAACAACGAAGCCGCCAGCTGCACTTTGAGGTCGAGCAGGTGAACGTTTTGGACTACACGCAACCGTTCACGAGTCCTGCGGTCGAGGACTTCTTCGACCGCCACATCTACGTTGACGAAGACAGCCTTTATCACAGTAGAAAGGACATCCATTTCGCCAACCGACTTTTGCGGCTTCGTGGGATTGAACTTGAGCCGGTTCGGAAAAGGCATATGTATACATGTTTGAATGATGATGAAATAGAATATGTGTCGTCTCGCGATGACACCTGGATTCGGTATCTGCGGATACCCGAAAGGAGCCGGTAGTCTATCCCCGAGACAATCTAGGGTATGTAGTATTGAAATGCCATGAAAGTTTTATGCTAAACTACCTGGAACTTCAGTGGAAGCCAAAGATTGATAAGGGTGTTACTTGCATTCGCTGTTATTCTTGTGGCTTTTCCTCCTCTTGCTTGATCTTTTCTTGTCTAAAGGCCTTCCTCAGCTCGCATTTGCCGATGCTTTTCCCACCAGCTTTACACTCACTGCACACCTTACCATGTTTAACAAGCAGGATGTGCAGGCCATACTTGTCCTCATCCGGAATCCTCACGTCCAAGTGCGCATGCGTCTCGTCTCTCGACGCGCTCTTCGGCCTCCACCCCAAGAGACCCGTGATCCTCCACACATGAGTGTCGACGGCAAACGACTCCCGCTGGAGGCAGAAGAGCAGCACGCAGCTCGCCGTCTTGGGGCCGACGCCCTGGAAGCTGATGAGCTCCTGCATGGCGTCCTCGTTGCTGGCGCTGAAGAGATGGTCGAGCGAGTACTTGCCGTACTTCTCTTTGACCTGGTTGAGGATGCTGATGATGACCTTGCTCTTGACGGCGCTGAGGCCGCCGCACTTGATGGCCTCCTGCAGCTTGGGGATGCCGCCCTCGACGATCTTGTCCCACTCGTCGCTGCCACCGTAGACGTCGTCCATGCTGCGCTTAGCGCGCGTGGAGTTGGTGTCGCTGGTGTTCTGGCTTAGGATGGTCCGGACAAGGGCGTCGAGGACGGAGGGTGAGTCTCCACATCCGGCCCGGGTGGTGGAGGCCTTGACCTCCTTTGGGCGCTCCCGTTTCCCGTGGAGGTCGGCGAGGATGCGGTGGGCCAGCCGGCACTCGTCCGGGGTCGGGTGTGAGAAGTCCGGGAAGGGAGATTTATCGGCGTACTGTGAGTATGCCTTGAGTTTCTTTGACTGCAGGTCGTTTGGCGACTTGGCGGCTTTCAGCTTCTTCTCTGGGCTTTCAGACTTGACGTCTTCCTTCTTGAGAGGCGTCGTTGGCGGGACATCAGATAGAGGTGTGGGCACATCTTCTTCCTTCTTTACTTTCTTGGACGGAGTTGCATTTGCCGACTTCGGTGATGCACGCTTTCTCTTAGACGCTGGCGTTGATTGCTGTGCTGTGGACTCGGATTTCTCGGCTGGCTTTGCGGCTGCAGCCAGACGGGTGCTGGACCGTGTTGCTCTCGCCATTCTTACTATGCCGGCACGGATCATGTAACAAACAATCTGGATGGAGAAATCAGGTCTCACTGGCGGCGTCGCGAGTGAATTCAAAGCTGCATGGATATTCAGGGGCAAACATCAAGAGTCGAGTAAAACCCAGCTTCAGCCTCAGTGCAGCGACATGGTGATGTCAATGATTGGACCCGCTAAGAGGATCCACTATTCTATGCCTAAGCGAGATCTGATGGCCTGTGCTCCTGAAGCTTGGACCATGCTATCTCAGAAGGAGGAAAGCACGCAGCAAGAGTACACCTTGTCAATCTCAAGCAGGAGCATCCTGGAAACACGTGAAGATGGCATCGCTGCTTCCTTCTTTCCCTCGTTCAGAGACAGAAAGAGCATCCCGTCTTGAGGAAGCAAGAGCGATCGGCCCTGCCGCTGCACCTTCCTCCTCCTGCAATTTTGGATGATAAGGGGAAAGAACGAGAGAGCGTGAGTCGCCCCTTCCTGGGGAAAGTGGGAAGGCACAGCAAAGCAAACATTTGTCACGCCCCTGGCTGCAATGCCAATGTTTGCTTTTTCCTCTGCACCTTGGCGCGTCGACTTTCTCTGCCGATTTCCATCAACACGAACATTTTGACGTGAAAAATGCACCTCAGCTGCATACTTCCAAGCCTCCAGACAGCCACTCGCATCTCGCCTGATGGATCCCGCCGCCCCTGACTACATACCTACACAATTGCAGCCGGCCTTCGACGCGGGAATGCCGCCGTCTCCGCCAGCGACGGGCCCGGAAAGATCCCCCGTTCGGCCATCTTCCTCATCGACAATTCATCGCACCTCCAACAGCGCCGAGACTCGGTTCCCGCATCTCTGCATACGGCACCGCGCCCACGTGCAGATCCCCCCGTTCAAATGGCTGTCCATTCAGTTTATCGGCCGTAAGGTACGGGAGCTGCGGCAGGGATCACAGAAATCCTCTCGATCCCTTCCTGAACCGGGCAAGATGAGCATTGCCGCAATTGCCTGCTCTCTACGGGGTAAATATCGATGAAGCACATTGGCGCAGAACTGCAACGGTCCTGATGGAGAATACTGTCTCTGCACCCATAGACAAACAGACACCGTCACCCCTGCCCAGAGTAACACTCGGTGAGACTCCAGCGCTGGCCGCTTGACGCAACACGGGAGCACTGAGGAGGGAGAAGTTGTCACACGGCACCAGCAAGCTGCGATATTATCCGCCAGAGAACGAACATAGCTTCTCAAGCGTATTCGCGGGCTCCTCTTCCTGGGTGCACAAGTCAATTCAGCATCACCACCAGGAATTCAGATCCAGTATCCCGGATGCCGTCTTCCGCCTTGAACTTTCCCGCGAGAAACAAAGGCCATAAGCCACGAGGAGAGCCTGGGCGACCCTATTTGCTTGGCGCAAGCTTCTCTACCATGTCGCATCGTGGGCAGATTAGCACAGCATTCCTCAATCGCGTTGTACTTGTCTCCTCAGACTCCAACCTTGGTACGCAATCGAATGCAAATGTCTCACCTGCGAAGCTGTTAAGGACCGCCTTTGTGCCCTCCAGGTCAGGGTAGCTTTCCTGGGTTCGTGCAGATGGTTCTATTTTCAAACGGCCACTTCTGCATGTCGCAGGCGAACATTGTAGCCTTTCTCTCGGCCGACATATCGACGTGTAGCATCTCGACCAAGTCATCCGATCATCATTGGTCAATCTCCAGGGTCCCTGATGGGTGTTTGCCAGCCACAACCTCACTTTGGCTAATACAGCCTCTTGGCGCTCGTGCAGTGCAACCCCAAATTGTCTTGGGGATATGCGGATTCCACCAAGGGGCATCGCCAAGATCTGGAAGCGGGTTAGCATGTCCAGCCCGGAGATGTTGAGCTACATTTGATGGCGCAAACCCTATGCCATCATCTTGGGTCAAAATGCTTTCGTTTCCTCGCCCGCCGTTCTAGACGTCTACTTCTTCAATCAAGCACACCCCCTCAGTATCGCCAAGCGACTTTCCACGCATTTACCATCTCCGGTCTTTGTCGCAAAACCCCCAAGATCACCGAATTTCGCCTTGTTCTTTGTCCCATCGAAGAGAAATGCCATGGCGGTCCCAAACAGCATGGGCGACAAGTCCTTGAACGCCGGCCGGTTCGAGACCGTACATAGCATAGCCAGCACCTCGGAGCCGGAGACAAACCAGTACGGCCACCTCACGTTGTGGCAGTCCATCAAGAAGTGGCGTCGCGTCGTCTTTTACTGCATAGGCATGACATCTGCCATCCTGCTGTATGGCTATGACTATGTCATCGTTGGCACCGTATCCGCCATGCCCAGCTTTCAGTACGGCTCCTCTCCCATGGCCTCTCACTGCACACGATGGCTAACAAGAATCTTGAAGGCGGGACTTTGGCCAAAGGCTCGACGGCAAGATGATTCTTCCGTCTCTATGGCTCGGTCTCTGGAACTTCGTCAGCCCGGGCTGCTCCATGATTGGGGCCTTGGTTGGTGGTATCTTCCAAGACAAGTTCGGTCGCCGCCCGTCACTTGCAGTCGGCTCATTTCTGTCGGCAGTCGGCGTTGCCATTTGTTTCGTTTCCAACTTGTCTCCCGACATTAATGAACGGCGCGTTATCTTCCTTGCGGGCAAGGGATTCCAGGGTGGAGCCATTGGCATGGTAATGGGAACTTCGTCGACCTACATGTCCGAGATTCTCCCACCGAACCTGCGAGGGCCGCTTCTTGCCTTCTTTCCCATCTTCACTTTGCTCGGGCAATTGATTGGGGCAGCAGTTATTTTTGCATGCCTCAATCTGGCTAACGGGTACACCATTTGCTTCGCATCGCAATGGCCGTTCTCGGTCATCCCCCTGTTGATGGCTTTCATTATCCCAGAGAGCCCGACCTACCTCATTCGCAGAAATCTGGATGAAAAGGCCTACAAGGCTCAGAAGAGGTTGGACACACCGGGAATGGACCCAGAGAAGACATTGGATGCCATCCGTCAGAACATCGAGCATGAACGCCGGCAGACCAATGCAACATATGTCGACTCGTTCCGCGGGGTGAACCTTCGACGGACCCTGATCATCATGTTTGCCAACTCTCTGCCGAACATCTTCGGCTTGACCCTGCTATCGAAGTCCAGTTACTTCGTGCAAGTGGTTGGCATGAAGGCCAACCTGAGCGTGATCGTCCTTATTCTAGGGCTCGTTTGCGGCTTGATCGCGAACATCGCCAGTGTTTGGGTCCTCTCAAAGGTGGGACGCAGACGCCTCATCTTAAGCACGCTGTCTCTCTTGACAGTCGTATGGACCGCCATGGGCATCTCCGGCTGTTGGTCGGGCCCTGTAACCGTTTGGTAGGTTCTCCCAAGAAAGGTGTGGGGGTTTGAATACATAGACTGACCACGTGCCCTAGGTACACTTCTATCTCGTTGATAGTGGTTGTTATTGTTGCCGGGCTAGGTGTCTGGCCTGCTTCGCATGTTGTCGGTGCCGAGACCTCAGCGCTACATCTGCGTTCCAAAGCCCAAGGTATCGGCTGGTTCACGGCCGGTGCGAATAATTCCATCTTCGGGTTCGTGCTGCCGTATATTTTCAACCCCGACAAAGGCAACCTAAAAGCCAAGACCGGCTTCGTGTACGCGGGACTGTGTGCCCTCGGGCTTGTCATTTCCTTCCTCTGCATTCCGGAGATGAAGGGACGAACACCAGCAGAGATTGATCGCATGTTTGAGTCGCGGCTACCGGCCAGGCAGTTCCGACACTGTACCAACTCAACGGCGGAGATGGATGACGGCGTTTCTAGAGCTGGCAGCTCTGGTGTGTAAATTTTGGATTGTTTCTTCAAACATCAAGCATGCAGAATCCTACGTTTCTGCTGTCACGCAAAATCGATTTCGAGCTGCGCCTCAAGCTCACCTATTGACACTCGCCTCGCTCTGTGCTGAAACCACCTGCATGCAGCGCCTTGGCGGTCTTCATCTGATGTTGCTGTCGCCAAGCTTCTGTAACCGTCGCGCATCGACCTTCAAACAAGTCTCCGTCCGTGAACGGCAACTGTTGTTCATCATCATGTGTGTGTTCTTGTCGAGAACTCGTCGTCGAATTCTCTTCGTCGAATGATTATGCTGATCATTCGGCACGCGTATGAAAACACTCAAAACCGCTGATGGAAGTGCATTCCTTTAGGAGTATTCTGACGTGTCGTAGGGCATTTCGGCTTCCTGCAGCGTCATCGGCTTATATGTATTGGCTCTGGCAGCGCCGAGCCTGCAATGATGTCCGCGCGCCGAAGATGGGATCGACATCGTACGTGTGGTCGCGAAGTCTAAAGTCCCGCCGCCCAACGGGCGCGCCGACTTTCCGCCTGTCGCGGCAAGACGTCTGCAAGATCCTCTTGCTCGAGCAGTGTCGGTGGCTGTGTACTGTTTCCGATGGTCATGACGTGAGACGACATGGTCGGGCATCACCTGTCAGCGATACATGCACGCGCTACCCAAAAGAATGAGATCTGGTCCCTGGTCAGCCGAAACAATTGGCTACCACGTCAAATACGCACGCTGACACTTCTTTTGGTATAACCCATTGTTGGATAATCGTATTCACAACCACTGTTGGCGGTGGGTGGCCCCTCACGATCGAAGAATGCCAAAGTCCCAGCATAGCAGGCTACAGCATTTTCTCCCCAGTCATTCGACCACGTCTGGACGCGCGCGTCTGTTCCGTCAGCTGTGACCCGTAGCCTCGGGCGGAAACAAAACGAAGCTGCCATCGGAGCTCGTGTACCGGGGAGCCCCTCCGTACTGGGTTTGTCCCAAGACTGTCTGTTCGAGATCCCGGCCCGATCGTCTGATATCTTGAGACACCAAAAAACAGTAATCCAACCGGCCTTTCAGCAAGATGGAAGCAAACTCAGAGCCGCCGCCGCCACTCAAGCTGCACAAATGAGGCACGCACGGGTCCCGAGAGTCGGGTTCGGGTACGACGCTACATAACCGGACTAGTTCTTTGGAGGGTCGGAAGCGAGCGGCTAGGACCCAGTCGAAGGGTTCCTGGTCCAAGCCCCCCGTCACCTGGATTGACATGAGTTTGGATGGGCAGCACAACACCCAAGTCAACGCTGAGCCTCATGACATTAACATGCTTTCGTCAGATTGTCAGCACCCAAAGGAGCAGCCACAAGGTTCTGGCACGCCATGACTGGGACTGAAGTGCCTCCCAACGGCGATTGTTCCTCGGAAAATCAGCTTAATTTTGTCGAAGCTTCACGAGCCGTCCATTCACGTTCGATCACGTCGACGCTGAGTAGCCCATGTCCGAGTCCCACTCCAACATATCAGGTACTCGGCACCCCACCAGCCAGAACCGTCGGTACAAATCCAGGCAGATGCAGCTTTCCTACGCCAAAACGAGTTTCAGCCCTGCTTTCCAAATGTGGCGTCGGCGGGCGTTATCTCGCACTGATCAACCCTGCGATGGCCAATGAAACAGGCGGGAAGCTAGTGTGGAAGCCAACGAAGCGCATGCCGAGCCGCACGCAAATGGGCGAACCCCCAGACAAGGATTTAGGGGTGGCCAGCTGTTGTTCTGCTCTGAACTCGTTTCTGGATTCCGGCTGTCAGGTCCCTCTTGGGACCGAATTGTGATACTCTCTGGGGTTCATCATTGATGCGACCTGCAAGATTGGTGTAAGCCGTTATGTACCTCAGCTACCTTGCGCTAGTGTCCTGCCTTCCTCGTCGCAGAGGCCAGCGCACGGAGACCCTGTCTGATGAGACGGTTGCCACGTCTGGCCCCCATCAAGCACCGACTGGGTATGAGTGTCCCAGGAGATACTATAGAAGGGCGGGCACCTGCAGCTCTGTGGCCATTTTGTCCTCACCTCGTCAATCTTTCAAACACCTTTTCTCCCAAGTTGTGCGGTCCAGTCCCGGGCAGCAACTGTCAAGATGGAGTACAGAGAGCGCAATAACCACGACAGTCTCGTCTCGACGTCGACGTACGCGTCGACTGCGTATGATCCGGCTTCCTACACGGCCATCAAGGATGGGGAGACGAAGGAACATGAGCAACGGGCAACGGATCCCATGCTGGTGGATGAGACTGTCACCATCCAGCCATGGAAGGCATCGAAGCACCAGATGATCATCATCATCACCTTGTCTATCATGTCATTCGTCATTGCCTTGGACGCCAACGTGATTGTCACGTCCCTGAGTGTAAGTCATGATTTGAACGAACTATCTTTGGCCATATGCTGATTGAATCATGATAGTCCATCATCCAAGATATTGGTGGAACATCAACACAAGCTTTCTGGATTGGAACTTCCTACCTGATTTCTTGTGCTGTTGCCATGCCATTCTTGGCATCTCTCAGCGACATCTTTGGTCGACCTATCATTCTCATCGGCAGTCTCATTCTTTTCACACTGGGCACAATTCTGTGCTGTGTTGCGAGTGACATTGGCCTGCTTCTCGTTGGCCGTGTTATTCAGGGTGTCGGTGCTGGCGGCATGTACGTCCTCAGTCTCGTTGTCTTCACCGACATCGTGCCTCTGCGCCACCGACCTAAGCTCTACGGCATTATGTGAGTAGCTCCGCCCTGAAGATCCTAGACTCCAACTGACTCCTTTCCAGTCAAATGGCTTGGGCTGTTGGCTCTCTCGTCGGCCCCATCATTGGCGGTGCCATCGCAGAGCATACTACGTGGAGATGGATCTTCTACATCAACTTCCCCATCTGCGGCTACTCTCTAATCGCAGTACCCATTCTCCTGACTCTGAAGCCACCCACGGCTACCTTCTCTCAGAAGCTGAAGCGGGTCGACTGGCTCGGTGGCTTCCTGTTCATCGGGTCTATGGTCACTTTCCTCATCGGTCTCTCTTGGGGAGGTAACGATTTCCCATGGAGGAGTGTCCAGACTCTTGTGCCCCTGTTCATTGGCGCCGGTGGTCTGGTCGTCGCACTGGTCTACGAGCACAAGTTTGCGAAGCTGCCGTTTTTGCGGAAGATTCTCTTCACGGATAGGAGTGCTATCGTGGTCTACATCCTTGGTGCCCTCCAAGGCTTCATCGTAAGTCGCCCAATCACCTCCTGCGCTAGCTCCGTACTAACAGCCCCTAGCTTTACGGCCAACTGTACTACATCCCCTTTTATTTCCTCTCTGTCCCTGAGTACAGCCCTACCATGGCCGGTGTGGCAATGCTCCCGGTCACCCTTCTGCTTCTCCCTGGATCCATCATCTCTGGCATTCTTGTCTCTCGCTACAACGCCTACCGCTGGTCCATCTGGATCGGCTGGGCTCTGCTCGCTCTTGCATCTGGACTTCTCATCTACTGGGGCGTTGGCACATCTGTTGCTGTACATGTCATCACCCTGGTCATTGGCGGTGTTGGTCACGGCTTCATCCTCAATGCCCAGACGTTTGTCACTGGTGCCATCGTGGATCCCCAGAACTCGGGCCACGCCGCGAGCATGTATCTGTTCCTCCGCATGCTGGGCTGCGCCATCGGCGTCAACGTGGGCTCGACCACGTTCCAGAACGTCATGGCGCTTAAGCTCCGCCGCCAGGGCATTGCCGAGGACATTGCCCGCCGCGCCGAGGAGTACCTCCTCGTCGTCAAGACCCTGCCCGACGGCACCTTCAAGGATGCTGTCCTTGAGTCGTACGCGTATGGCTTCAAGGGTGTGCACGGCGTCTACGTCGCGCTGGCTGTCATTGCCTTCTTCCTGAGCTTTCTGATCCGTCACTACGATCTCAACAGGATCCACGAGACGGAGCACAGACTGCAGCAGAACCGCGTCTCGCGCATGTTCGAGACTCACCAGCACCGCACCCGCGGTGAGCCTATCCCCACGTCTGACGAGAGCTCTTAGGCCTCGCGACATATGTCAAGGGAAGTTTGCTAGAACTTTGCCCGGGAGAGAAGCATTTAAGGCGTAGGATGAGCTGGACGGGGATGGAGGATCACAACGGGACTTGAAACGACGAATATCTCATGGCACTAAGCATGGAGTTTGTGGGTCATAGAATATGGTTATGGGTGATGTGGCGGAAGGGTTGGCTTATGAATGTCTCTTTTTCTTTTTGGCAATGCATCATTCCTTAGAACCTTGCCTTGCGTGGACCAGTAGGCAGAATGAATCTGAATAACGTCTTAAAATTGTTTAACATCTGGTCTCTTACCCTAGTGAACTCTCGTTCTCATAAGACATTGCATCAACATTTGCGCTGAACCCCAAAAGCTTCTGCGAGAATTGACAAGTGATGAGACGTGGCGTAGCTAACCCACGGAAGGCCTTGATGACTTGTTGAGGTTGGAAAGATGACGATCCAGGACATATTGACATCTTCAACCACGTGTTTCTCTCGTCGGGTTTGTTAGTCATGACGCACGTCTCGGCGAAGCCTTTTCATCCTGCTTTGGTGCAACGGCGATGGATTGCCGAAGGGCTGTGAGGTAAACGAGCCTGTAGGAAGGAAGTGCGCGGCTCTGTTGCAGTCATCTTTTTACGATGAGAATCGCATGTTTTATACCTGCAGTTTGAAGATTAAGTTACCGGTGCTTGTTGATCCTGTGGTGAGATCTTGGAGACGATGATGTGGCTGGCGGCGCTGCGGTTCGAATGGTGGGTTCGGTTGGTTGCCGGATTGGGTAGGTCGCCGAGTTATCTCCGGGTTTAGGTGCTGGAGATGTTGAACAGAAAACACTAGCGTAGAGAAAGGATAGCGAAGATGTCTTGCAGATTCCAGTTGTAATTATAGGATAGAATCAATCGGCGAAGATCACTTTTGATCAACCATGCACCTAGGAAACATACCATACGTATCTTCATCTGGTCAATTATGGAAACTCGTGTTACGCGACGAGCTGAGTTAGCGACGACGCTACTCCACTCCGAGCCTCGGAGCCCGCCTCCTTATCTCAGGGCGATATCCCCCGGTCGCTTCCCCCCTCCATCCAGTCAACCTCCGAGACTCCCGTCAACAAACCGACCGAAGCAACGAAGCGACATCAGACGCGTGTAAGTTGATTGCCGCTGCTAAATCGTGTTTGAAATGGAACCAGAGTCGCGCGCATCGCCTAGACGGCTCTCATTGACGGGGCGGATAGGCGGGAGCCGCGATGCCGCCAAGACCATCTCGGCGTAAGTCTCCGAACACACGCACACCCCGCTCGGGGGCCTCCTCCGCGCCGGCGACCGCCAACGGGGTCGACCGCATACCGATATGTAGTCTCCGCTGGATGCCCGGAGATGCTCCTTGAAATGCCGGATGCTAATGGGTGAGTCGGTGGCAGGTGCTTGACGTGTCGGCGGAAGAAGGTCAAGTGCTCCGGCGACAAGCCGTGCACGTACTGCAGCCGGCGAGGGTTGGAGTGCTGCTTCCCGGAGCCTGGGAAGAAGCGGGTCTATTCTGTCACGTAAGTTGCGAACAATACATCATGTTCAGTTGAATTCTACATTCTAACACCGTGCCAGGAGGATTCAAGATTTGCAGGAGAGGCTTGCGCGGTATGAGAGCCAAGGGCTCGGCTTCTCTGTCATCGAGGGTGGGTGACGTCGATCAACCATCGTCTACTTGATGACTTACAACAGTGATAGGCAGAGACGATGAGACGAGGATAGTCGGAGACCCCCCGGTGCAGTCTCCGAAGCGTCCACGAACAAGCGCGACTGTACACACGCCGACGGATAATGCGACGCAGGTCAACGCTGCGTCGACGTTGCTGGGCCTAGCACTAGATCAACTGACTTCTCCCCCATCTACCAACACCATCTCCCGCGGAACGGCGAGTAACGTCGTCGAGTCTTCGCCGGGCTCAAGTAAGACACCCCCATACCTGAAGAAGCCATACTCGCTCACACTCTCACCAGCCATCCCCGCCGACTCGACCCTAAGCTCCAGCCACAACTTCGGCTCCCGCCTGCAGAACCTCCTCGAACACCCTCGCCTCAGCGGCAGGGAACCCACACCCCAACCGCGCCCTCACGCACCCTCCTCGCAGTCCCGTACAACCAAACCCCACGATGACGGCCCCGCGCTGCCCTCCGAGGACGAGGGCCGCAAGCTCTTCGAGAGCATGTCCTTCTTCATCGGGTACACGCAGCACCACATCGACACGCGCGAGTTCTCGGACCGGCTGGCCTTCTTCTACGCGAACCTCGGCGAACCCTCGCAGACGCAGACGCCGTGGTATTTAGAAATGGTGCTCGTGTTTGCGATCGGGAAGCTGTTCTCGGGCGCGTTCGATGGCGATGACGAGGAGGTGGGACTGCCGGGCGAGGGCATGTTCAGGTATGTGCAGGGGCGGCTGCCGAGTCTGAGCGAGCTGTTTGGGCTGGGGAAGTTGGGCGTGGAGATTCATGCGCTGGCGGCGGTGTATTTGCAGAATGCGAACCGGAAGGAGGAGGCGTATCTTTATGTGAGTGGTTTGTTAGCAGGCAGGGGATGCGGTGAATGGTACTGATGAGAAGGGCAGATTAGCTCGGCGCTGAGGCTTGCGACGACACATGGGTATCATAGGAACTCGGGAACGAAGCACTTGTTGCAGTCGGAGAAGGTGCATCTGAACCGCCTTTGGTGGACGGTTTACATGCAAGAAAGGTATGCTCTGTTTGTCTTGTAGAGATGAGACACAGCTGCTTATTTCCACGCAGACGACTTGCTGCTGCCACAGGGAATCCATCCGGCATCTCGGACGATGTCATCGAGATTGAGATGCCCATCGACTCGCCTGGCTTCCCGCCAGCTCTACCACTGAGAACCAACATCAAGATTGCAAGGGTCACAGGCAGGATTCTCTCGAGTGAGTTCTGCTTGATAAACTGACCATTCCATCACTGCCTGCTAACACTACACACAGCAATATACGGACCCGGCAACCACCCCGAAGATTCGTTCGTGCCAAGCGTCCAGGAAATCGTGCAGTCCCTCTACTGGATCGCCAAAGAGATCCCCGGAGACTTCTCTAGCAAGCTGTTCGAAGTTCCGTCCATGGAAGGCGACGTCTCGCTACGCACGTCGGCGTATCTGCACATGATGCTCTACCAGGCGATCCTACTCACCATCCGCCCCGTTATGCTGCACGTCTCCAAACTAATCTTCGACGACGACAACGGCGGCGGGCTGAGCCTGGGGGCCTCGCCGCTCGGCAGGTTGAGCCGCACCTGCTCAGAGGCGGCGCGGAGGTTGTTGGAAGTCTTGCTGGCGTTGCGGAAGGGCAATATGCTAAGTAAGTGCAGCCTTCATACCACCAAACCCCAGATATCTAACCTGTTCTTAACGTAGCAATCTTCGGCTTCTTCGACCTCGACGCCATCTTCTCCGCCGCCTTCATCATGATCCTCACCCTCATAATCGACTCCACCTCCGACGACTCCCAGAAACTCGCCCCCAGCCCGGGCCTCCCCGACGCCCTCGAGATCCTTGACTACCTCGTCGCCCGCGGCAACGACTTCGCGTCCCAGCGCGCGCGCGAGGTGCGCCGCATGCGGGACCACCTGTCGACCTTCCTCGACATCCCGAAGAACAGCCCGAGCGAGGTGCGGAACAGGCCGCCCGCCGTCGCCGGAGACGCGAGCATCGTCGTGTCGATGGATGACGACGGCGGTGGTCAGGATACAGAGGCGCGGCGGCATGCGTTCCCGGGCTCCACGCCAAAGGAGGGTGGTGTGGTGACGCCGCCGGGCCGGACGAGTCAGCTTGGTTCGCGGAGTTTGTTGGACTCGAGTTTGTGGAATGATATATCGTACCTGTGGATGCAGCCGGCTGCGGGCGAGGATGCGCAGGTGGCGGAGCAGGCGGCGGGGATGGCGGAGTTGATGCCGGAGGATGCGTATAATTGCTACTCTATTTATCATAATCAGGATCTTACGCTTACGGGGCAGGATTTGGGAGATTTCGGGGAGTTGGAGAGGCACATCCTTGGGTTTGGTGGTTGAAAAGGATGACTCATAGTGAGTTAAATGAAGAGACTCCCTATTTTCCATATAGTAAATAAAGCGACTACTTTTCCTGCGGCAGTATACTCCACCTTGTTCTTATTGATGCTATCGTCGTCGCCGCTATAATGATTGTTGTTATGATTTCTACTGACGTCTTTAATAGGAACGATTAACTACACAAGGGATATAGCCGCGCACATACAGGAACAATAAGCGGTGTCTGCAAAACCTCAACTCACTCTGCAACCAGCCACAAAGGAAAAACATCGACAATTACAACGCAGAGAGGGCAAAAGATAATGCGTCCTAGGGGAGTCGAACCCCTGTCCCAAGCTCTCTCGATTTCTCGAATGGAAGGCTTGGATGATAACCGCTACACTAAGAACGCCCGTGTCTCCGCTTAACCACGCCCCCCGCAGAGGTTGTCAAGGCCACGATGGTGGGGGCGAGTCAACGCGAACTCCCGCGGCCCACTTCGGGTTTCATTTGCCTTTTGCAGTTAACAAAGGTCGAGCAGCCCATTACCTTAATGAACTTAGACGACATACCTACTCCGTCCCATAGCGCCGCACCATCTACCGAACCCATACGGCGGTATTAACCCACCCACGGGACCGGACCGAAAAGGCCGTGAGGAGAGCAGCACCTTACTAGATGTTGAGGATGACACGGACCGACGGGGGGCCGGAGCCCGACTAGATTCCGACCCCGGTTCGTCATGACCCCATTCCCCATCTTGAGACGCTCGTCCGAATAAGCGCGTCCATCATCGGGCGAGACCCCGCAAAATCCTTTGCCGAAAAGCGAATCCTCTTCGGGAGAAGCGTACGGCTGTCGAATCACGATGCTCCATCTGACTACACATAACACACTCAATTGCCATAGTGGTAGCTCCGTCATAAGCGAAGTGTAAATCATCCGCCCTTCCACTGGCTAAGAACGTCAGATTTAGGGCGAGGCAGGGGGCCTTTTACGCTTAGATCCTGGACGACTTTTGGTGATGTCGCTGTTTAACTCCGACCGCTGTCGGAGGGTGAGATGGGGAAATTACTGAGTATAAATGACGATGAATATCTTTGGCTGCGGGATAGTCGGCCATTGAGGACCACAACTCTTAACGTGATTGCAATCGAGAGACCTAATCATGGCTACCGCAACGGTAACGTAAGTCGTTTGTTTCTACCTGCAGATCTACTTGGAAACATCCCCTCATAAGTATCATCAGGTCAACCCAGACGAACAACGGAACGCTCGCGCTTCACGGAGGAGCACAGTCCAAGCTACCAAAGACGCTCCCCGCAGACTTCATCGAGCGATTCCCAAAGATCTCGCGGGAGCAAGCCGGTCACCTGCGCCACTTCCACAACCTCGCCACTCAGAAAGATGGCGAGTGGAAGCACATGGGCAGCCAGGAGCCCGGGCAAGAATGGCTCGACGCGTATCGCTACCAGCTGGCAACCATGGCCTACGCCGCTGGCGCCGCGCACTATCACCACTTGCCTGCGTTGAGGTCGACCTTCAAATCCTTGCTTGAGAGTCTCATTCACAAGATGCTGCTGCGGGATGTTTGGGGATACTGGTTCTTAACGAGTCACAGCGGGATCATGGTCGATCCGGACATCAAGGAGCTTAGGAAGCCTTGGGCTGATCCGGTTGTTCGCGAAAACATCATGGTAGCACCCAAGATTTCTCATAGAGTTTCTGTTGGCTCGGGCTAATCAGAGGGTTTAGTACTCGGGACATCTCCTTCTCATGGTCTCGCTCCACGAGATGCTCTTCCACGAGGGCAGGTTCGACAGAGAGGACTCCATCGCGTTCCACTGGAACCCCATCTTCTGGGGCATGGGGCCGGAAAGGTTCTGCTACACGAGAAAGACGCTGCAGGAGGCCATACTGCGGGAAATGGAGCGGGAGAACTGGCTGGGGGTGTGTTGTGAGCCGAATAGCATATTCGTCGTCTGCAACCAATTTCCTGTGAGCGACAGAAGTCTCACCAAAGCCTGGATAAAAAAGAACTGACGCATGCATATAGCTGATTGCTCTGAGATACAACGACGTCCGGGACAAGGTTGACCTCTCTCCGGGTGTGCTGGAAAAGTACCAAGCCGCATGGAAAGCAAAGGGCATGATCTCAGACGACGGTCTCATCGTCGACTGGTACTCGCCAAAACAGAATCGAACAAAGCCCCCGTCCGACATTGCCTTCACCTCTTGGTAAGTCAACAACATCAAATTGCAGAGCAGGTTCAAGCTGACACCCGCAGGGCCCTCGCATTTATGAACTCCTGGAACCCAGACTTCGCCCGCCGCACGAGCAAAGACATTGCAACCGGGTACCTGGCCAAGTCCGCCGAGGGCTACGTCTTCGTTCCCGACCCCGAGGTCTCGTTCAAGATTCGAGAGTTCGTAGCGTCGGAGCGCCTCGACCCCATGGACCCGGCCACCTACGCCAGGGCCGCGAAAGCGGTCGCCGAGCAGAACTTGCCCGCGAGCAAGTTCCCCTTCACGAAGCCGCACTTTGCGTACGCGGCGATGTGGGCGTCGGAGTTGGGGCAACCGAAGCACGTGGACGGTTTGCTTGCGTATGCGGATGCGAAGATGAGTCCTACGTGGGAAGATGGAGGCCTGTTTTACGGCGGCAGCGGGAGGTCTGAGGGGGGTGCCGCTGTGGATGTGATTAGCGGCAATGCTGCGGTTGCGTATGCGAGGTTCAACATCCCGGATGGCCAGCGCATGATGTATGAGAAGCCTTGGAACAAGGAGCACTTTGCGACTGTGCCTTTTGTCAAGAATGTCGATCTCGCGAGTGAGGTCGATTTCTCACGAGGAAGTTGGGATCAGGGGCTTCAGGCGCTGGCGGTCACTTTGCGCTCGTGGGATGGCACAAGCAAGAGGTGCGTCTTAGATGGTGGTTCTAGTATTTTGAAGATATCTGCTAACATCGTACACAGCGTCCAGCCTCAGTTTACCGGGCTTCAAGAGGGAACTTATGGCATCTATCAAAACGGTGTGCTTCATCAGACGGAAGAGATCAAGAGCAGAGACGACGTTATCGCGTTTGACCTTCAGGTATCAGGGGATGAGGTTGACCTGGTATTGGTGAGGTCTCACTGAAGGAAGCTGGTCTTTGTGTCACTGCGTGTTCCAAGAAGATCATCTCAATAGCCACTTATGAGCAGGTCTGATGTGAAGTTTCCAAGGACCATTGATTCATCTGATCTGAACAATGAGTCACAGTTTGATCTTCGGAGTGCGTGAAGCATGGACGAAGCTTGGATCAAGGGAACAACCACATTGAAACGCCGCGATCGATACATTGCACCCATTGTCAATTGAGTTTTGGTCCATCTTGATTATCAAGCATGTTGAAATCCTGTTGAGCTCGTAGTCGTAGGATTTCATGAGTCACAACTGAAGTCCTTCACCATGAAGGCAGCCACTAACCGAGAGATATTTGGCAGCCTAGACTTCTGAGAAGATGGGATTTTGTCGATTGAGTTTCTAATATTGAAGAAAAACGGTCAATGATTTAAGATACAAGAGATTTATCAAAGGCAGACTACACTGCATTTCTAAGCAGAGAGCTATCTGCTCATCATCGACGACGACGATTGGTGGTTGAAAAGAAAGTCAATGAAGCGATGCAGCGAGGAGGAATACGCAGCGGCGGAAAACGTTGGGCGGAGTCGCGAGACTCCCTGCTAGGCCCTGCTAGGCCCTGTTAGGTACCCATTTAGGGGCACAGGCACCAGCGACAGTAGGACTTTGAGCCAATCAGACACCGCCTTGGCAGTGATTGGGCGCTGTGATTGGTCGCTTCGGAGCAGGGAGCTGGTGCCTGGATTTGCCTGCGCCCACCACCGACACAGGCACACCACAATGAGCACATACAAGCCGCTCCTCCTCCTCGATGTCATTCCTTCTCTCCTAGGTGTATAAGAACCACCCTCATTCATGCCTCAGTCTGCTTCCCTTTCAGTAATTCTTCCAGCATTCAAACCAACTCGGCTCATCATCTGAGCCCTTTTCCGATTATTTTCCTACGAACCGTCTCTTTGACACGGTCAAACCACACAAACACCAAGCCATCCTTGCGTACCGTCGGTCAACGTTGCTTCACTTCACGTGCTCTTGATCGTGAGTATTCTACCGTCATCATGGTTTTTGGTCGCTCTCCTGCCCCGGGAGGTCTTTTTGGTGGCCTTGGCTCCAACTCGAACAACAACTCGGGCGGTCTCTTTGGCAATTCTAACAGCGGCAGCAGCAACAACGCCGGAAACACCAGTAACCCGTTCGGCAACGCCCCGGCCACCGGTGGTCTCTTTGGCTCGCTCAACAACAACGGCCATAGCGAAGGTACCACAGGTGGGCTCTTTGGACAGAGCACCGGATATAGCTTGTTCGGCGGCCAGGTCAACAACATGGCCGGTCACGTTTGCGGACTCTACTACCTCGATCCGACGTCACCCCATCACTATGGGTATCGAAGGAACTACCTGCCCACCGTCTCACAGTCAGTTCACGCACGCGTCGTCGCATCGACCGCAAGAACGACCCTCACCCAGACGTTCGTCAACCCATCCAAGACCGAAGTTATCCCCGAGCTCCGCTACACCTTTCCCCTGTACGATGGCGTCTCGGTGGTAGGCTTCACTTGCACCATCAACAACACCCGCGTCATCCGCGGCGTTGTCCAGGAGAAGAACACGGCTCGTAAGACTTACGACGCGGCCGTCGCCAAAGGCGAGACTGCTGGTCTCTTCGAGCAGTTGCCTGAAGCCAGCGATGTGTTCACCACCACCATCGGCAACGCCCCCGCCGGCGCCGAGCTCAAAGTCGAGATTGCCTATCTCGGCGAGCTCAAGCACGATGCTGAGGTCGACGGCATCAGACTCACCATACCGACGAGCATTGCCCCCCGCTATGGCTCCTACCCTGGCACTCTGATGGAGAAGCCTTCCAATGTTTCCTCCAAGGACGGCATCGAGATTATCGTCGACGCGGAGATGCCAGATGGAAGCGCCATCAAATCCATCCAGTCCCCTTCTCACCCCATCGCCGTCTCCGTAGGCTCAACCTCGACCATGAGTGCCGACGCCACCCCATCCCTCCAGCTCGCCTCTGCCACGCTCTCTCTCGGAACCGCAGAGCTCGAGAGAGACTTCATCGTCCAGATCATTGCAACCAACACATCCAACCCCATCGCCGTCCTCGAGACGCATCCCACAATCCCCCACCAGCAGGCCATCATGGCCACTCTGGTGCCCAAGTTCAAGCTCGCCACCACGAAGCCCGAGGTCGTCTTCGTCTGCGACCGCTCAGGCTCTATGCAGGGCAAGATCGCCGACCTGAAAAACGCGCTGCAGATCTACATGAAGTCCCTTCCCGTTGGCTGCATGTTCAACATCTGCAGCTTCGGCAGCCGCCACACGTTCCTCTTCCCCAAGTCCCAGACGTACGACCAGAATACTCTGAATACTGCCATGAAGCACATCGATAAATTCGGTTCCGACTACGGCGGCACGGAGCTCTATGCGCCCATCGAGGAGACCTTCAAGCGCCGACACAAGGACCTGGACCTTGAGGTGTTTGTTCTGACGGATGGTGAGGTTTGGAACCACGAGAACCTGTTTGGTATGGTCAACAAGCATGTGGAGAACTCCAAGGGCAGTGTTCGTCTGTTCACACTGGGTATCGGCCGCGGCGTCAGCCATGCCTTGGTTGAGGGCCTCGCTCGCGCAGGCCAGGGGTTTTCGCAGACGGTTTCCGAGAAGGAGAAGATGTCTGGCAAGATCGTCCGGATGCTCAAGGGAGCTCTCACCCCACACGTGAAGGACTATTCTCTTGAGGTCAAGTACGCAGACGCGGAATCGGAAACTGAGCCTGAGGATGACTTTGAGGTCATCAATCCTGTATCACCCAAGGCTGAACCCTCCAACGAGAGGCCTGCACAGGAGGCCCAGAAGCCCATCTCCCTCTTCGACCCCGATTCCGAAGACGTCGACATGGATAACACGAACCAGCAAGACGACGGTACCGGCACCGAGCGCTTCTCCCATGTGCCCACCGTCAAGCCGCCCAAGACCCTCCAGGCACCCTTCCGCATCCCACCCCTGTACCCATACAGTCGGACCAGCGTATACCTCCTGCTATCACCGGAGCGGGCGATGAGGAACAGAACTCCCTCGTCTGTGGTTCTTCGCGGAACTTCATCTCAAGGTCCTCTAGAACTCGAGATCCCCATCACGATCCTCGCCGAGAAGGCCGAGACGATCCACCAGCTTGCGGCCCGCAAGGCCGTCAAGGAGCTCGAAGAGGGCCGCGGCTGGATCTTCCATGCCAAGGGGAAGGACGGAAAGGAGCTACAGAAGAGCCACCCCGGCAGGTTTCCCGCCATGGTCGAGCGCGAGGCCGTCCGTCTTGGTGTGGGATTCCAAGTCGGAGGCAAGTGGTGCTCCTTCGTCGCGGTCGAGGCCAACGATGACGATGGAGATGCGGTCGAATCACCTGTTGAGGAGGTCCCCGCACCTAGAAGAGACCCAGATTGGCAGGGTATTCCTGACATGGCTGAAGACCGCCGGTGCAGAAACACAGCACACTCGGCAAGAAAGAACATCATGCAGAGGCAGGCGATGGGCTTGGCACAGCAACAGGCACAGCAACAGGCACAACAGCAACAGCAGATCCAACCGCAGCAACAGCAACAACAACTACAAAACCACCAACAAGGGCTCATGATGCTCCGTCAAGACAGTTCCAAACGAAGCCAGCCACTTGGCATGGCTCGAGGTACGCCCGCTCCCCCATCCATACGCGGCAGCGTGTTCGGCGCGCCCTCTTCCCCCCACCCTGCACCCATCGCGACCGCTTTTGGTAGTGTTGTGAATTATGGTGTCGTCGCTTCCCCTAGCAATTTTGAAGCCACTTCTCCTGTCACATCACCAGTTGGGTCACAGTTTGGATGCAGGTCGCCTTCGTTTGGAGGAGATTCCCCTGTATATGGAGGCAACTCCCCAAGCTACTCTCCTGTCTCGCCACCTGCACCGTCTGCGACTACATCTGTGTTCGGTAGCCAGCCAACAGCTGGTGGTTTGTTCGGCTTTCCAACATCCACTCCACCATGCGCGAGCTCTTCTGCATCTGGAAGCAAGCCCGCGGCTGGTGGTCTGTTTGGCGGCTCAACATCCTCTGCCCCAGCCGCGAGCTCGTCTCTATTTGGAAGCAAGCCCACGACTGGTGGTCTGTTCGGTGGCCCAACTTCCCCTGCACCGAACACAAACTCTTCTCCTTTTGTCAATAAGTCTTCAACTGGTGGTTTGTTCGGTAGCTCATCCTCTTGCTTCTCAGGTGCTCCACGAGCGTTCGCAAGCAACGCCCTCGCCCGTCCAGCCGTGCAACCCGCGGTTCCCCCAACAGGCGGCGGCTTGTTCGGCACATCGGCATCAACAGGCGGTCTCTTCGGCGCTCCCGCCCCGGCTCCTGTCCAAGCAGCCGCACTCGCCCCGCCTATCAAACAAGTTGACCCATCCATGCTGGCCCAATACCAAAGGGAGATGAGCGACGCCGCGGCCATGCCACTTCCCGACGAGGACCTCATCGACTACTCAGACGAAGACATCGACCCCAAGCCTGCCGCCCCAGTTCACAAGAAGAAGCGGAGGAGCGCTGGGAACAACCTGTTCAGCGTTGAGGCCGAGGTAGACGAGGACGATGACGCACAGGTCGATGAGGATGGTGCCGACAAGTTCTCCGCGCTCGTCGAGATGCAGGACTTTAGCGGCTTCTGGGCCTGGTCTGCTCAGCTGCTGAAGGTGCTGGATGTCACGGAACAGCAGGCCAATGATGCGCTGGCCAGTTTCCAGGTTAGCAAGGATGTGGTGGCTACTTCGGTGGTGGTCGCGTTCTTGCGCAAGAAGCTGGCGCATGAGAGTGAGAGCTGGGAGATGATGGAGGAGAAGGCTGTTGCTTGGCTTGAGGAGGAGATTGGAGATGATGAAGTTGGGAAGGTGTTGGCTGCGGCTGAGGCCCTGTTTTGAGGATACTGAATGAAGGAATGTGATAACGATGAAATCAGTTACAACATGGGTTAGGAACCAGAACTATGAGATATGTGGAAGCCGGAAAGACCGGTCCTGAGAAAGTAATAATAAAACTTGCTTGCTATGGAAAATGCGTGTTCCGTGAAATGTGACCCTCGTTTCATTGCTTCATAATCGTGTTCATATGCGCGCCGTTTTTGCCCTCCTCTTCTCTCTAACCTACCCAGCCTTCTGCACAATCCCATTCCCATCGTTCAAATCAACCACCATCACCGCCGCCTCAGTTCTCGCCCCCCTCCCTTCACGATAATCATCGAACCAATACCGATGCACCACCCCAAACCCGCACTTCTCATACGTCCTCCTTGCCGCAGGGTTGTCGTTATCCACAATCAACGACAGCCTCACCCTCTCCCCAGAAACCTTCGCCTCAGCCGCGACATACCTCTTGGCATACTCCAGAATCTGCACCCCCAAGCTGTTGCCCCTGGCTATCGGGAGCACGTACATCCCGTTCAGGACAAACTGCCTCGTCGGCCTGTCGGACTTCCTCGCAGGCCCGAGGTCCAACTCATGCGCCGGCCCGAAATCCACAAACGACTCCTCAAGATGCAAATGCGTCGCCAGTGTCTTGGTGTCGAGCGGCCCGGAGATCGTGAGGGAGGCCAGCCACTCTGCGTCCAAGGCGAGCTCAAAGTCCGACTCTGGATCTGCCGTCTCGATACTCAAACCTTCATGGCTGGACGCTTGCACGGGCGACGGCGGGGTAACCCCGTCATCGACGGCGACGATGGTCGTCGCGAGCGGGTTCGCCAGCCGCGCGAGCCATTTGTCCGGCGCGAAGGCGACCTCGCGCGCGTACGTCGACCCGAAGCTCTCGGGGGAGAGGCGCAGCGAGAGCAGGCGGAAGGCCTTGTAGCGGTCGGAGAGTTGGAGGAATTTGGCGAGGGAGGGGTGGGATTTCGGGAGGACGATGAACTTGGGCGACATGGCGCGCAGAACGGGAGGATGGGGATGTTCACCGGCGGCTTATGGTGTTCATCTGGCGTTTTGGCAAGTTTGAGCGAGATTGTGAGGGTGGAAAGGCTGGGGGAGTCACGGTTGGTGGTGGGTGCGAGATCGGGAAGGTGGTATGTTTGGGCCGGCTAGCGGTGTTTGGCTCCCGCGTCAGACGGGGGCGGGCGAATCATCCTTCGGCGGTGTGTCTACATATGTACGTATCGCTGTGACTTGATTTGATGACGGCTGCGAGAGTCTAGTGTTCTGCATTGAAGGGTTCGCAGTTCAGAGCAATTACAAGACCAAAAACGATGTTGTATTCACGAGATAGAACTAACAACAGATACAATTCACGCCAGCGCCTATGCATAATTGCGATTTTCAGTTCCAAACTACGCGTGGAAAGAAAATAGGAACTCAATCGTGATATTAATATAGTACATATAAGAAACAGGACGTGGATGAAGGCTTTATGAATAAGTATCATCTACTGCCTCTCATACCCATCCTGTTCTTTGAATTTTCCCGAGATATGATCTGACTAGGCACTACAGATCAAAGAAAATGATTGTTAGCTATGAAAAGCTACTTTGATAGAATTTGTGCTTATGCTCTGTGTGTCCATTATCTTGGATAGCGTGTCAAGCGACGATCTTATATACCTGTGACTAGGTCTTTGTACACTGTAGTAGTTGAGTATCGCACAGAAACTGGAGTTTTAGGTGATCGCATGGGCCCATTCTGCTGACAAGACTTGAACCTGTAAATCGGCACACGCTGTATCTGCGTGCAACTGTGCATTTTGATGAAAAACAGTTCGCACAGCTCTCCTGAAGTGCGCCGTAGTACATGAACTTCGTTGGAAACTCGCCACAGACTCTCTGGCAAGTAAACTTGTCAGCGGGGCTTCAACTAGACCGCTGCTTATCTAGGCAGTCCTTCTCAGAAACTCGTTATATATATCTCTACTATAGTTAGTTATATATGTCTCTACTATAGTTAGACCCGAGTTTCATAACCATATCTTGTTTGCGACAGCTCGTGGTATACATACTTGACCAGTATGGTCTGTTGGTGAAGCTATTGGACATATCGACATACGTGTTTATGACAAGTCTCGCGGTCTTAATTGTTTTCATGAAGAGATGGACGACAATTGAAACCATCCATGTCGAGCAAATAACAAAGTGATTTGCATCATTCAGTAATTGCGATGTGTGTTATCAGAGCGGCTGGTACTCTCTCCCGGGCATGCCTCGGCATAATCCAATTCCGGAGCCGAATCACCCCAGACAAGACCGGACCGGCGGGGCAAAATTCGGACGCGTCGTACCCAGCTCATCGGTTTTCCATCAGTCGCGAGCTCACATTCCCCCACCAAAGTCGCGACACTATCACAGATTCTGGACCGGAGCACTGGGTCTGAGCTACCTGGTTGAACTTCACATCAAGGCTCTTGGTGTGCGTCAACCCCCGTAACCCCACCTGCAGAAACCCCGCACCCAGCCACCTCATCCCGGACCACCAACCGCGACAGTCTTCACGCACGTGGTTGCGAATACCGGCAACTCTCGCATCGACCTTTTTTTTTTTTTTTTTGGACATTTTCGCAATGCTCAGTCGTGCGCTCACGCGGTCAGGCGCCCCCCTGCCTCGCAGATCTCTCTTCCAGAATGGGCCGCGATCCGTTGTCCGCGGACGTCTGCCTGGGCTGACATTCAGCCCTCACAACTCTCAACTCCGCCATGCATCTGCCTCCAGGCCCTTTCCGAAGACAAAACCACGAGATGCTGGCCCGCAAAGCTCAGAAAGTGATCCCTCGCGGGTGCGGACGCCGGCAGAATTCTTTTCTGATCCGAAGGAGTGGGCCGAAGCCTTTCGGTTCGCGGTATTCTTCTTGGTGGTTATAACGCTGGCGGAATCTTATTTCGATACCACCATTGAAGAATTTGCCACAGATCATCTAACTCGAGCAAATGTCAAACTTTCTCGTGTAAAATTTGCCGATGAAAAAACGATGAACCGGGTACGATGGACCCTCCAACCGTGACTGGGTATTCTGACAAAACGGCAGGCTGCCAAAGATATTGAAGACGCTTTAGGCCCTCAGGCAGTTAGCTACGACCAGGACGAAATCGAGCGACATGGCCATTCAGACTGGTCAACGTCCAACTCGAAAGGACGTCCAGTGGCGATTGTTTACCCTCGCAATACCGAGGAAGTATCCAAAATTGCGGAGATATGCAATAAGCACAGATGTCCAATAGGTAAGTGTGGCCTCCGAACTTCAAGTTGTGTTCGATTTCTGACAGGTGCAGTGCCATTTGGAGCTGGCTCTTCTGTGGAAGGGAGCTTCTCCTCTCCATACAGTGGAATCTGTGTAGATTTTGTACATATGGACAAGGTCGTTGCCTTCCACCCCGATGAGTAATTGACCATCCCTAACGCTGATGGTTAAGTGCTAACAAAACGGTGCCAGCATGGACGTAGTTGTCCAGCCAGGAGTCAACTGGGTTGACCTCAACAAATCCATCGAGGAGTCTGGCCTTTTCTTGCCATTGGATCCCTCGCCTACCGCGATGATCGGGGGCATGGTCTCTACCAACTGCAGCGGTACCAACGCGTTCCGCTATGGAACCATGAAGGACTGGGTCCTGAACCTGACCGTCGTCCTCGCTGATGGCCGCGTGATCAAAACCAGAAAGCGTCCGAGAAAGAACTCTGCCGGGTACAATCTCACATCTCTGTTTGTCGGGGCTGAAGGTACTCTCGGCCTCGTTACGGAGATCACGCTGAAACTGGCAGTTGTGCCGGAGGACACGAGCGTTGCCGTGGTCTCATTCCCGACCATTGGGGAGGCGGCCAAGGCGGCGACGAAGTTGATTCGTTCCGGGATTCAGCTTGGTGCGTTGGAGTTTATGGACGAGGTTCAGATGCAGGTTATCAACCGGCACGGAAGCGAGGCGGTGCGCAAAACGGCCTGGGATGAGAGTCCTACTTTGTTCCTCAAGTAAGTGGTCTCTGGACAACCCCGTTCACATCCCAGCTGATGAGAGTTTCGCTTAGGTTCGCGGGGACAACCGAGGGCATCAAGGCAGATGTTGCGAAGGTGAAGCGTATCGTAGATCCCTTCATGCCCGGAAAGATTTTCTTCGCGCGTAATAAGCAGGAGGAGGCAGATCTGTGGGCTGCGCGAAAGGAGGCCCTTTGGACGATGACCTCCATCAAGCCAGATGGATATGCAATGTGGTCTACAGATGTGGCTGTGCCCATCTCCAGGCTAGCCGAGATCATTGGTGAGTTGGCACTACCACGGCCCCAGGCATCCAACAGGAAGAATACTCTAACAGTGCCACAACATGTAGCCCAATCCAAGGAGGACTCCGCAGATCTTGGTCTTTTTGCCAGCGTTATCGGGCACGTCGGTGACGGCAACTTCCACCAAGCAGTGACGTATGATCCTAAAAACACTGAGCACAAGGAGGGTGTTTCTCGGTGCGTCCACAATATGATGAATTGCGCTCTTGAGATGGAAGGCACGATTTCGGTAAGTTGACTGCTGGCTCTGAGTATCTTTGAATCGTTGTTGACGGCATACAGGGAGAGCATGCCATCGGCATTGGCAAAAAGGTTTGACTCCTGTCCTCTGTAACTGTACGGAACTGACACCATTTCTAGGATTGTCTTGTGGACGAGCTTGGTGTCGACACGATTGGCTTGATGAAAAACATCAAGCAATCTTTTGATCCTGCGTGAGTGTCCCCGCATATTCCACAGTTAGGCTATGTCCTTACACGTATTACAGTTGGATCATGAACCCAGGCAAGGTCTTCGACCTACCGCCCAAATCCACGGCCAAGGCTGTCGACGTCGAGTAAGCACGCACCGTGCCACAACTCCGCCATCGCGACAGGCATTCTTGGTGTTGTTTGTTGCACATCTGAGGCAAGGCTGCCAGGAGGACAAGCAAACCGGCCTGAAACCAGGTGCATGCAGTGCCATGATTCGGGGTCGCAATAGTGGAGGCCATGTAGCAAATGGTAGCAACCAACACCACGTGGGGGCCAACAGCACCCCCTCGAGTTTCTATTTTCCCACCACGAACGCCTCTTTAGTGCATGCTGCAATTGGTTCATCTGGTTGATGAATGGCAATTTCAGCGCGAGAACCAGCGGTCGCAATCGGTTTGTCCCTTCCAACAGCGTTTCACTCTTGCTGGCCGTAGTTCGCACGTCGCAGTTTGCAACCCCTTCCTGACTGCCAAGACCGGTTCCTTCTCCGTGACCTGACTCGGACTGCTGCTGCCTGGGTATGGAAGACTGGCATCCGATCAATTGAGCTGCTGATTGTTGGTGAGCCAGCGGGGCATCGCGTCGACTGTTCCCCTGGCGGCGCGTTCTAAACTGGCGAGCACGGGCATTGCCTGTCAACGGCGCCGATTCTGTTGATCCTAGCTCATTACCGAACGCCACCATCTTCTACTGTAGAAATCCCATCTTTCGTCTATTTTGAGTCTTGCGCAGGCTACCGTATTGACAGTATTTCTGCTGCTTGCATGTCTTATCATGCTGTTGGTTCCCAATTGGACATGCTCGGCCGAGAGCTAAGCCTGCTGCGCCGACCATCCAATATCAATTCGCATGGGGCTGATCAAGCCTTGCAGGGCGTTGCAGGGGACCGTATTGTAGTCACAGGAGCAGGCGTTCATCCCTTCGCACATCAAACAGCCACTGAAGCCCCTCGCGATGTGGGGGTCTTCCTCAAAAGGAACTCAGCTCCCCGATGTTTGAACAGGATGGGATTTTGACATTTCCAGTCCTCTATACTCTTCACAAGACTTTGTAGCCACGATGCATCCGCAGTTCTTCTGGGCCCTTCTGTGGGCTTTCATGACCAGCCTGGTTGTGGCATTAACCGAATCGCCAGTTGATCTGGTGGTGCGCACTAACCCTGGCAAGACGGCCTCAGATACCCTTCGAGCTATTCGTCGGTCTATCGCAAATGCAAGAGTCGAGGGCCGGAAGGAGAAGTTCAGCAACAGCACGTCTTTGGAGAAGAGCTTCGACAATGCCGTCCTATTCAAGTTGTAAGTATTCCATGCGCTTTGTCTCGTCTCACTCCTCGGATGCTAACCACACCTAACTCCAGCGAGCAAGATGTTGCTGTTGGCACGGAGAATGTCACAGCAACCGCCGGTATCAGTATCGTCTGCACCAAGTGCTACGTCAAGGGCAAGGCCAACGCGCATTTCACCATAGACGGCACCTTCAACGCAACAGGCGTCATCAAGGAAATCGGCAACGAGTTTGAGGAGACCTTCGACAATATTACCACTTACGCCAAAGACTATGTCACCGGGGTTGTCAAGAAGTTGTCGGACGGCTTCGACATTGATGACTTTGATTTCCCTCCTCTCAACATCACTTTTGATGTTGATATCCCCGAGTTCCCAGAGTGCAAGCTCGGCTTCGGCTTCGATGATTTTGAGATGTACATGGAGCTTGACACAACTCTGTCGGCTGGCCTGTCTTACACTCTCAACCTGTACACTTCGACGACTCCCTTGGGTTCACAGATTGGCGATGACTTGCTTCTTGGAGTTGTCTTCAATGTCGACCTCATTCTGAATGTTGAGACTGAGATCCAGATGAGCACCGGTTTCCACATCAAGATGGAGGATGGTGTGACTTTTGACATTGCGTTGTTCTCAAAGAACGTTTCGAGTGTCGCATTGTAAGTTACCTCCACCACTCCAGGTTCATCGCAACAAGAAGAACTTGCTAATCAAGTCATACGTAACAGTGGTGGGGGCAAATTCGAATTTCTCCCAGTCGTAATCGAAAGCGCCGGTGCAGTCATGAAGGCCGTCCTCCGTGTCGGCATCAACGCCGGCATCGAGATCTCTTCTCCCATCGACAGCAAGGAGATCGAGTTCTTCAACAAGACCGTCACTATCCCCGGCGCGTCTGCCGGCATCGAAGTCGCAGTGTTTGCCAACATCGCGGAGCTGAGCACCAACGTCACCGTCCTCCCTGAGGCGGACGAGGATGGCTGTGTACTTCGCGCGGTCAATGCGTACCAGCTCGCGCTCGGCGCCGCCGCAGGTGCATCCGTGGAGATTGGTGATCGTATCTGGGGCCCAACTCCTAACACCCAGATCCCGATTTTCTTCACCACGCTCGCGGATGGCTGTGCTCAGAAGAGGGCGCCGACTACGACTGTTGCTACTGTATCGGCTACCACTACATCCAAAGCAAAGCGTGACGACCTGACTACCACGACTTTGGAGAAGAAGGTGACATATACCGGTATTGAGTGCTTGACGACGGGCCTCGTCAACTGTCCTCCGGCGCTGCAGACGCTGAGGAAGTTTGTCGCGACGGAGACCTTCGTTACTGCGGTTGCATCTGGGGTCGAAGCTACTTTCCCCGCAGCTACAAACGCCGCCGTTCAAGGGGTCGAGAACTTCGGATCTGGAGTTAAGTCTATGATCTCGACAAGCGGTACTCCAAAGGTCTTCACGCCCACTACTTCAACAGCGTCTGCGACTCCCACTAGCACCGGTGACATCTTGGACGGCGAGGTGGGCGGAGTTGATAAGAAGGTCATTGTCGGCATCAGTGTCGGCGCTGGTCTACTCATTATCGCTATCGTTGCTGGAGTTTTCATGTACGTTTCTCAAGGATGTCCTTTTCCTACGATACGGTCTTCTAACATACATCGCAGATATATGCGACGCAAGGGAAGATACGCGCCTGTCAACAAGGCGGAAACTCGCGTCGCCTATGATCCGATTGCTTACCCTGAAGGTACATACAGTCAGATGAAGGACAAGCCTGAGGTAAATGTCTACATTAGGCAATAACAATGTAGCATGAAGTCTTTTTTTACACTTTGAAGCTGGCTTCAGGGTTATGAATCGTGGCGATGGCGTTTGAAGATAATAGCCGGCGCCACTGGGAAATGTGTGAGGGTGGCGAAAGGTTTAGAAGGACTGGAGAATCACGACTTTATGATAGCATACCCATTTGAATGACAACTCGTGTTTTAGATTTTCACTCGTCTAACTGAAATGAGGCTTTCCAACAAATTTGCCGGCTAGATCAAATCTTTGACGTAGCCCTCACCAACTTAAAGAATTCCTCGACATCCTCCAAGAATAGCTCCGGCTGCTCAAGAGCCGCAAAATGACCGCCCTTTGGGGTTATGTTAGCATTTTCAATGTCACAAAATCTGGTAGGTATGGCTTCACTTACCTTCTCGTGTGTGCGATAGAACTTCAGGTTGGGGTAGACCGCTTCCGCCCATGCCTTGGGCATGAAGCTCACTTCGTTAGGGAACAGCGAGTATCCCAACGGCGTCTCCTTGGATGTCGGGATTGGGAGTTGGCTTCCAGTGCTGATTGACGCTGCCAGCGGGCGGTACGGGTATACACTCCGGGGGAATGTGGATGTGAACCAGTACAGACTCACGAGGTCCAGGATTGTCTCCAGCTGTAGCGGGTACCGGTCGTCGACCCATTCCAAGTACTTCTCACCGATCCTATCATTTCATCAGCATGGCTCTCTTGCATGGGTTGTTCTGTCTCTGGAATTCTCACCAAGCAAGTAGTGAGATAGGACTGGCTGAGAGAACAAGTCCAATAGTCGCAGGCCTCAGGCCATGCTCAAGGGCATATGACATTCCTGTAGATCGCCACTTCAGCATTTTCTGTGTCATCTGCTGCTCCTGAGAAGTCAAGACGTCAACACTTCCAGCGTCATCAGGGCCAGGGTAGAGCATGTTCACTGGTGGTCGTTAGCAGATATTATTATCTTCTTCCCGTGCAACTCACAATGAACAGCCTTGCACTCCTTGAAGCTGGCGGACATCAGTCTAGCCATGAAGCTTCCAACATCACCTCCTTGGGCCGCATAACCGTTTTCGAATCCGAGGTCGATCATGAGCTGATGCATTACACCTGCAACCTGATCCAGGGCAAGCTCCTTATCGACTGGAGCGGATGACGCCGATAGACCGTAGCCCGTCAATGATGGGACAATGACATGGTACGGCAGGGTCTCTGGCGTGTACTTCTTCAGAAGCAAGTCGAGCATCGGCAAGAACTCCAGGAAAGAGCCAGGCCATCCGTGCATGAAGATGATGGGGAGAGCGTCCTTCTTCGACGAGAAAAGGGCAGCAAAGTGAACATCTGTTGTCCCGATATCCTTCTGGTGAACCTTGGCTTTGAAGTTGGGGAATGAGTTGATACGATCCTCCGTCTTCCGCCAGTCGTACTTGAGCCATGTCTCTTTGGCATTGATAAGCCACTTTCGGGTGACTCCAAACCTTCGATCCTCTTGCTGGTTGTAGTACGTGTCCGGACCAATCTTGGATAGTTCCACGAGCTTCTTGAAGTCTGCGATCTCCTGGTCTGGAATGCGAAGGGTGAACTTCTCAGGCTGCTTCGGCGCACCTGCCGGGACGGTTCCGTATGCGTGGGCCATGGTGAATATCACTGCAGTCCGCTTAGGTCGACGGGATAGTTGTACGAGATGGCAGTGAAAAGGTTTGGGTCTATTCAACGGAACGGCTGAGACACAGGACGATGGGGATCCTTAAGTATATCGTAGATTCTACCTGTGGAACGGAAGCCATGGATTATCAATCCCCCCGCTCGAACACGACCGAACACGACAAGCAAGGATACGTTTAAACTTTCTGTCATGCGGAATTCGATACTATGACCGCACGATCCCGTCCGTAGTGCAAAGTCCGCCGCTCGTTGCCTGCCATTCGATGGATCATCCCGTGTTCCCCGCGGGTGAAAGTGGGGCACCTCGGTAGACGGGGCGGACGGACAGCCCAAAGTCCGGGATAATCGGGGGCGTTGAGCTCATGCATGCATAAGTCCACCGCGTATGATCTTATCCGGACCACTTTATTATTCGGTTGATCTGCATGTAACACTGCTGTGTTGCAGTGATTTGAGTCACACCGGATGTTCAGAGGAACCCGTCTGATGACTGCCGACCAGACATATGTAGCGATGTGAGCACGTAGCCGCAAGGCCACGTGCGTGCAATGTTTTGCGAATGGCCTCTCAGCATATGTGACTAAACTTCTGATTTACGCAGTCTCAAGGGTCTGTTTGTGAGGCGAACTCTAACACTACATTTGTTTTGCGTAAACTTGAAAGAAAATACAACGCAGTTCCAACACGGTCTCTAAAACCCCCAATCAATCTTTTCCTTCCACGAGTAATACTGAAAAGGAATATAGACGGCAAAAACGGCTGCAAAAATGCGCCTAATCCTAAAGCTGACGAGTCGTCCGACTTGAGCACCGAGTAAAGGCCTAAACACATCCCAATCAGCAATATGACAACCAAAATCAAAAACAGTACGTGGCTCCAGTTCAAACTTTCATTGACTCTTATTCCCCATCCGATGACTGGTGTTTCTTCTCCTGGGTATCTTCGCAACGGAAGCCTGAGCTTCTTTGGGAATGTCGTGATCCAAAACTTGTCGCTGTGTGGGCCGGGCTGTGTCAGATGCCAAAGAGGGATTGTGAAGTCAATTTGATCCATAGGCACTGGTGCATAGAGATACTTTCCCCCGATAACCTCGCTAGTGGGTGGAAACTCCGCGGGCTTGAATCGGCTCGGAATTGCCGTTTCCCGTATCGGAATGAGTTGAAACTTACGTCTAGTTAGCTTGGGGCGCTGCTCAAATTCAAACGTACTATGTGCGCTTACTCGGAAAAAATCTCCTTTATCCATCTTGTAAAGATTGATTTGCAGTGCCTCTTTCAATACACGTTGTGCTTGGTGCAACGCGTCTGGAAGCGTCCACCTTGAAAACTTGACGAAACTTGAGGCATGATTCATAAGCTTCAAAAGGCTCGCCGGGACAAGGAACGATGGCTTCCAGTCCGATGTGCCTCGCGCCTTCTGATATTCGAGTAGTATCTGTTGGAACAGAAACTGATCGTTGGGAATATCACTGACGTCTACATTAATAAGTACTGGCAAGGCCTTTTGGTTCACACACAGTAGCAGATACTGTGGGGTATCCCTTGATCCGCCGACTGCCGATTCAATCTGAGACCTGGAAGTACTCGGTTGAGATGTTGTATGACGCTCGTCGGAAGAGTAACCACCTGAGATAGACGTAGATGTAGCATGTGTAGAATTGCTTTCTTCTGGACGAAAGTGTGCTACTGGCGGAGTTTGTGGAAAGTCTCTAGGTGCACCTTGTATCAAGTGCCCGAGACTTCCGTTGGAGGGGATGTCTTTCTCCAGACGATCTTTCAACCTGGCAATGCCTTGTGGAAGCCTTTCTCTGACTTCCAATACTACACTCTCACCACAGCCCTATTGTATGCGGTCAGCTTTGAAACGAGTTGTTTGGATGTGGTAGTCCTTGACGTATATACGTGTAGGAAATTCTCTTGAAGTCTTTCTCATTCCATGAGCGGTCTCTCAGTGCCTTGGTAGCTGTTTCCGTTGCCATGGAAAGCAATTCTAGCATTAGGATCGTTGGTCTCCAAGCTGTAAATTTCAAAAGGAAACTGGATTGTGTAACAAATCTTGTAGTCGAATTGGCATCTTCTCTTATGGAATGACCTGGATACAGGAAGTTGTGAAGTTGTTGTTTGAAGTCTTTCAACGCTTGGCCAGACTTGAAGAGTTTTCTGGTCTCTTCGAGATTGATGATGGAAGTTCTCTCGCCATCAATAGCCCCCTCGCTATCATTGAAACTGTCATTTCCGCTTTCACCATGATCTGCAGTTAGCTCGGTGGGCTCGATAGTTCCGTCACCAAAGTGCCCGGCGGGGCTTGTGTTTTGCTCAGACGGTTCCACTGCGCTATCAAGGAAGCGCTTCAAAATCTCTTCGCTGTAAATATTCTGATTGAAGTTTGAATCGAATTCTTTCTTTTTGGAGTCGATGTGTTCTTTTACCTTCCATCTGATTTCGCTTGATATGAGCCTTCTGGATATGAGCCTTCTGTGCATTCGCATCTTGAGGAATTTCACAGCCAGCTTTTGCATTTGCGTTGCAGCTTGAGAGCGAAGGGCCAGGAAAAAGAACTTCAAAAGTCGCGCATGGTTTCGAATAAACCTCTCATCGTCAAGGCAGGAGACAGCATCCTGATACATCCGTGCAAGCTCGGGCTCCCCAGTCAGTACTTCGGCTATGTCGCTAGCGGCAGCCTGGCGCAGATTTGGTGACACGATCTGTCTCTCATCCACGGATTGTATCTCTTCATTTGCCGAAGCTACAGATTGAAGCTCGTCCTCCAGAATATCCAAACCTTTTGGAACATTCAGTTCATCGCTAGACGGCCCAGGGTCGCGATTGATGTGGTCTTCTCTAAATCTGCCCCTGTAAATTGAATTTGCGCCGTATGAAAGAATGTGCTTAGTCTCAGCAGCGAGGTTCGTGAGGCGAAAAGTCCACGATAAACCTGCTACGCGATTTGCATTCTTCGTTTCTGTCAACGTGTCCAACTAAGGACTATAGTATCAGCGTTTGAACTTAAGGATCGCAAATGTTATTAGGCTTATGAATGGTCACTTGCCTGTGCTTTGAGATTGTCAACTACGTTTTCCAAATCCAATAGCTTTTCAGAGAACATTTCCATGCGTTCATTGGAAACATGGATGTCCCAGAAACTTTCTTTAAGTCTCTAGCGTACATCCTCAGTAGTTTGAACTTCCAATTTGTCGTAAACTAACTATAACATACGTGTGGTATCTGTGTAAATGAAACAGCTTAATTCCTTCTAAATTAGAGTCTAACGCGAAAGGTCTTTTAAAGAATAGACCTTAACGCGCTAGAATATTATTAGCTTAGATAAGTAGGTTAGAAATAGGTTACCTCTTACCTTCTTCTAAGCGTAAAGCTACTTTAGATATTTAAGAGTATTATAATATACCTTTTTAAGCTTAAAAAAGCTTAAAAACCTTACATATATATAAAATATTATAAGTAAATATAAAAGAAAGTAATTAATAAAAGAAACTAATAAAAGAAATAACTTTATAGCTTTATTATTAAATTATAAGAGAAAAGTAAGTCTTTTTCTTTATATATTTTCTATTATAGTTAAGATTATAAATATTAAAGTAGTAATTAATATTATTACTATATTTAGTAGAAATAAAAGCTTCTTATTAGCTTAAGTAAGAAATTTAAAATAGTTATTAAAATAGTAAAATAGTAATAATAATAATATCTTTTATATTATTTCTACGTCTTAATGTTTCTTTTTCTATTTATATTACTATAAATATGTATATTACTTACTTTATTTCTATATATATATTTATATAACGTGGTTGATAAGCGAGTGGATCAGACAAGCAAGTGGATCAGCCGACCGCGCGAAACCATCTTCCACCTTACAACCCACGCAACGCCACGACAAAACAATGACATCACAGATCAAAGAAGCTTAATTGAACCTGGCTATCCAGGCTATCAATCGAACCCCAACTCTTAGTATTCAAGCTGCATCCCATATCTATTCAGTACCCTTTTCAACCTTATGCTGTCGTTTAGAGGGAAAGGGATCATGATGCGACACTATACCTAAGTCGCGAAATTTGACTGCGCTTGAAGAAGAGAAGCTAGTTGAGTATATTCTCAACCTAGATTCCTAATTATTTCCTCCCCGCATTAGTGGTGTGGAAGATATGGCTAATCGACTGCTTGCTGACTGCGACGCGCCCCTGGTTGGGAAGCGCTGGGCTTTGAACTTCATTAAGTAATAACTACAGCTCTAGACGTGCTTCTTTTGAAAGTATAACTATAAGAGGGCCTAATATGAAGATTAAGATATAATAAATATATAGTTTCACCTTATAGTGAATATAATTATAAAATATAGCATTATAGACTCTAATATCTATAACTTTAATAAAACTAGGTTTATAATAGGCTAGATTATATCTAGGATGGTTATTATAAATACTAAAAAGCATTCTAACATGAAAATAATGCAGCCTGGGGACTATAAATAGCTTATAGTTATTCAGGCTATCAGTTCGTCAGGCTACAGCGTTCTGCTGTACTTTATTATTACAGGGTAATATCACCTCTCCACCTGGTATATAGAAATAGGTCTCCCGCACAACTAGGTTATCGCAACGTCTAAAAACAGATAGATAACAAATAAAAGAGGTCTAGACTGGGTTAAACATTTTGATCAGCATATAAAACCGCTAGCAAAAGGCAAATATCACCTCCTCATTATTAATGGTCACAAAAGTCACTATACTGCTAACTTCGAAATATATTATAAGGAAAATAATATTATTACCCTTTATATGCCAGCCTATTCCTCTCATTTACTTCAGCCCTTGGACGTTAGATGTTTTAGGCCCTTAAAGAAGGCGTATAGTCGACAAATTGAGGATAAGATGCGCCAGGGTAATACCTATATTACGAAGGAAGACTTCTTCCCTGCATTTCGCGACGCCTTCACATAAGCCCTCACAGTTAAAAACATCTAGGGAGGTTTTAGAGGGGCTGGGCTTATCCCTCTAAGTGCGGAAAGTGTACTTTTGAAGCTTGAGTACTTTTGAAGCTTAATGTAAAGCTACACACTCCAACACCTCTAGGGTCCCTCTTAACAACACCTCCTGCGTGGACTTCTCAGACGCTAAACAACCTAACAGAGGCGTCTTCTCAGTCCGAACTTATTAAGAATTGAATCTCCCAGCATTAAAATAGCTTACTAACTTCAATTATTGAGGCTGTTAAGCATTTATTAAAGGGGGCGCGTGGATTTATGCACCAGATTGCCTTATTGAGGTCTGAGAATAAAATCCTTTAGGAAGAAAATAACCTACTTAGCTGACGCCAGAGGGCGAAGAAAACCTAACTCAGATAAGGAGGTAGTCTTACTGTAGGTGAGGCAGAGGATATTTAATCACAGAGGGAGGCTACAGCCCAGATTGAGGAGGAAACGCGCTAAAGTAGTGGCTGCTAACTGAGGACTAAGATAGGCTAACGGCAATATAGCGTCTGTGGGAACACTGGTTATAATGTATGAATATGTTAATTTGCTGAAGAAATGTTTGAAGAAGAGGACCTTAAATAGTTTGAATTTAATTGATTTCCTAGGTGTTATATATTGGTTGGAAATGTGCTGTGGTCTTGGTTGGCTGATCCACTTGCTTGTCTGATCCACTCGCTTATCAACCATATTAGTACTTTCTATTTAGTTAATAATATCTCCCTCTTTAAAAAAAGCTTAGTTATTTATAAAATAAAGAAGTAAGTTAAAATAAATATAACTTTATACTTTATTATAATAAGAAGTATAGAAATCCTTTATAATATCTTAAATAGAGTAAATAGACTTTAAAACTTAATATTTTATAATATTACTTTTATAAATAACTTTTATATTAATATTACTTTAGAATATTTATTATGAAAAATAAGTATTTAGTACTTAAGCTTTAATAATACTTTTTCTATTAAAGATTATAAAAATAAAATAAAAGTAAAGAAGCTTTGTTTTTTAAAAAAAAGTAGTATTACTCTTATATATTATTAACTTTATTTCTTATACTTTAGCTTTAAATATATTCTTTTTAATAATACCTTAATTATAAATCTATTTATCTTTATAATAGCGTATACAACGTAATACTTTTAGGAATCTATCTAAATTTATATTCATACTATAGAAATATAATATCTTTATTCTAGCTATCTTAACTTAAAAGCGTTTAAGAAACTTATTCTTAACGCTTAGAAAGTAAAAATCTAAAGTATAATATACTTTAAATATTGATATTATATAACTATATAACGTGGTTGATAAGCGAGCTGGCCGGACAAGCGAGCTGGCCACCTGACCGCGCCCGACACATCTCCTACCTTCCAACTCTCACGCCACCACAACCAAACAATACAGTCACAAAACAACAAGTCCCAACTGAGCTTAGCCCTCCAGGCTATCCAAAGAGACCCAAATCTTAGCGTCCGAGCTGCTGCAAAGATCTATACAGTCCCCCGTTCAACTCTTAGCACGCAAATGAAGGGAACCCCATCACAACGTAACACTGCTCCTAACTTATGGAATTTGACTGCGCTTGAAGAGGAGAAGCTAGTTGAGTATATTCTTGACCTAGATTCCCGATTGTTTCCTCCCCGCATTTGTGGTGTTGAAGATATAGCTAATCGACTACTTGCTGACTGCGGCGCATCCCCAGTCGGGTAGCGCTGGGCCTCAAACTTCGTCAAGCAATAACTACAGCTCTGGACGCGCTTTTTTCGTAAGTATAACTACAAGAGGGCCTAATATAAAGATCCACACGCGATAAACATGTGGTTTCGCCTTATGGCGAACACAGTCGCAAAATATAGTATTATGGACTTAGATATCTATAACTTTAATGAGACTGTGTTTATAATAGGCTAGATTGCATTAGGAATAGTTATTATGAATGCTGAAAGGCGTTTAAACATAAAAATGATATAGCCTAGTAATTATAAGTGGGTTACAGTAATCCAGGCTATCAGTTCGTCAGGCTACAGTGTTCCGCCATATATTATCGTCGCAGGGCAATATCACCTCTCCACCTAGTATACTGAAACTAGTCTCCCGCGCAACTAGGTCATCGCAACGTCTAAAAATGGATGGAAAATAAATAAAAGAGGCCTAGACTGGGTTAAACACTTTGATCAGCGTACAAAACCGCGCGTAAGTAGTAAATACCATCTCCTCGTTGTTAATAGTCATAAAAGTCACCACGCTGCCAACTTCAAGATATATTACAAGAAAAATAATATTATTACCCTTTATATGCCAGCCTATTCCTCTCATTTACTTCAGCCCTTAGACGTCAGGTGTTTTAGGCCCTTAAAGAAGGCGTATAGTTAACAAATTAAGGAGAAGATACGCCAGGGTAATACCCATATTACAAAGGAAGACTTCTTCCCTGCATTTCGCAACGCCTTCACACAGGCCCTTACAGTAAAAAACATCCAGGGAGGATTTAGAGGGGCTAGGCTTGTCCCTCTCAGTGCGGAAAGTGTACTTTCAAGGCTTAACGTGAAGCTACACACTCCAACACCTCCAGGGTCCCTCCCAATAACACCACCACCTTAGGTTTCAAGAACGCCAAACAACCTAACAGAGGCTGATTCCCAATCAACTTTAATTAAGGATCACATCTCCTATCATCTAAATAGCTCCCTAACACCTACTTATAATGCTGTGAACTATATTCTTAAAGGTACACCAGCTATAATGCATCGCAATGCTCTTCTGGAGGCTGAGAACAAAAACCTTCAGGAAGAGAACAACCTACTTAGCTAACGCTAGAGGGCTAAGAAAGCCTAGCTCAGACAAAGAGGAAGTCTTACTATAGGTGAGGCTGAGGACCTTCAATCACAAAGGGAGGCTACAGCCCAGATTGAGGAGGAAACGCGCCGGAGTAGTGGTTGCCGACTGAGGACTGAGACGAGCTAACGGCGGTGTAGCGTCTGTGGGAACACTGGTCATAATGCGAGAATATGTCAATTCGCTAGAGAAATGTCTGAAGAAGAGGACCTTAACTAGTTTGAATTTAATTGATTTCCTAGGTGTTGTGTATGGGTTGGAAATGTGATGTGGTTGCAGTTGGGTGGCCAGCTTGCTTGTCCGGCCAGCTCGCTTATCAACCACGTTATATAAAATAAGTTATATTATAATATATTTTAAAATAAAAAGTAACATAACTTTTTATAAAATTTTATAAGATTTATTTAACTACTTAATAAGTTTTAATATAAATAAATAAACTTTAATTATTAAAGATAAATAACTTACTAATAAGCTTAATAAAAGCAAGAAGCTTATAAGAAGTAGAAGAATTAAAAAGAAGTATTATTTAAAGTTTATAACTTCTATTTCTCTATTTACTTATAAGTTATACTAAAAGTATAAATAGAATATATTTTAGATTTAAATCTTTAGTTAAGTTATTATATTATTTACTAACTCTTAAATAGAAACAAAACTTTTAAAAGCTTAAGGCTAAGAAAAAGAGTAGCTATTATTATTAAGTAATACTGTGTACTTATTATACTTATATAACGCTCTCTTAAGTATATTACTTAGTATATATATATTTAGTTTAAAGTAGAGAAGTAAATATACTCTTTATAAAGAGAAGAAAAAACTATATATCCTTATATTAATCTTTATTTTTAGATTAAGGCTTTAACTCCTAGAAGGTATATAAGAAGATCTTACTAAGAATATATATTTCCTATATAACGTTTTGTTTTATTGATTATTACTAACTTATATATTATAAGTCTTTACTTATTAAAGAACTATATTTTATAAAGCTTTTAATACTTTAATAAGGTTTAAAAAAAAGCTAAAATTAAAAGGAAAAATACTAGTAAAGTAGCTATAAAGTCTATAGCTCTTCTTTTTATACTAGCTATTACTTTATTAGTTAAGGTTACTATAAAAGATATATTAATCTCTAGTACTTTATATATTAGCTTATTCTCTAAAGTAACTCTCTCTATCTCTAAAGTAGCTAGTATTTATATTATTATTAATAGCTTTATTAACAAATATCTTCTTAAGGAGATAAAACTTATAACATAGTTAATAAGCGAGTGTCTCAGATAAGCAAGTGTCTCATGAAATCTTACCTATAACACCTCAACATATTTCACCTTACCTCAACCACAACATAAAATAACACGTCCTAATAAAGAACCCACTATACAGCTTGCTCTTCAGGCTATTAGAAAAGACCCTAAACTTAGTGCGCAAGCTGCAGGAAAGATCTATTTAGTTAATTATTAAACACTAAGTTGCTGATTAAAGGGAAAACCATCACAACATAATATTATGCCTAACTTATAGAAATTAACTACGGTTAAAGAAGAGAAGCTAGTTGAGTATATTCTGGATCTAGATTCCTGATCGTTTCCTCCCTAGGTCAGTGGTGTGGAAGATATGGCTAATCGACTGCTTGCCGACTGTGACGCGCCACTGGTTGGGAAGCGCTGGGCTTCAAACTTCGTTAAGCGACAACCACAGCTCCAGACGCGCTTTTTTTGCAAATACAACTATAAGAGGGCCTAATGCGAAGATCCAGACGCAATAAATATGTGGTTTTATCTTATAGCGAACATAATTCCGAAATATAGCATTATAGACTCTAATATTTATAACTTTAATAAGACTAGGTTTATAATAGGCTAGATTACGTCTGGAATAGTTATAATAAGCGCTGAAAGGCGTTTAAATATGAAAATGACGCAGCTTAGTAATTATGAATAGGTTATAGTTATTCAGGCTATTAGTTTGTTAGGCTATAGCGTTCTGCTATATATTATTATTATAGGGTAATATCACCTCTCTACCTAGTATATAGAAATAGGTCTCCTGTGTGACTAGGTTATTATAATGTCTGAAAACAGATGGATAACAAACGAAAGAGGCCTGAATTAGCTCTAATATTTTGATCAGCATATAAAACCGCGTGTATGTGGCAGTTATCGCCTCCTTATTGTTGATAGGCATAAAAGACACCACGCTGCTGACTTTGAGATATATTGCAAGGAAAACAATATTATTACCCTCTATATACTAGCCTATTCCTCTTATTTACTTCAGCCCTTAGATGTTAGGTGTTTTGGGCCCTTAAAGAAGGCGTATAGTTAACAAATTGAGGATAAGATATGCTAGGGTAATACCTATATCATAAAGGAAGACTTCTTCCCTATATTTTGCAACACCTTCACATAAGCCCTCATAGTTAAAAACATCTAGGGAGGTTTCAGAGGGGCTAGGCTTGTCCCTCTAAGTGCGAAAAGTGTACTTTTGAAGCTTAATGTGAAGCTACACACACTAACACCTCTAGGATCCCTCCTAATAACACCCCCTGCTTAGACTTCTCAGACGCTAAACAACCTAATAGAGGCAACTTCTTAATTAACACTTATTAAGGATTAGATCTCATATTATCAGAATAGCTTACTAATACCTATTTATAATGCTGTTAACTAATTTGAGAAAGTAATAGTAGGGGTTATATATTAGATTGCGTTATTATGATCAGAGAATAGAATGCTTTAAGAGGAAAATACCCTACTTAGCTGATAGCAGAGAGCTAAGAAAACTTATCTTAGATAAGGAGGAAGTCTTATTATAGCTAAGGCAGAGGATATCTAATTATAAAGGGAGGTAATAACTTAGATTAAGGAGGAAACATATTAGAATAGTAGTCGTTAGCTAAGGACTAAGATAGGCTAACAGCAATATAGCGTCTGTGGGAATACTGGTTATAATGCGTAAACATATCAATTTGTTGAAGAAACGTCTAATGAAGAGCTTTCTGAGTAGTTTTAATTATTTGAATTATGTTGATGCTGTGGTTTTCTTACTGTTATGTTGTATATGCGGTTTCGTGAGACACTTGCTTATTAACTATGTTATAAATAAAAACAAAATATTATAAATACTAACGTGGTTGATAAGCGAGTGGATCAGATAAGCAAGTAGATCAGCTGACTAAGACCACAGCATATTTCTAACCGATATATAACACCTAGGAAATTAATTAAATTCAAACTATTTAAGGTCCTCTTCTTTAAATATTTCTTCAGCAAATTGACATGTTCGTGCATTATGACTGGTGTTCCCGCAGACGCCACATCGCCATTAGCCCGTCTCAGTCCTCGGTCGGCAGCCACTACTCCGGCGCGTTTCCTCCTCAATCTAGGCTATAGCCTCCCTCTGTGATTAAATATCCTCTGCCTCACCTATAGTAAGACTACCTCCTTATCTGAGTTAGGTTTTTTTTGCCCTCTAGCGTCAGCTAAGTAGGTTATTTTGTTCCTGAAGGATTTTGTTCTCAGACCTCAATAAGGCAATCTGGTGTATAAATCCACGCGCCCCCTTTAATAAATGCTCAACAGCCTTAATAATCGAAGTTGGTGAGCTATTTTGATGCCAGGAGATTTGATTCTTAATGAGTTCAAACTGAGAAGACTGTAAGGGGCTGGCCCCTAGGCTTGTTCAACGTAGAGGTGCCGTCGATTGACTATTCTAAGCTGAAGAAGGAAGAAAGGACTTTACAGGGATAGGCGCCTCGGTGAAGCATACCGGGGCTAGGCGGTGTGCTACAGCA